>OU426989.1:27505935-27921689 GCA_911387755.1 Chrysotoxum bicinctum
TGGAAAAAATCGTTCTATGGTAGGTACAGTCAGTAATGTCTAAATATCAAATTTTTTTTTATTAAATTAAAGATCGTAAAAATTAATCAAAAGAATAAAAATCTTAGCAAAATTCTCGGAACCGTTTTAGAGAAAAATACGATTTTCAAAAACCATTTTTTAAAATTTGTATGGAAAGTACCGTTAGTTTTAGATAAAACAAATTTTAATATACAGGGTGTCCCACAGTCACCGCCCCAAACGAAAACCATGGATTACTGAGGTCATTTTAAGTCGAAAAACTTATAAAGTAATTTTCTCGTTTTCGTCCCGTTTTCGAGTTATAACGGTTTTTATGATTTTTGCTCTCTTTTCCCTTAACTGGCTTTATCTTTGCCAAACTACGTCCTATTCAAAAGATTTTTTTTATAACCAATCAAGAATTTATTACAGTGTTAGTTTGTCCAAAGACTTTTTTTCCTGCGGGCAACTGTTTCTCCACAATTTTGCATCAAACCCAATTTTTTTCGTTTTTTAAGTTGTTTTTTTCACTTTGATATCATTTTTTTTTTTCAAAAAAACACGTTAATAAGTATTAATTTTTTTCGTTAATTATTAAAGCCCAGTTCATTTTCTTAAAAACAAATACTTCTTTTTTCCTTAAAAAGAATACTAAATGTAATTAACAATAAATAAACAAATTGAGTGAATTTAAAAAAAAATAATTTTTACATACAAAATTAACTTTTTCTGAGCTATTGTGGTTAAGAAAAGGACAAATAGATAAAGTTGTCCCATTTCAGCGTATATTAATAAAATTTCCAGATATTCTTGATTAGTGTAATCCATTGTTCGCAAATAATTGAAAAAAAAACTAAAACTTGAATAACAAATCCAAAATGGAGTATCAAGTGAAAGAACACGACGCGGACACTAGTTCACGCGAGAAAGACATTTACAACCTTCAAATCATAATGCAAATCTTTACTGTTTACATTAGTTAACGGTCTTACTAATTAACTTTATCTATTTGTCCTTTTCTTAACCACAATAGCTTAGAAAAAGTTAATTTTGTATTTAAAAATCATTTTTTTTTTTAATTCACTCAGTTTGTTTATTTTTAGTTAATTAAATTTGGTATTCTTTTTAAGAAAAAAAAAATATTTAATTTTAGAAAATGAACAGGGCTTTAATAATAAGTGAACAAAATTAATACTCATTAACGTGTTTTTTTGAATAAATTGATATCAAAGTGAAAAAACTACTTAAAAAACGAAAAAATTGGGTTTGATGCAAAATTGCGGAGAAATGGTTGTCCGCAGAAAAAAAAGTCTTTGGACAAACTAAAATCGTAATAAATTCTTGATTGGTTATAAAAAAAATGTTACAAATCGGTTGTAGTTTGGCAAAGATAAAGCCAGTTAAGGGGAAAATCATAAAAACCATTATAACTCGAAAACGGGACGAAAACGAGAAAATGACCTCTTAAGTTTTTCGGCTTAAAATGACCTCAGGAATCCATGGTTTTCATTTGGGGCGGTGACTGTGGGACACCCTGTATATATAACAGGTATACACACATTTTGGTGCCGATACTTTTTGAACTGTCCTTTAGTAAATTTGACCTCCTGAAAACGAATCTGTAATCGGTTTTTGCCTAGCAGCTCCCGTTTTCATGTTATGGGGTGGGGTGTTGCAAACCTGACACCACTTAGAAATACCCAAAATAATTGGGAAAAGAAGAAAGTAAAACATTTTTTCTTTGAAAATCCAAGCTCATTTAGTGATATTTACATATAAATATAAAAAAAATAATAAAATAATAATTTTATTAACAAGATACTAGCGAGTACATTTCATATACAATATATTTTTCACTGCTGATTTGATGTACTGGAACCCAAGAAGCTTCGTTTTTTGCTTGATCTGCAATGTGGTTTTTTCGGACAATCTCTTAGCAGATTCAAGCAGTAATCTGCCATCATATGCGTATCCCACTTGCCCTGGTATCGTTCTTCCATTGTCCTTATATCCTGGTGAAATCGTTCACCTTGCTCTTCACTCAAGTCTCACAAGTTTTCAGGAAACCGGTCCAAATGGTTTTGCAAGTAATGCACCTTGATGCTCATTTTGCATCCAAGCTCACGAAAAGCAGTCAGCATGTTCTGAACTAAATCCTTATAATTTAAAGCCTTGTTGTTGCCTCGAAAAATTTCGACAACTGACACAAATGATGTCCACGCTTTTCGCTCTTTTTCATTCATAGATTCAACAAAATTGGTGTCCTTTATTAACCGTCTGATTTGAGGTCCATCGAATATGCCAGCTTTTATTTTTTCATAGCTTAATCCTTGCATCTTTGTAGATATGAATTTAAAACATGATGAATCCTTATCTAGAGCCTTAAAAAATTGCTTCATTAAGCCAAGTTTTATATGAAGTGGAGGCGGGATTATTTTATTCCGATCAACCAAAGGCTCATTAATAACATTTTTTCCTCCAACAACCATGTTCTCTCTTTCAAGCCAGTCTTTTTTTACCCAGTGATCGTGTTTAGCTCTGCTATCCCAAAGGCACAAGAAGCAAGGATATTTTGTGTATCCACCTTGCTGTCCAAGGAGAAAGTTAACCATTTTCAAGTCAACACAAATGACCCACCCATGTTCGTGATACTTAATCTTTTCCAAGACTATAGCTGTATTCTTTCTTCAAAAATTCAGTAATGGATTTTCTGTTCTGATTTGCCGTGTATTCACCACATACATAACAAAATTGCTCGGGATGATTTACACAGATTCTGCGGCTAGATGACATTTTTGAAAATTAGCTCTTAATCACTAAGTCCGGTATTCACCGAGCACTCATAACTTAAGAAGCTCATAAACCTATTCACCAAGCAATATTAGTGAAGATCTACGAGCGCTCTTAAAAGTTAGGAGTGGTCCCGACACACAGAAATTTCAAGTTAAGAGCCTCGTAAAGTTAAGAGCCGTTTAGGAGCGCTCGGTGAATACGAGCCTTAAAGTATTGTAATGTTTTACCAAGGGTTCGTAATAAATAAAACTTATTCACTTTGCTTAAAACTTCCACTTATTTATTTCGTAAATAAAACACTTTACTTTTTTACAACCAAACAATTTATTGTTCAACATTCAAATATACCCAAACTAATTTTCGAAAACAGTTTACTTATCTCTTTACAACCAACTTTACCCTTTCACTATTAAAAACAAAATGTGTCCAGGTCGGCAACACAGTTATCTTATATAGCAAAATTTAGGTTCTATTATTTTAATTATATAATTATCTTTCTATTGCAGGCAGAGGGGGTAATAATTACCCTTCTATGACAGGTAGAGGGGCTAATAATTCCCCTTCGAACATTCTTTCATATGAATTTCTTGCATATGAATTTTTTAAATTAGCGTAAATTGAATATTTCTGTAACTCAAAAACTAGAGCTGCTAGGGAAAAATGGTTTTCAGTTTTGAAATCAGCGTTAGAAGTATAAATAAAATCAGCTGCAAAACTCAAGGCACCAAAAAATTTTTTTTTTTGTAGACCTGTGTAATATATTGCGTCTTAGCAACATCTAACTGATGAGCGCAACTGTCGTACCTGGGCGCTTTCAATTGATTTATTCAATATAGTGCACAAAAACAAAAACAAAAACAAAAACTATAAAATTTATTTTTATATTTTTTCGTTTTTACTTCTATTTATCCCAAATTTTTTTTTTTAAATCTTGTAGATTATGGTAACAAGCTTTTATTTGTCAAGTTTGAAAAAAATTGACCATGGGGTTTTCGAAATATTGAGTTTCCAAAAAAAAATTTGGATTTAATCCAAAAAATAAAAAATTGAAAATTTGAATACGAGTATGTTATAATATTCAAACTTTGGAGGAGCTTTAGCATATAAAAAAAATGATTTGAATCGGCTGTACCGTTTTCGAGAAAATCAAAAACAAAAAAAAAAAAAAAAATGGACCCAGGGGGGCTACCAAAAATAACAATTTTTTTGAAAATTTTTTTCAACCATTACTTGATTATACTATCTATAAGTCGGAAGTGAGAATCATACCTCGTAAGTATCGGAGATGTCGGTTGAATTTCTTCTTATAAATTATAGCATTGATTTTGCTTTGACGACAATAAGATCAACAAGTGAAAGTAGGGAGTTAAAAGTAACACCCAAGTCTCTTACTTCTACAATTAACTAAAGATGACAGAGACCTGGATCTAAAAAGTTTTCTAGAATAATAATTTTTTAACATTAAGTTTCAAGTGGCATAGTCTACACCAGGCCGATAAATTATTAAGAGCCATTTGAAGCTTATAGCAGACATCACTGCTCCTTACTTTCAGAAATAACTTGAAATCATCAGCAAATATGAAACATTGGCTGATACTAATAAAATTCACAATATCATCAGTAAATATAAAAAAAGCAGGGGACGAAGATGGCTGCCTTGAGGAACACCTGAAGTGGACTCAATTGGCCTCGAATTACATCTATCAAGTTTTAGTTTTTGAATGCCATCGGCTTACAAGGATTAAATCCACTGAATACTTCAAACTTACGAAGAAATATGTTCTGGCAAACTAAACTGAAATAGAGGCCATCACAGCTCGAAGAGGGCATAAAACTAGTGACTTACAATTCGCAACCATTCCTGTGTGCGTGTTACCATGAATCCAGGGAACCTATAATTTTCTGCGGATTCCGAATATCTAGAGATTAGAACTCTTTATGAAAAGTTACATTCTTAGAGGATTTCTCAATTCCTCGCAAGGGGCAGTAGATACACTTCTGAAAAAGTGCAAAGGCTGAGAGTGCAACCCAAGACCTTCTACATGGCAGTCCAAAGCACTTACCATTAGACCAGGTGGTATTTCAAACTGATTCAAAAGCCTTGCTTAGATTTGTATAAATAGATTCCTTCCATTCCTGAACACGCACACAGAAATGGTTGAGAGTTTTAAGTCACTAGGTCCTGGTTATTTTCTTGCTGTTCCACTACCAAATTTATTTAAACTGAAAAATATTTAAGCGTAGATTTGTGTACCCCCGTTACCCACAACAGAATCCTACATCCTGTTCTGCTTGTACAAGATGGGCTATCTCGTGATTTCTTTTTAAATGATAGGTTATTTTGACACTGACAGCTGTTTCCCGCACGAAATCTTGACAGAAAGTCAGTATCATACATCCGCAGAAATAAATGAGTCGCCTTACGCTTGAACAACGTTGGGATATATTAAAAACTCCAGAGTGAGTACTATGTAGCCCAAACAGTGCGTTTTTTTGAAAAGAAGTCGAAATGAAACACCCACGGCATTTGCTGTACCCAAGTTAATGCCAAAAGTTTGTTAGGCTGGTATGCTATAGTGGACAACACTCATGGTCTTCGTTGTCGTACGGTGCGCACAGACGAGAATGTGGCTGCTGTAGCAGAGAGTGTGAGACTCAACTGACGAACATCAGCTCTCCATCGATCTCAACCGCTCAACATTTCACGCACTAGATTGAGGAGAATGCTGCACAAAGATCTCGGATTAATCGCTTACAAGGTCCAATTGACTCAGTAATTGAAGGCTTGAATTAGACAACGATCTTTGCTTCCACAAAGAGTGACCGTTTGGTGCGGATTGTGTAGTTTTGTCATGATTGAACCATTTTTCTTCGAAAACGAAGCTAAAAACAACATTTCGGGCAATGGTCGGTGGGCCATATTAATCGACTTTGTTTTTTACTGAAATTGAAGACATGTATTTGGACGACATTTGGTTCATACAAAATGGCACGCCATGCCAAAATCAATCTTTTGCACATCAAATTCTCAAATCATACTATCAGACATCTTGGCGAACTCAATTGGCCGACTCTGAGCTGCGATTTGATCCGTTTGGGCTTCTTTTTGTAGGAAACCGTGAACGAACAATGTTGCGCCAAGAATCCGGAACGATTTAAGCACTTAAGACAAATATCGTCTAAGCAATCCGTAAGCTATAGCTTGCAACCATCAACATTGTCTTATAAAATCGGAGTGACAGAATTCGGTACTGCGAAGCCAGCCGAGGCACCCACTGAAACGACATTATGTTCCATAATTAATGGGAATGTTAGTTCATACTTATGAAGCCATAATACACGGAAAAAGTTAAATTTAATTCATTTTATTTAATTTTTAAAAAGAAACTTGTATTTGGTCCACCCTCCTTATCCGCTTCTGCAAAAACATACTGTTAACATCAAAATTTAAATACATAATCCCTTTGGACAATTAAAACTTGCAGGCATATGAATATATTTATCTTAATAATCCAAATTATATTGCATTTTAATTAATGGTAGTCCTTAGGTCACATCATATTTTATTGGCATACTGATTTCTTTCCCATCATAAGCACCTTAATTATCCCTTTCTGGAAAACGCCAAACAAAATGTGACAATGATACTGCTTATAAAATTGATGTCCATTTAATAATAAAATAGGTCATAACCACAACATTTATCAACATTGTCAAAATCGATGTTTTAATTCTCTGCAATTGTGTGTGTACATATTTATTAATCCACAATGAATCAAAATTCTCTGAATTATTACATAATACAAAATATATAAATACTCAAACATATACCTAGTATTAAGGCATACAAATTGATACATTTTAAAAATAAGCCTCATAAACTAATGGATGTGTTCCATCAGAAGCGCTACAATTATCTACAGCTTTGTGGGTTTATTAAAATGGCCTCCCTTGTGAAATTAAAGTTAAAACAAAAAAAATACAAAAAGAACTTAAAAATATGTATAATTCATTGAAATAAATTGCATTCAAATTAATCAACTCTCAGCCCTCCTGCGGCCTCCAAAGAGGCAAAGTGGGCATATACTCGTACTTCGGTGTTGGTTGTCTGGTCCCTGCATTTATCAGCCTGTGTGTTTTTATCCGATTTAATAAATTATTATCAACTTTTTCCAATGAAACAAAAAAAAATAATCTCACACTCACTCCTTTTATTCGATTTTGTATCCTGTTCTTCTCACTATAATTCTGTTTTTGCTTATGTGTGGTTAGATAAATAAAATCGAATTACAAACATATTCACGTAGTCAAATTTTTGTTTTTATTTTGCTTTATTAATCAAAACCACTAAAAATGAACATTTATATTTTATTCATAAAGTAGGTATTTTTTTTTTATATTTTTTTTGCTAACCGCAGTCATATCCTGATATCCTGACCACATTGACCTCAGCTAATGAACTGTCATGATAGCCTATTGTTGGTTTGTTTATTTTTTTTTCACAACATCCCAAAAATAAAGGATATTTGCTGTACATAATACATAATCATAATATGTATACAATTTAAACTGAATTTTGTAATTTCATGAGACTGCAACAATAACAACAAAAGTCCTTGCTTCACTGGGTAATTTTAGTCAAAAAGTTAGATAAGTTCCTTATCGCAACGTCACACTCGAATTAGTTTCACAATGCAGTCAAACAAGCACACTGACACATCCCCAAATAGGAAATCCTTATCAACGATTGTTCACTAGTAGAACTAGATCCCTTTAACAATACGGTTATCCTTTTGTAAATGTATAATACAATGTCCATATATTCACACACTAGATGACCGCTTCACAATGATGAGTGCCCACCCCCAAACCTTTCAATGTGACCCGCAAATATAATTTTGAAAATAATTTTAAAAGAGAGTCCTCTGGTGGGAATTTATTTAGCCTCGCTTTGTGCAAAATAGGATTCTCCCAAAAACCACACTCTCGCCTCTAACATGTTGCTTTCGAGCTCGAGCATATATAAGAGCGGTTGTCATGTGATGCTGATGCTGATGATTATGTTTAGTGTAATGAAATTTTTGTTTTAATGCGAATGTGGGTTGAATTTATGCACTGACTAGAATCACCACCAGATGGGGCTAATTGATATTTTTGGTCAATTTTAGAGACTAGCCGAGTCAGGCAGCATTGCGCTGCAAGCGCTGCGTCCTGCTTTCTGATAACTACACTCGTACATATATTGGGTGACACTGACAGGGCAAGGACAACAATGCGAATATGTTTTTTTTTTTTGCTTTGAATCCAATCGATCCTAAAAAAGGATTAATTTAATTTTATTATAAAATGTAAAATACAAAACTACATAAAATATATTGGCGAAGCATGGAGGTGTTTTTGTTAGTGGTGGAATTAAAATTAAATTTCTGTGAAAATAATTGCTTGTGAGATAAAAATATATTTATAGGGTTAAGGAGAAGCTTGCTAGTGGAGGGTGTAGAGCTGAACTAAACAGATTTGTGGGGTTATTTATCGAATTTAATTTATACGATTTATTGTTGTTTGATTAAAATAGGTTGTTTTTTGGGAAAACAATGCCGTGTTAAAGGTTGTTTAGCTGGATTAGGCTGGGAATTTGAACAATTAGAAAACACCGATACGCGTTGCCTGATGTCATATTAAATAAAACTGTGGATAGGTATAAGCTCCAGTTTGGTCATTGTTTTTTTTTTTCCTTTTTTTCTATGAGTAAGTACCTAACAGATAATGTTTATTTATTTATTTAAGTAACCAATCTACGAATTTACATTCAACAGATTTCAAATTAAATATCTAATAACAATTTATTTGATAAAAACATGATATACCTATACCTACAAAATTTAAGAAAATTCAATAAGTAATATTTGACTCTTGAATAAGTTTCTGGACATAGAAAGGTCTAAATTTGAATAAAAAAAAGTTAAATATATTACAAAGCCGCTGGAACTGACGGCCTCGCTGCCGAACTGTTCAAAGCGGCAGGCGATGACTTGGTCGGGAGCTTTGGAATCCCTCACAAACTTGTCCGTTTGTGCAGGATGACGATGGAGAACGCACGCTGCTCCGTCAAGGTCGATAAAGGTCTCACCGATGCATTTGATGTCAAAACAGGATTTAGGCAAGTCTTCTTCAACATCGTTATTGAAAGAATAGCGCAAGACTCACGCGTTAACACATGAGGCACAATATTTCAAAAGTCCGTCCAATTACTTGGATACGCCGACGACATTGACATTATTAGAAGAAAGCAGTTTGTGAGCATTGAGATGAAAGCGAAGAAGATTTGTTTAGCGGTCAATATGAAGGCAAGACCAAGTATATGCTGAATTTCACCAAAGGCAGCTATAATTTTGCGCTAGTTAAGGATTTTGTATACCTAGGCACCGCTATAAATTCAGACAGTAATTTCAGCGCTGAGATCAAACGGAGAATAACTGTTGCCAATCGCTGCTTCTTTCGACTAAGAAGGCAATGGAGTAGCAAAGTCCTCTTTCAAGCAACTAAAGTGTCCATAGACATAGACATAGACTTGGTCAAATTCTTCGTGTGATCTTCGGTCTGCATAGACGGGGACCGCGAACTGTACGGGCTGTACACCGAAACTGACGTAGTCAAACGAATCAAAATCCAACGAACGACTAAGACGGCTAGGTCATATAGAGCCAAATGCTCCGGCCCAGAAAGTCTTCGAATCTAACCCCGAGGGACGGAGCAGTGGAGGAAGACCGCGACTCAGGTGGCTCATATAAGTGGGAGAGGACCTCAATCAACTTAACGTGTGAAACTGGAGACATCCAGCTAGGGACCGAGCTAGCTGGAGAAGCTGAGGCCCTGGACTGCAACGCCACCTGACGTTAGTAGGTAAGTATCGGGTTTTTCAATAAGAGCGCTACAAAAGTTTTTTTTAAATAAAACAAAAACGGTTTTGGATATCAATGAGATTTTGTATTCCTGTGAAAGTACGTTCGATGCCATTATGTATGGAACTCAATTTCTTTTGCATGGCCACCACGCGGGCACGCTTGCAGAAATCCAGACGCCGAGCCCAATTTTCTACGGTTTTCAAGCATAAATCGGCCGATACGATACTGCTGCAATTTCACGTTCGATATTCGTACGAAGTTCATCAATCGTCGCTGGCTTGTTGGCATAGACCATAGACTTGACGTAGCCCCACAGGAAATAGTCTAACGGCATCAAATTTAATCTTGTAAGGATGTAGGCTAAGATCTTTTCGCAAAATTCGCCACAACGACGTCACAGAGATGCCCAACGCTTGAGAACGACGTGTGAGAGACACATTTGGGCTTTCTGCAACTGAAGCCTCATCTAATAGGACACTATGATTAATTATGTCAAACGCCTTGGTTATTTCCCGAACTGAGATGGACTCAAAGACTTTACTTTTGTCAGGTATCCCATTACCCTGTCGTATCTTCCAAGGCCATAGATATAATGAATTGCACTATTAAACACCAAAGCTTATGTTTACTACAATACATTTCCAACTCGTACATCAATCAAAAGGATTATCAAAGTCTTCAAAAGAACTAACCGTGTTTTAATAGGAGTAAATGAGTGAGTTACGTAGAATGTACGAAGGTGCTCCAATGTCAAAATCTCAAAAGACAAAATGTCGAAAACCAAAATACCGAAGAACATAAAATCTCGAAAGTCAAAATCTACATTTAGTTTACGACATTTTTAAAATTCTTGATTTTGGCATTGGAAATTATGGAGGTAGATTCTTATCCTAAGTTAACCCTAGTTTACAGTACGCAAAATAATGCAATAAATAATCTTGGGGTTCGCGCGAACCCCAAAGTTTTTATTCACATCTAATTGTTTATTATTCACAAATTGATTCATTGTCTATATTGTAATTGATTAAGTTGACAATTGCGCTGTCTTATTATGAGAACACGTGTTTGGTTTTGCCAAAATTTACTAAAAATTATTTAAAATAGTGAGAAAAGTAATTTAAAGTTACCAAAAAGTAAGTTGTAAAATTATAATTTTAAGTTTTATTATAAATATTTGTACAACTTTATATTGTTTTTATATTTCAGTGTCTAATTCAATCCGAAAGAATAAAAGAGATGTCCTAAAGCCATTTGTTGTCAAAGAGCTTTTAGATAAAAATAACGAACCCTTCAAAATAAATAAAAAAAGGTTGTGTGTATTGACCTATGCGCGGTAGAAGTAAAACTTCTTTTCCCTCGAGCGAAACCTATAAACGTACAAACATTTTGTATTCTAAAAACATGTCGCCGTCTTTGACTGATAACGTGTCGTTTTGACATGTCACTGAGAGCTGCATAGAAAATTTTTCACTCCCAACGCCGGAAAAGAAGCTTTACTTCAAAAAGAAACAGTACCGTCCACTTCATTCATCGATTTTTGGATTTTCGCAGAGAATCGCATTGGTATCTTATGTTCCAAAACCAAATAAACAAGTCGTTTTACTATCAACACAGTACAATCTTGAAAAGGCTATTTCAGGCTGTCATAAGAAGTCGGAAATGATACTCGATTACAACCGGACAAAAGGTGGAGTCGGTGTTTTCGACCAAATGGTGTCAATTTATTCCTGTTCACGCCAAACTAATCGCTGGCTCATGGTTGTATTTTACAATTTATTAGATGTTGCAGCCTTAGCCACAGTCATTATTTTTCGGCATTTCAATCCACCAACAAAGAATACAAAATTATTTAGAAACGACAAACTAATTGAGCTGGCAGAGGAGCTTATGGAACTTGAACTAGATGACCATTCACACCCATCGGCACAAAATACAATCTCTAGATCTAGCTTGGATGCGCTTCGCATTATGGGAAGAAATTTGCCAGTTTTTCGAGTAGTTGGCGAAAGACTTCCTCGTAAACAGGTATTTTATAATGTGAATCCAATATTTTATTTCTAGAAGATCTTTTATTTTCAGACCAGGTGTCACATTTGTCCAAGAGCAGACGACAGGAAGAGCAAAACCGCATGTGATGTTTGTGGAAAAAACTGTTGTCTGCACTACCAAAATACTGTCTGTGTCAAATGCCTTCCAGAACTACCGCAGATTCCAGATTGATTGAGGGTTTTTCTAATACTCATGACTCATAATCTTCATTTTGTAAATCACCATCTATTATTATTCATATTCAAATAAAGTATACATTTATGTGTTTTGTTAAAATATTCGTTTTCCTATTTTAAGTCTTGGGGTTCACACGAACCCCAAGTTTGGTTTATGACTTTTTTTCAGAAATAAATTCCAGAAAAATATCTAAAATTACTTTGATGAAAAAAAGACAAAAAACGTAAGGAAAA
This sequence comes from Chrysotoxum bicinctum, assembly GCA_911387755.1. NCBI lineage: Eukaryota > Metazoa > Arthropoda > Insecta > Diptera > Syrphidae > Chrysotoxum > Chrysotoxum bicinctum. The sequence goes on from OU426989.1 coordinate 27,518,093, forward strand.
ATCAATTTTGTTCACTGAGTTTTCATCCCAGGTCAAAAACATGATTTAAAAAAAAGTTAAAAGCATTCAAACATGCGCTGGGGTTCGCGCGAACCCCAATCCGTAAACTAGGGTTAAAAGTTACAATTAAAACTTATATAACAGAATTTCTTGCAGTTTCCACTTAATTAATGGGAGCATTGGTTAAAACAATCGTAGGAAAATAATTAAGATCTAAATATTTTCTTGATATTTCGAGAAACTTGGTATTTTTTTGGCTTTAATTTAACATAAAAAGCTGCATGCTCAATAAGCCCAAAAGGGCAGTTCATAAAAATTTGGACGTCATTCGCGTAGATATGGATTGAGTACATTTTATGGAAATTCTTTGACATACAAGAAAATAGTAGAGAAATAAATATTAAACCCTAAGGTACACCAGAAACATCGGGAAAGAAATCGGCTAAGCTATTTTCTATTATTCAAATAAGAACAGACAAGCCTAGAAGCAATACGCTTAAAGCTATCTCACGCAAGTTAATGTGATTGACTGTGTCAAAATTTTTAAGAACTAAAGGTTCCACCTTATATCACCTGTGATGCTTAAAGGTACCGTGCTTTGCAGTGAGCAACGGGCGATACAAACTAATTTGTTCTTGCAGAATTTTTTCAAAGACCTTGGACAAGAAATGTAAAAGTGAAATAGACCTAAAATAGAACTAAATTCATCACCTTTAGAATTTTCGGGAAGAAGAATAATTGTAGCTAGCTTCCAAGGTGCAGTTACACACCAAGCATAAGAATAGTATTGAAGATGAATGTAAACAAGGTCAGACTAATCGTCAAAATCCTTTTTAAAAATTTAGGGTGAATTTCATCCAAACCAACTGCATTCATAGAAAAGCACAATTTTGACATTAGAACATTTTACTGAAACAAAACCAGAATCATCTGACTGCTCCAAAGAAGCAAAAACATTTATGCTCACGAAAGGGTAATACCGTGATTGTGCAGAAACGAAAGTTTTGTTGAGATCATTACCATCGAGATCTTTATTTGGGAAGCTTCTTGAACTCCCAATTAGACGTCCCGGATTTAAGACATAAATTCATCTGTCCCGCCGGGGCAACTTTTTTCGCGGGTTGAGACTGAAACTCACAAAATAATGCCTGATGTACCTAAATATCTTTCATTGATAAGGAACAATCGCTGCATTGTGATTTAACCTTAAGAAATTGCTTTTAAAATTTCATTCAAACAAACCTTACTTAACGAAGAATGTGACATCTGTCATTAAAATTGACAAAAGAAAAATATTTGACAAAAAAGTCATTTAATTAGTAATTAATAAATGCGTTTATTTATTATGACCTACACACGTTATGTATTATAGTTTTTTATTATGTCCCGGGCAATATTTTGAAATCCCTTATCTTAGTCATTTGTCCCGTACGTCGAGTCGTCAGAAAAATCTGGCAAAACTACTCCCAATGCCAATTTTTCTTGGATATATCGACAAATGCCGTCCATTTTAAGAAATTATAAGCTTTACAGAGTTCATTATGTTCAACCATAAAACTTTGTAAGACCCAATCTTGCCATTTATGGGGGTGATTTATTCACTTACGCTGAAACCTGGATCTTATCCCTTCACATAATGGTTGTTATAATTGGAGGTCTGTTTCCGTTTCTTAACTGCTGCAATTATAGAACAATTGTTTTTCAGGGGTAATGTTTCTTGTGAGGAATAACAATACCCCCAAGAGAATGTCATGAAAAGTGGTTCTCATCTTAGCCTTTTGGACTAATTTTGTTAGTCTCCTATATTGCAGCTGATAACTCACTCAAAAGACTGGTTGAAAATTGTAAGTCAAAAAGCCAAGGTCCTTCTTCTGATGTATTTTTTTCACTTTAACTGTTAATAGTAATAGAGTTGCTGTCAATTACTTATATAAAAAAACATTCAGCTGCCATTCACTTCATTTCCACGAACTTTTTTAACAAGCAAGCCAGCAGCTCTATTGAAACATAATAATTGTGCGCACACAGATAAAATAATTCTGAGGATCTTGGAAAATATTTGTTTTTCTGGAAATTGTACGAAATGATTTACTTTTGAGCGCATTGGAACCTTAAATGCTATCACCCGATTTCCCTACATCAACCTAGTCTTTCTCTATTCGTTGAAACTTGTTATGATATTCTTTAAGATTATTTGCTATTTAAACAATTCCTCCCCGTCTCGCAATTAACATTATTATAATTCACTGTCTGTATAATCAAGAAACCAAAATTTACCCCTTTTTTCTTTCCCCCCATTAACGAAGCAAACAATGTGAATATGCATAAACCAGCCTAAAAATATAACCAACAAAAAATAAAACCCTAATAATAATGTAATCCAGCTAAAATTATCTTTTGTTCATCTTCAATTAATTAAGTAAATATTTTCCTTGAGGTACTTCTTTATTTTATTGTATACTTGCTTGCAAAGCACACCAATATACAAGCACAACAAGAATAAAATTCAAGGATAACAAAATAAAAATAAATAAAACCGAAAGAAAGATCCTTGCAAAAAAAAAAAAAAACCAACGAAAGAATATCTTTACCACAAAGTTTACGCACGTTCTTTCTATTTCTACTACGCGCTCTTATTATCCTTGTTTACCTTTCCTTTCCTTTTTTTTTGTTCTCTTCATTATTATAAAGGAGCACCCAAAAAGTACCCAAAACAAGTACAAAATAAAGAAAATGCAAATTTAAATTATGAACATAAAATAAAGGCCAGGATGAGCCCCCAGGAGAATTAAAAAAAAAACATTAATATCTCACTCAATACGGAAAGTGATTCCTTGTACATTCATGGATTCGAGGACACGAAGCCAATAAGCGCAAATACACAGAATACCAAGTTGAAGGAAAAAAAAGATATACATACATCTGTATCTGTGTAGGTAGAATATTTCTTTTGTCTTCTTTATGGTCTAGAAATCACTGCTCTAATTAATCACACCTCATCCTTTCTGGAGATTTCTTCGAAGAAAAGGAAACACCCACACATTTCACTCAATGATTTTTGCCAAGGAATGTACGCAAAAGGATACATCTCTTTATTTTTTATTTTTGCTCACAACACATTATATTTTTCTTTAATTCACTTTAATTTTAAATTTAATGTAAGGCATTTCTCCGTAATTTAATTGACATTCCACTCCACGAGCAAGGATTCATACAGGATATGATTTTAGATTAGATTCTTTTATTTTGTTTTTCTTTTTTTTTCTTCTCTTTCAAATGAAAGTGGATTTTTTTGTTTTGATTCAACACGCATCACTCACCACTAGATTGATAATAAAAAAAAAAACACAGAATTTCATACAAAAAGGACATCGACAGGAGTGGCGATGGTGCGATATTCACAATTTCGCGTGACAGGGTTTCATAACAACAACAACAACAAACAAAAAAAAACACTAAAACCGGATAGGCGGGTGTGTTGTTCTCGTATATTTCAATAAAAAGGACAAAACACCACAACAATACAAATAAAATAGAAGAAGAAAAATAAACACGCGGCAAATGGCAATGACAACAATATATCCTTAAATATCCTTTTTCCTATTCATGCTCTCGCTAATATGAACAACATTATTGTGGTCGTTATTATGTAATCCTTTTTATTAGGATCCATGTTGTGGAAATGTTAAGGGGGGAAATGGCATTAAGGATAAAACTTATTTGAAGAAGAACTAGATGGAAGGATATGCGATGACACTGTCAAACGATATGTTGTGACGACAAGTACTTTTCTCACTTACAGATGATTGCGGTGGCAATGGGGCACAACAAGGGCGCCGAGTTAAGTGCTAACAGGATGTATTCTCTATGAAGAGGCCAAATTATAAACATCCTCAAAAAATGAAATAACACACATGTGTATCGTCTGATCCTTGAAATCCGTCTTGTGTAAAATGGGACAATGGGATCAAAGGATGCCGGGGTTCGTTTCTTTGTCAAATATCAAAACGAAAAAAAAAAAATAAAATCCTAGATACCTAGCTAGTTCAAAAGGGAATCAATTCTATTACCGATTTCCAAGAATTCCTTCTTCGGCGATAAAACTTTTAACAAGGACTTTTGAAAAGGCATGTACACGATAAATCCTTTCAATTTGTTTTTCACTTATTTTTTCCAATACACGCTAATACTCGTTTAATCCCCGTGACGAGGAATTATTCACGATTCGGATTTAACTCGACGATGACGATGACGAACGGCGGCGACGTTGGACTCCCTCGTATCGGTTGAACCACGATTCATAAAATTCACACGAAGACTGAATTCCAGAATAATTTTTATCTCGTGCCATCGGCATCCAGGAGGGAGGCGGCATAGTTGGATTTTACGTTGGATGCTGTGTTGGCTTTCGTGAGATATTGCGTCAAGGGAAATTCTTCACCGAATATCATCGTGTGGGGGGAAATTTACTCTCTTTCTCTTCGAATTTTGGAGATACTTTCTCTAAATTTAGAGCAGTGTTTTGGTGTTGTGGAACCCAAGTCGCTGATTAATGAGCGAATGGAGTGGATGCTAATGGAGTTCTTTCTGTCTGCAACTTTTTTGAGAGAGATTTCGTGTGATTTTGGAGCACAGAACACGTGTTGTTGATCTCTTATACTTTTCGAAGAGACTAACCCAGAGAGAAAACACCATTTGGCGCATATTGTCAATGTGAACGAGACTGGGTTAGAAAAGTTGTTAAGGTTAGGGTTGGCGTGGTGGGGGTGGAGGTGGCAGTGGGTAGGTATATTTTTATACTTCTTCTTCTGAGCAATAAATTCAATAATTAGGGAAGAAAATTGTGTAGGTAAGTAGATGTGATTTACATTCACATTGGCCCTGAAAAAAATATTGTTTTTTTGTTGCTTGCATATTAATCGGTTTGTGTATAAATTGGCTGGGGGTATTTATTTTATCATTTACTTTTGGCAAACGGCTCAGACTTTTTCTTTGCTAAGCCTTTTAGGATATCCCCTTTGTTTTTGTTTATAGAAAAATGCTTTTAATATCTGGGATAAGTTCTTGAATAATTAGAATTCATTTTCAATGAGTTGATTGGAGCCCGAGCCGAGAGAGAATAGGTGAGATAAAATGCTTGCTGGGATGTAGACAGAATTATGCCTTTTTAATGAATACCTAGGTACATATAATATTCTTAAGATGGGACTTCTTTTTATAGATTTTTGTTTGTTTTTTGTGCTTCTTGTTGATTTAGGATCTTGGTGTGGTTTTTAATGGATTGTGTCTTGGTTTATTCAACAATTAATTTGTGGTGGTGACGCAAAGTGTTATTAGGGTTAAATTTTTTTTTTTTTGTTAACTCTTTTTTTTCACCAAGGACGAGATTAAGAAGTGCTGGTTAAAAATGAGCTTAAGATAATAGAAATTGAATGAAATCTTAATTGTCTTGAGCAATAATTCAGATAATTATCAATATTTTTGTCAGTCAAATTTTGGTTTTGAAATTGATATGTTACATAGACAACGAGCATTAAGGAAAGTGGAGAAGATTAAGAAAGATGTACCGATACACATTGGTTTTGAATTTGTGTAAATAATAATGAGAGGGAAAAGCAGAGAAGAGTAGAGTATTCTACATTCGTGGAGTTCGGCTAAAGAAGTAAATCTTTGTGCAAAACAGAACGATAGAAACTGGACTCGAGGATAACTTGATGGACATTCCTAAAAGAGAAAAGTGTAACTGCCTATTAAACTAGAGCACTATTTATTAAGAAAATGATTAGATAAGGAGTGACAAGAAACTTCCCGACGGTCGGTGCTCAAAAAATGTAAATGTTTCAGTAATGTAAATATTTTTTTAATTATTTAAAAAATGTTCTTCCTTGAATACTATTTATCCAAAAGACTCAAGTGAGTTGAAGGAGCACCAGCCCAGATATGGGAGTTAAGTTCCAACTTTGGATGGATATGTTATATATATAAATAGCCAAATCAAGTTCAGAAATAGGAAACCTTTAGGGCGACTTTCCTTTAAGGTAGCACGAGTATAGTGTTGATTTTTTTTACAGATAGCTAGTGGTCTCGATAGAACATATTTAAAATATTAAAGTGAGGAAACACCGTTAAATCATAAAAAAAAATGTTTTATTTTTCAGTTTTAACCTCACTTTTTGTTTCTTTTTTTCGTGTTTTCTTGACTTAGAGTACTAAAAGTGGCTAGATTTCGATATTAATCAACAGTTTTTTAGCTTAACAGTACTGTGGGTGGCCCGCTTCGCGGGTTCTCAGGATTTTAACTCCCTGTTTCGGGGACACACCCGCTCACGCGACTCCGTCGCTCCGCTTAGGGTATGTAAAGTCGCCAGGCAGGCTCCAATGTCAACAGTGTTTCAACTTAAAAGTACTGTGGGTTCAGAAACTTCCTTTTGATCAACAAATAATTCCCTTACAAAATTAACAAAAAAGGAAAAAATGCCAATAATATCCCAAAAAAGTTGAGCCGAACCTTTTCTTAAACCCATGAAGGCAAGCTAGACACTGTGCAGCATTTTTAGTGACATGACATCAGGTAAGTGCTCATTCAAAAGAAAGAAGTTGGTCAGTTTCCTTGATGAATGTCCCACTCAAGGACAGTAACAGGAGAGTAGATTTCATTTTATCAACATAAGAGAGTTTTCGAAGAATTCAATTCTACGTGGTTTCTTCTACCTTATCGAAAATTCACCAAAATTTCCTCAAGACCGAAAATGAAAGATGGTGAACAATTGACACCTGTTGTGTTTCAAGGAATCTTTGGATAGATATTGCAAAGAATTCCTGCAATTTTTAAAAAAAGGTAACCGTGATTTTCCAAAAAAAAACTATAGGGGTATTGCAGTATTAAACTCTTTAGAAAAAAGTTTTTACACAAATACACTATGCAAGTCTATACTTAACTGGGTCGTACGAAATATTAAAAAGTAGCGTTTTTACACCTTTTTCATTGACTTGAAAGTGGCTTACGATACGATCAATAGAGGTTACCTGCCTTATAAACTCTCAGTAATTGGTATGTCAACGAAATTTGAACAAGTCTACGGAAAAATCCTAGAAAACATGACTTCATCTGTCAAAGAAATTTAGATGTGATACGGTTGTCCCTCAAGGATGTGTTTTAAGTCCTCTCATTTTTGCTTGATTTAACATCGATGTAGAAAATAACATATTTAGAGGAATCCTCTTTGGATATGTTTTGCCTTTTGATTTACTGGTTTTGTCAGAAAGCCCGCCCTGTATCTTGTGGGATCTTAAGATAAATACTACCAAATCGAAAATAGTGGTTTTCAGGTCTACAGTTAGATCTATTGAGTATGCATGGAATTCGACCCTAGATGGGGAGATTATTGAAGTTTAGTTTAATTTAGTTTATTTATTTCATTGATAAGCACATTAAGATACAATATCTTATAGAGTGATAGCTTCAAAGATGTAAACATTTTAGAAGTAGAAGAAGAATTTAATTATCTTGGATATACAATGACATTGAATTTTCACGTGCATATTAAAATAAAAACAAATGCTGCGAAATCTGCAATAAAATACCATATGGTCTCAGTTTTTTTTTTTCAAAAAATTTCGTGGATCCAGTTTTAAATTCCAAAATCTTCAACTACAGTGAATAGTTGTATACCTGCTATGGGAATGAAGTGTACGGGTACAAACAGTTAGAGGAAATAGAAAACCTGCAAAGGTATTTCTTTAAGCAAATTTTTAGGTTACCTTTCAACACCCCTATTTACGCTATTGACATATACCTGGGCATTAACTCGTTAATCCGTTAATCGTTAATTAACGAAGATAAAATTTGGATTAACGGATTAACTTTTGAGTTAACTTTTAAAAATGTTAACGGACACGCTAAATCCGTTAATCCACGTTAAGTCCGTTAATCGTTAATCCAATGTCTACTATATACCACGCGGCGTGAAAAACAGGTTCAGACAAGTATGAGACAAGTGCCGTGCGGGGCGTGCCGCGGGTGAAACAAAAACAGCTAGGTACGTATTATATTTTGAAGGCGCGTGCGAGTGAGAAAACTGCGAAGAGATTCGTTTCGTTTGATCATTTTATAATGCCGGTCGTCCACTATGTGCGCGATAAGTTCAACCAACTTCGTTCAACTTTTTATTCAACTCTTTCGTTGGATAAACGAATTTACAAACTCTTACACTAGTGCAGCAACTTACGTAATTCACGTTGAGCAATTAAAATTGAACCAAATGCGTTTGTAACCCCGTACACATAATTGACCAACTTTCCCATATGTTGATTAACCCCGCACACCTAGTTGATCAACTCTTAAAACTTATTCCAGTGTTGAATAGCTCCGTACAACTAGTTGATCAACTTACTCAAATGTTGAATAACCTCATACAATAGTTGATAAAGTTGTTCGATTTTGACAAAAAAAAAAAAAATTCGAGTTGATCAACTGCTTTTTTGATATTGTTGCTCAACCAGTTGATGAACGAGTTGATACCTTCGTACAATTAACCAAGGATCACTCGTTGGGGAACGCGTTGAACGCACCACGATAAACAAAAAACTCAAACGTCAAACCTGAAATAATTTTGACTTCAGTTCGGTACATACTATTGTCGACGCACGCCTTCGCTTTAAAATATTCTTAAATTTGTTCCGTATGAGTATGATTTCCTCTAAGAAAAAAAAAGTGGCTGCCGCATTAATAATATTAGAAAATGAACGAAAACAACCAAGACGATTCTGGGTAGATGACTTTTTCTTGAGTCGTGAAGAAAATTGTTTTTCCAATGAAATATATGACAAATTAAAATCGATTGATCCCACCGCGCCCGTGAATTCGAATTCAAAGTTTAGGCAATTGCATTTTCGAGGAAATTTGAGACCAAGCCAATTCCCTGGCATCTCGATTTTTATAAGAGGGTCTCTTAATGTCCCATGTATTGGGCTTTTCCTCAATTGCTGAAATCATTTGCAGAATTAATTCCGTGGTCCACTCTAATTTTTTATCACCTTCCATGACGAAAAACCAAAATAAACTACAGTTTGCAAGTTGCAACAACTGCAAGTTCATGGCAACGCAATAGTTCAACCACATAGACACATTTCACTGCAGCCAACGCAACGCAACACAATATTACGTCAAGAAATCCCAAAGAAAATTAAAAAGTTGATCAACGCGTTAAACAAATAATGTGCAACACATAATCTTGAAAATGTTGCTCAACGTGTTGATCGAACATTTTCAAGGAGCAACACGAGCTCGTACACTACCCGTACACTTGGTGCGCAATTCGTTGAGCAACGGCCAACAACTAGATCCAACCCGTTAGTTGAACAGAATTGAAGGCACCGTACATTAGAGTAGAATGCGTTGAATTCGAAATATGTGCGTTGATCGCCTAGTGATAGTGAACGACCGGCATTACTTAGCGCCGGTGCTCAGAGTAAAAAAATATAAAAAATGCATTTTTTATCACAAATGTTAACGGATTAACGACTAACGTTAACTTGCGTTAATTCTTCCGAAATTTAACGCTTTAACGTATAACGAAGCTAACTTTTTTAGTAGCGGATTAACGATTAACGAAGTTAACTGTTTGATTAACGGTGTCCAGCTATGGCTATTGACATGGAGTCAGTTAACCCCAAATATTATTGAATAATCTAAAGGCTTATGCGGATTATATTGTTAAGGTATTAAAGCTATGAGACCGAAACCTGAAGAAACAGATTCTTGTGATCTGTTTTAGATTCGGTCCAATCAAAAACTTGCTATATCACATGCTTTGCAATATCAATGACAGTGGACAATGACGAAGAAATAAAAAAACTGGAGAAAACAACCATTTTAGAGAAGAGTTCCTAATATCCGAATTGAGTTTAATTTTCAAGATTATAACCGAAATGCTTGATCTGAACTTTAAGCCTCATAGAACAGATTTTAACCCCGTGTGCTGCTTTTGCAACCCGAATCAGAACGAAGATGTGTTGCATTTTTAGGGCTTTGTCCAGTTGTGCAGGAAATCCGAAGACTTTATTTTTGTTCTAGTTTTCTTTTTTCAAGCGGAATGTGTTAGGGTTATAAATGGAGAACTTGGTTGGAAGCCTCTTATACGCTATGTCTCACACGCAAGAAATTTTCGAATTGAATATTTGAATATGCTTTTTTTTAATTATAATGAGATATAAGGCCTTTACCAAAAACAAATATTTTAACTATGCACTTCTTCTTTCTGTTTTTATGTATTTTTGACAGTTATATTATTATTTGTTTTAGCTAATCTTAAAACTTGTACTTTTCCTCAATTTTTTTGTTTTCACTGAACTAAAATTCACATTATTATAAAATTTTATTTTGAAAATCAAATCTTTCTACTTTTTTGAATTCAAACTTGAAACTTTTTTGTATGAATGTGTATAATATCTTTTGCATATTAATAAAGAATAATAACACTTAAAGTTTTTTGTTTCCATTTTGTTTTGACTAAACTAAAAGTCGCAATACTGTAACGAAGTCACATACTTCAGCATACCTTGAGGCCCCTACGAAGCTGCATATAGAAAATACACTTATGATGGTTAGTCAACGATGGTACAGCAACAAAATAGAACGAACAGATTTTGTTTAATGTTCAGTATTCACTTTTGCTGTTTACCACAAATGTTATAAGTCAAGGAGCAAAATCAGGCAAAATCAGATTTTTCTTCTCACCTACTGTTGTGTGTGTACCAATAAGGAGTGCCGAGGCAAAAGACTATCCCGTGAAACAAGCTGCTTGGGTACGTAGTGATTTTTTAGGCTTTGGCAATAAAGTATGTGTGTTGTTTGTTTTGCCTTTTCGGCACCTCCCCTTATTTTGTCTGTCGAGCTTTGTTTGAGGCCAGGGATTTAATCATACATTTGAACCGTGCTGCGATTTGTGCTGAGGCTAAAGATTTAATCTCACTTCCGTTTTTGTCAGGCAATTCAGTCAAGCTTAGGCATTTAATCCTACCGTCTGTCCGTGCCCTGTCGTTGTTTAAGGCTAAGGATATAGTCCCACTTTCATTTTGCCTTTAACTTCAGTCAAGGCTAGGGAAAAATCTATCCCACTTTTTACCGCCGCCGCCCCTGTGTTTTACCCCGAACGTTTGTTTGAGGCTAGGGATTTATTCCCAAATTTTAACCGTGTAGCGATTTGAGCTTAGGCTAGAGATTTAATGTCAATAAACGTTTTTGCACGGCATTCAATCAAAGCGAACCCGTCCGTGCACTGTCGTCGTTTAAGGCTAGGGATATAATCGCAAATAGCCTTTGCCTAAACGTCAGTCAAGGCTAGGGATCTGATCCCACCGTCTGCCCCATATATGAAATACCGTAATAGTTATTTAAGAACATAATAAATGCATAAGTATATGAAATAACTTGTTATGTTAGATTAAGTTACATTGAATAAAGTCGGACTTTATTTGGAGTTCTGAACTTTCTAAAACCGAGTTTTGTGCTTTCTTCGGACTGACCCTGGACACGCTGACGCTTCCTCTGCCTTTGATTAAAAAAGCATCACAATACTAAACACATACATTATTTTATCTATAATTCTTAAATATTATATTCCTTGTGTTTATAGTATTACAGTAAGACCCGCTTAAGAGAAACGGCAAAATGTCACAGTCTTTCTTTCCATTAGCGGGTTTTTCACTTAAACGAACCCCGCTTAAGTGAAATTATTTTTCAGTTCGGATAAGTGAAAAAAAAAATTCACTTAAGCGGATTTAAAAATTCCATTAAGCGGAGATTTAATGCTAGAAACAATATTTTTTTTATTGTTTGAACTTGCCTTGAAAGAAGTTAAATAAAACAACGATTAAATAACACAGAAATAATTTATTGAAAAACGAAAACTAGCAAATTTTTGTTCTGTTCGATTCAATTTTTTTTTCACTTAAGTGAGTTTTTTTTTCAATGAAGTATATTAAAAATTAACTGAAAATATGTTTCAGTTATCCGGGTTTTTCACTTAAGCGAGTTTCACTTAAGCGGAATGTTTTAAGGGAAATTGGTCGGAAAATACTTGGGGATGAAGAAAGTGTTTCAGGTAAGCGGGTTTTGCTCTTAAGCGGGTTTCTCTTAAGCGGGTTTTACTGTACTACTTTTTTAAATTTCTTTTATTTGAGTTCATCTGGCAGACGGACTACGAGGTAATAGGTATAGGGTAAGTTCTGCATTTGAAAAATCGAACTCGAGATTTTAATCAAATTTGACTTTGCGATGATAGCGAAGACGAAAAACGTGGGTCCGGCAATTCCGTATGTCCGTCTGTATGTCAGTATGTCTGAACCTCAATTGCAGCCTAAACTAATTAAGGTATTTTCTTCAAATTCGGTACTCAAGGGTCTTCGGTGATTCCCTAGAGCCAAAATTGAAATTTTTTTAGCTCCAAAACTAACGGTAGTGCAAAATCTTATCTATCTCAAAAACGGCTCTAACGATTTTAATAAAAAAAATTATGATATTAAAATTATGCTATTATGTCAATGGACTACATTTTGGCAAAAAACAAAATAAAGAAAAAATTTCATTAACGGCTCTAACGATTTTAACCAACATTTTTAAGAAGGAGCAGGAGTTTACTACCTTGGGAACATTGTATTAGTTTTTTCTTTAGTTTTTTTTCATACAAAAACTTCGAATACGATCATTCCAGGTCTTTCTAGCTTGCTTGAACTAATTCGAAAGCTTACTTTCGAATTAAATATGTAACTATATCTGCACGTAACTATCGAGGAAGCATAGTGACCAATAAAAGTTCCAGAAGAAATCATTGAGACCGATTTTTTCTATAATCAACTCAAATACTTTTATCCAAATTTAAATCACACTTGATTAATAACACAATCCAATAAGCAAACCTTTTGCACACTTTCATAGTCAAAAATTAACTGTCCTGTGTTCACCGCGAGCACTCCCTTATATATACTCAAGTTAGTTGTTCTCGAAGGTTCTCGTCTTGGAATGTTATAGATGGTTGGAATAAGGGGAAATACATTTGACATTGGAAAAGAGCTTTTTGTTCCTTCCATAAAGTAGATATGCGATTTCCCAACAGATGGCGCTGTATGAGTATAATGCTCTGTTCGCAACAATATGTAGGTATCCAATGTTTTAAATAAATGTGGTATATTTAAAACAAAAATATTTTTAATTTATTTTTATATTTTTCATCATCGGATCTAACAACACAAATATTTACTTTTAATATCATTACATCCTAGTTAATCAAAAATTCTTAAAGTCAATTACTTTTTCCAAGAAAGACTTTTTTTCAAATTTATTAACAAATTATGATGAAGCAGCAAATTAATTATGAAGAAATCCGTTGAAATGCTATCACTTTTATTTTTGTACAAATAGGATTTCCAACTCCTGGAAATAAAGTATTCCGCACAACTGGTTCACACGTACTTATGTTATTGTGCTTAAAAAGCTTGAAAAAATATTTAAAATCGAAAAATGTTCAAAAGCTTAAAATAATTTTTTTTAATGCTAAATCAAATCTGAAAATTGTCTTAAAATTTAATTTTAAAATAAACCATTAACATGGTTTGGAAAAGAGGACATCTTTTTTGAATAGGAATATTAATTTGTTCAATGTTTTGATGTGTAATAATGTTTATCCTTAAGGGATGCTTCTTCGATTCTGAGGAAGTAAAAAATCGAAAAATAATTATATACTAACTTGTACTAGTAAGGTCTTAATTGATAACTTTTTTTCACATAAAATGGATGACAGTTTAAATTCAGACACAGTGAAAAAATATAATCAAAATTATTAGAGATTTTCTTTAACAGTTTTTGATAACATTTGTATGGTAGGTAGGTACCGTTATTTTGGGATGAGTAAATAATGTTTTTAAATATTTTAGAAATTATTAAAAAATCCGTAGTTGCCAAGTTTAATAAAATAATTGTACAGGGAGGTCCATCTAGTGTTTTCTTTTTAAATCATACGTTATTTTGGAATCGACAGGTGTTTCCTGACCGAAATCTTGACAGAAAGTCAGTGTCGAGTGCGTAAAGTTCCGTGTCGTATCTACAAAATAACAACCGATACAAAAAAAATAATTGGTTAATGGCGCGTTTCCCTCTATCTCCCAATAATCCACTGTCGCTCTCTATCTATTGCATGTCTCTTGTGATGCTTATCTCATGATTCTTGCAATGGATAGTTAAGTGAAGTATAGTTCAACTGTGTTTGCCTGCCTTGATTGATTTCAGATGCAAGTTTCTATGGGCATAACACCTAAAACGGTATGTATTCTATTTATTTATTCATTGGACCTACACTACACAGTTGATCTTAGATCGTAAGAGTTGCGTTTTGAGTGTTTGTTATTTTTGATATAGTAAGTGATTTTTGTGTTGTGTTAACCACTGTTCGTGGGCTAAGAAGTAATTTCTTTGAGGTGAAACACAAGTTGGCGCGAGTACTGATCTTTCAGAATTTCGTCTGCCTGGCTATAACTTTGTGCCATTATTTTCGTTATCACGGCTTTTTAATTTATGTTAGATATGATGTTGTTTACCAGAGCCTTCCTTAATATGGGCATTGTTTTAATACGAACATTAACTTCATGTGGTTCAAATGTATTGACTGCAAGCACATCAATCGTTATAGTTTCTTTTATAGAAGTTCAAATCTTGGTAGCAAAGTTCAACTCATGAGTTTGATGCGCTGTCTGATTCCGTTTTGCAAATATTGTTTCCTTGTACCCACACACTAAGGTAGTTACTGCGGGCGACTTCAGTGTACACTATTAAAGTTGGCTCCGCTATTCAAGACAGTACACTTCCGAAGGAAGATATGCTTAGATATTTGCTGAGCTGCACCACCTTACTCATCTTTAAGATTAGCCCACTCGAATACTATATTCTTACTTCTAACCCTGATAAGTATATACCATAGCAGGAAACTCGGTACTTCGGGACATTTCTCATATCACATTCATCCAATTAAGGAGAAGCATCCCACAAGAGCCATTTGCCAACACGATTGGGCCAACTGGGACAGTTTAAATAATTTTTTTTTTTCGAAACTTTAACTGGTAAATATATTTCCTCGATAACAGAATTAAGAGTAACAAACAAACCTAAATAAAAGTTTCGATATAAGTCCGATATAAGCTGTAAAGAAGCTAACCTGATAGCTAGAAAAGAAGTAAGTCTCAGTTCTTACAAAGCAAGCCCAACAGAAGAAAATCGGAAAAAGTTTAAATAAGTCTGACACCGTTGTAAAGCCCCGCTGTTATAAAAAGAACCACATTCTTACATGACCAGAAATTAAAGCGGAAAATCCTGCAATGGCCCAAAGGTAGTAGAAATTGCTGGTTATTTGTCAAGAGGGTAAAAAATTAATTTCACTTTATACTCGGCTATCCTATTGCTCATCTACAATGGAAAACCGATAACTTGTCCATCAGATAAGGCTAATGTACTCGCAGCTCATTTTGCAAGCTCTACGTTCCTGGTAGCATTTGCCTCTCATTTACTTGAGAACGGAAAACATTAAATGGCACAAGTAAACATATTTCCGCCCTCGTACAGTTACAAGAACCCTTCAAAATCTTCATATAAGCAAATCCAATGGTCCTGATGGTTTATCCCCCATTCTTTTAGAGAGGTGTTCTTAATTGCTCGAAACAGGATAACTTAAGCTTTTCCATCACAGTCGTTCATCCTGTTCCTAAAAAAGGTTATCCTTGCTCCCTTTCCTCCTAACGACTACATGTACTCACGTTTCTTCATTCCAAGTTCATAGAATCGCTGACAAATCATCAGCTCAAGAAATATCTCAAAGATCGATAGCTTCTTAATGACCGGAAAGACGGCTTACGCAGGTATCGTTCCAAAAAAGACCTTATTAGAAATTAAATTCTAGATCGTTCAAGTCATGTTGTATTGGACGGTTTCAGGTCTGATTTTTACAAAATAAATACTGGCGTTCCTCAGGGTTCCGCTTTGTCTCCGATTCTCTTCCTCATTTTTATAAATGATCTCTTGTCTGAAACTTCTAATCTACTTCATGATTTTGCCGACGACTCGACTCTCAGCTTCTCAAATTCGTTCTCAAATTTACATCCATCTCCTTCTGAATTGAAACTACAACGGTATCGTATGATTAGCTCCGATCCTTACAGCATTGTTAAATGGGGTATAAGAAATACTTTGGACTTTAATGCTTCGAAAACTCAATGATGTCTATTGTCGTTGAAGCTAAATGTCCCCCTTACGCCATTGTCTTTGAATGGCACTTGCATCAAAGAAACCGAAGAGCTCTCAGTACTCGGTATGTGTGAAAACGATGATCTTCGTCGGATGACCACATTCTCGAGACCGCTTAAAATGCTGCTAAATGCTTGGGATTTCTATATCGATGTAAGAAATTTTTCACCCGTTCTTACCTGGGTACCATTAGGCGTTTATACGTCCTAAGTATAACTAACACCTTTGGGCGCAGCACAAACTTCCCTCTATTTATAAGAAAGAATTCAGAACGGAGCGTTTAAACTGATAGGAAGCAGAACTACCATGGATTCATTCGCATCTCTTGAACACCGTCGGAATGTTTCATGTATTTCCTTGTTTTGCCGCTTTTTTTTACAAGCAATGCTCACTCGAAGTAGCCAGTTACACTCCTTCCCTCAATCAGTTCACCCGTGATACCCGTTTTGCAAGGAATGCTCATCAGTTCGCCCTCGAGGGAATTGAAAAATCCTCTAAGGGTATCTCTTGTCATGAAAAGTGCTGCTCATAACCCGTTTGGACTTTGGAATCGACAGTAACTTGTAGGCCCTCTCTATCCCTATTAACAAGCACGCAGGAACTGTTGAGAGTTGTAAGTCACTAGGTTAAGGCTTTCTACGAGCCGTTATTGCCTCCTATTTATTTATTTAAGCCTTATGCAAATCACCTATAGATATGGGTACATATTGACCCATCCTTGCTAGAGATAGCTTTCACAAAGATATAAGAACTCCTAGCCCTTATTATGGAATGGGTTCCTGTATATTAACCATGTGAATTTTTTTCCCCAAAAAAAATTTTACTGGGCTTCATTTACGAGGCCTTAATCTCTTAATTTTTCTTAACTAACCTTTTTCTGTCAAGAAATATACAAGATAGTCTTAACATATTATATTGCTTGCCATCCCTTTCAATACGTAGACCACCCTACTTCTTATAAGTTCCGCACGAGCCGACACCCTTGGATATTCGAAAATATTCAATTTCCATTCAAATATCCCTTTGTACCGTATAAGTTAACTGTAGAATGAGTTAACTAAGTTTCTTTTCGTAAATTTCCTTAAAGCTCGAAAAATATCCCCTGCAGATTCAGCTTCTCTCATTTGATCCCATCATTTGTTGGCTCTCATTTATGGACAAATCCATGCTCCTCTCTTTCAATGCAGTATTATTGGAGTCATTCTCTCAGTTAAGTGCTCAGATAATGGCCTAAATATGTCCATGACACTGAACCGAGAGAATGGGGCGAACAACCCCAAACAACAAACGGCATTCAACCCAATTTATTGTGATTGTGAGCGGTTATGAGAGTCGTTGCCCGCTGCTTTCTTTCGCAGAAAGTCTTGCCGAGCCTTGCTTCTGCCGCTACCACCCGTAGGAGTCTCGTCGAGCAATTGCTTGTTTAGCAGTGCGTTGTAGTGTGCGCTCCTTAGACTGACCTTAACCAAGCAAAGGTTCATTGCGTGAAGTACAAAGGACAAAAACGTGCCTTTAAGCATTTACAAGGCGTAAACACTTTTAGGTTGCACTGCATATACCTACATATTATAGCTTAGAAAATAATATCCTTTGAGATGAGTACGAAGAAGGAAAGTGCACTTTTTGGTGGCTGCAGGTTTTTTTTTTTGAGGAATTTTGTCTTCGTTACTTCAGTTTTGGAATTTCCCTTCGACTAAAACTATTTGAGTATCTTTATTTTTTCTATGAAAATATTATCCTTAGAATGTGGTGTGTGTGCGTATTTATTTCAAAAGGGTATATGATTAATTGCATATCGATTGAGAAAAAGGTCCTTTGTGGCTCTTATGCACAGTTATGAGGAAAGATGTTTGCGGTGATTATGGTTAAGTTGGCTTTTCCATCTGCAACATTATCTATGGTTGGTCATTTTCTAGGGACCTACATATGTATACCTATATATCTATGTTAAGATAGGATTATAATAAAGGGTAGGAGGTTGAAGGAGCAACAAATATGAAAATACTTTGAGAATTTTCCTGTTTGAGTTATACCTACATAGATACGTGTAAATTATGATTTATTAAAGTTTGATTTATTTAGAAGTGTTCTCCTTATATTTATAGAAATTGAAGGTATTATGTATACGTGGGTTATTTTCTCTCTAGGCCCTCTCTATATGATGGGTGGATCCAGATATTAAGAAAAGCAATAAATTCTTCACAAATTGACAAGTGAAGACACATTTAACAATAAATGTCAATAAAACCAACAGAGGAGGAAATTCTAAAAAAAATACATATCTGACCAAGTGATGTAAATTTAAATTAATAGAAATCATCGTGCAAGTCCTAAAAAATAGTTCAACGTCAACCTACGTTAAGAGTTAACTGGGGAGGTTTGTTTGGAAATTTTTGTTTGTTAAGATAAATTTGTTTAAGAGTCAAGACAGTCGTTGAATAGAATGATAAAACTGTTTGTTTTGGGGTCGATAATTTTATTTTATCAAAATGTGACAAGTAAGCCAACGTACAGTAGAAGAATTGATGCCAGTGAGCCAGAGTGTTGTTGAATTGGGAATATCTCTTAGGCCCGGTTTTTCAGTGCGAGATCATTCTGGTGTAGGTCTTAATCCTATATATGTACATGTTTTTAAGTCAATTTTGATTCAGGGACTTACTTCAGAGTTAACTCATGAAATTAGCTGAGTTAACCCTTGGATTAAATAAAGAAAATAATTCATTTCATTGGCAATGTCTGCCCATGCCTACGTTATTTGTTCTAGATTTGTGCGGTCCGTTTGCTTACACTCAATAATATTTTTTTACTTGCCGCTTCTAGGTACTATATAAGGCTCTAGGTATACTAAGTCTGTTCGACTACAGCCTAAACGGCTCAGCCGATTTTCTTTAAACTTGGTTAAACCCAACGGGTTTTTTTTTCATTTTTTTTTAAGAAGACCAAAAATTACGGTACCTGCTTTTCGATTTTTTTTTTCGAAATCTTATCCTAGATTTTTTTTTTCAAAAACTGTTCCACAGATTTAAAAAAATTATGAAAAGTTAAAATAACTTCATTTAGTTAAACCTAGGTAATGGTTGAAAAAAAAAATTCCAAAAAAATGATTATTTTTGGTATCCCCCTTGGAACTTTTTTTTTGTTTTTGATTATCTAAAAAACGGTACAACCGACTTTGCTCATTGCTTTATTTTAAGACTCTCCAAAACCTTGAATATTATTGTATACCTATTCAAATTTTCAAAAATGTTTTTTTGTTTACTTTAAAAAAAATTAAATTTTTTCTTGAAACTCAATATTTTGAAAACCCCATACTCGATGTTTTATTTGCGACTTATACGAGTAGGTAGATACTATAAGGCAAGTTATGCATTCGGAAAAAAATCGAGATTTTGATGAAAGTTGACATTACGATGATAGCGAAGTCTAAAAAAGTGGTTCTCGCAATTCTGTCTATCTGTCTTTCTTTTGACTACAGCCTTAAGGGCTCGGCCGAATTTCTTTAAACTTGATTGATAGTATTTTTATATTTTTCCCCCCATACATTTTTTTCTTTATTTTTTTTAAGACCGAAAATAACGGTTACTGCCATACGATTTTTTTCGATATTTTATAAATATTTTTCTCTCAAAAACTGTCCCACAGATTAAAAAAAAAAAATAACAAACAAAATGCATTAAATTAAAGCTAGGAAATGGTTGAAAAAAAATTTCAAAAAATGGTTATTTTTGGTATACCCCCCTTGGAACCATTTTTTGGTTTTTGATTTTATTAAAAATGGTACAACCGATTTTGATCATTTTTAACTCCCCGGCAATTTTTGGATTTTTAAAAAAATTTTCAAAATTTTTTTTTCAATACTCAATATTTCAAAACCCCATGCTCGATTTTCTTAAAACTTGAAAAATAAAAGTTTCTTAATATAAATTACAAGATGTAAGAAAAAAATTTAATTTTACTTAAAAATAACTGTACCCTCCATATAAATATTAAAAAATGGTTTTCGAAAATCGTATTTTTCTCGAAAATGGTTCCAAGAATTTTGATAAGATTTTTGTTCTTTCGTTTAATTTTTATGATCTATAATTTAATAAAAATATTGAAATTTATATATTACTGACTGTACCTACAAAAGAACCATTTTTTTCTAATTTTGATTTTGTCATTATCGACATAACGGAAATTTTCATAGAGAAGCTTCTAAAAAGTTAAAAAAAACATTGCATTTCAAAACTTAAAAAAAAATATTTTTTTCGAAATCTCAAAAACGGCTCAGTATTTTTTTTTTGTAAATTAAATTTGTATTGGGACCATAATAAAAACTTTATTTTAGCCTACCAAATTTTTTTCTTAAAAATGTTTTAAAATTTTGTAGGTATGCAAAAAACTTATTTTTTTTTTAAGAAACCACTACAACGAATTATAATTTTTGTTCTTGCATATATTTACTAATATTTGCTTGAAACCCTTGGCAACCTGTTTTTAGCTCCAACTAGTAAGGGAGTTGTTTAAGTGATTTAAAAAATGAATTTCATGCTTATAAAAAGTTTTTCTCTAGTAACGAATAACATTAATTTTTGAAATTCTTAGTCTTTTATATAGGAGCAAGTTCGTGCGACCCAGTCGTACATATTATTTTTAAGTCTGTAGAACAGTTCTTGAGAAAAAAATATTCTTTAAAAGTTTGAAAAAAAAAAATTGTATGAACGTTACTCTTGGTCCTATGAATGGTCAAGAGAAACATTGCTCTCTACCAGGTTTAAGGAAAATCGTCTGGGCGGTAAGACTGAACTCAAACATGTAGGCAAACTTGCGAGACCTGGTGTTTTCGTCTTTCCTTGTAATATCAAGTCTGATCATAATTTCGAGTTCGATTTTTAGACGAATGCATAACTTTCTATATATAATAATACATATTTGCAGTTTCAATATATTTTAAGTAAAAGCATTGGAAACAGGAGCTCGTTCTTGTCTTTATCTACGTTTATTGCTAAGAACTGTATAGGTTTGTTTCTCGGTTTCTTACATATCAGACAGCTGGTGTCTGGATCTTATTCTCGTTGCATATATTCTTTAAATTCGATTTCAAAACAAAATTAAGATTTAATAAATAAAGTATTATTTGAAAATTGAATCCTCAAAACCCAAGGTAAATTTGTTCTTTGAAACTTTTCCTGGAAAAGGATGAGCTCAGCCTAGCCTCAATGACAAAAAGCATTACGTTTTGACAAAAACGAATTATTATCTTTGTGGTGAAGTCAAGGAGAACAAAAGTTGATTTTCTTTGTGATTTAATAAACCAAATCAAACCAAAGTCAATTTAAGTTTCCTTGTTCACCTGAGGCATCACATTATTATTAAGAGTATCAATTTTCCATGAGTAGGTGTAGGTATCCTTAATTTCAAAAGAAAAACAAACAATCCCTAGGTAATGGCGTAGTAAGGTCGATATTTTCAACAAACAATCGCCCCCAATATGCCACACCTCCTGCAGAGTTCGGACACGAATGATTGCTTTTGTCCTCTTACAGGAAAATATAATATAGTTAATTACGATTCTCCGTTTGATTGATTTAATTCTATTTTTAAAATTCAATTCACATGAAAAATATATGATATCAGAATGATATTAAAAAATAAAAAGATAAAAAAACATACAGATTCATAGAATAAAGGGTGCTTAGCAGGAATTTTTGCAAGTTTAATATTAATTAAAAATAAATTGCATATTTTATTTATATCTACCAAACGGAGATTTGATAATGCGGATTTTTTGTTATAGTCGCTTAAATGCCTTCCATTGTTTAACACACTCTTTCAATTGGACATTAAAATTTTTGAAAACCTAAGAGCAAGGCTTTGTTGCAATTGTAGCTGCAAGGTTGATATTTTCTAGTTCCTTTGTGCATTGTTTCTGAAAACTTTCGACTTAAGGTATCCTTATAAAAAAAATTCGTATAGTGTAAGGTTCGGTGGCCGAGATTTGCACGATTTATTTCCGTACTGTCAAGTACAGAAATTCTTTTTTTAGCCACACTACACGAATGTGGATGTGGAATGCTTTACACGGCTCAATGCTTCCTACTCATTGCAAAATTCAAAACCAATGTGCATTGGTATCTCCTCTCTAATCCTATCCTACTAATTGCTCGCACCTCGCACTGTGTTCATAAGCGACTGTGCCTCCTTGATTGAAAAATCCATCAAGTTGAAATTCCACACCATACTTACGCTTTTTGACAATACAAACGTTTTTGATTAAAAAATTTTATAAACGGTACCTACCTGTCAAATAACCCTTTTTTTTACTTTCGACTTTCTCATTAACGGCTCAACAGACTTTAACCAAAAATTTTATGTAGAACCTCCCTTAAATTTTAAAAAAATATGGTCTAAACAAATTTTCGAAAAAATAGTTTTTGGATTTTTCAAAATAATGCATATTTTTTTTGAAAATTCAATATTTTTAAAGCGGGTACATGATTAAATTTTGAAATTACGTCTTAAAACGTACATACGAGTAAATCATTTAATGCTAACAATTTGAATATTAATTTTTTTTTATAAAAATTTTAAGGAAAATTTAGTACCAAAAAACAATGTTTCAGTATGCCTGAATCTCTCTCCCTACAGCCTAAGCCAATGGAGCTATTTTCTTCAAACTCTTTACCTAAGGGTCTTTGGTGATTCCCTAGAGAACTTACGGTACCTGCCATACAGCCGATATTTAAAATCTTATTTATCTCGAAAACGGCTCTAACGATTTTGATTAAAAATAAAATGCACGACTGGGTCGCACGAACTTGCTCCTATGTAATAAATAGACTAGGAATTTTAAAAACGAATGTTATTAGAGAAAACTGTTCATAAGGATAAAATGAATTTTTTTAATTCTTTTAAGAGTAAGAGATAAAAACAGAATGCTATGCAAATATGAATTTATGCAAGAACAAAAATTATAAGTCGTTGTAGTGGTTCCTTAAAAAAATAAGCTTTAATGTATAAAATTTTTAAAATATTTAAAAGAAAAAAATTTGGTATGCCAACTTTACGTTTTCATTACTGTATGAGTGAAAATTAAATTTCGAAAAAAAATATTAAGCCGTTATTGAAATTTCGAATTTTCCAAAAAAAAAAATGATTTTTTTTTTTCAAAAATTCAAAAAAAATTTGTTTTTCTAAGTTTTGAAATGCAATGGTTTTTTGACTTTTTAGAAGCATCTCTACAAAATATTTCAATAAAATCCGTTATGTCGATAATGAGTAATTCAAAATTTAAAAAATGGTTCTATGGTAGGTAAAAGATGTAATATCTTAATTTCAAAATTTTTTTATTAAATTATAGATCGTTAAAATTAATAGAAACAAAAAACAAATTTTATCAAAATTCTAGGCGCCGTTTTCGAGAGAAATACGATTTTTGAAAACCATTTTTTAACATTTTTTGTATTTTTATTATTTATTCTTAGGTAAAATAAAACTTTTTTTCATACATCTTGTAGATTATGTTGAAAAACTTTTATTTATCAAGTTTTAAAAAAAATAGAGCATGAGGTTTTCGAAATACATATTGAGTTTTGACAAAAAAAAATGAATTTTTTCTTAAAAATCCAAAAAAATTTTTTTGAAAATTTGAATACACAATTTTATTCAAGTTTTTGGGAAGCCTTAGCAAAAAAAATGATCAAAATCGGTCGTACCGTTTTTGAGAAAATCAAAAATAAAAAAAATGGTTCCCTAAATAATCATTTTACAGCCGCTTAGGCTGTAATCGAACAGACAGACAGAATTGCTAGAACCACTTTTTAGTCTTCGCTATTATCGTAATGTCAACTTTGATGAAAATCTCGAGTTCGGTTTTTTTTACGAATGCATAACTCTCCTTCTAGTACCTATAAGTCGCAAGTAAAAATTATTTGTGCTATTATGGACATGGACTACATTTCGATCAAAACAAATTTTAGGAAAAAATTAAAAAAAAAAAATAAAACAGTAAGGCTATGTTTTATTTTTTCTCTTTAACGACTCTAATGATATTGATCAAACTTTTTTTACAGGAGCTGCATTGAATTTAAAATAGTATATATAAACAGTGTGTATAAAAGAATTCGAAAAAAAATTTGTTGGGTATTTGAAATTTTTTGTTTGCAAAATCAAAACGTGTGACGAATTATTTTTTGAAATTCTTTCTTAAAATCTATATTACTAAATATATAAATTTATCTTATAAAAAAAAATAATTTTATAACAAAACGATTTTTAAACTTTGTTTGCAGAAATCCATACTTTTCTAAGAATGAGACGGCATTTTTACTTGCGACTTATAGGTACTATAAGGCAAGTTATGCATTCGGAAAAAAAATCGAACTCGAGATTTTGATCAAAGTTGACACACGTTTTTTTCTTTTTTTTTAAGACCAAAAATAAAGGTACCTACATACGTTTTTTTCGAAATCTTATAAATATTTTTTTTTGTCAAAAACAGTTCCACAGAATTTAAAAAAAAAAAAAACTTTGAAAAATTTCATTTAGTTCAAACTAGCTATTGGCCGAAAAAATTGTTATTTTTGATAGGCCCCTGGGTCCATTTTTTTGTTTTTGATTTTCTCGAAAACGGTGCAGCCGATTTAAATCATTTTTTTATGCTAAGGATCTTCCAAAGTTTAAATTGTTTTACATATTCAAATTGAAAAATTTTTTTTGGGAACTCAATATTTCGAAAACACCAAGAACAATTTTTTTCAAACTTGACAAGTAAAAGTCTCTTAACATCTACAAGATTTGAGAAAAAAAAATTTCTTTTATCTATAACCAACAATACGTTCCATCCAAATGTTAAAAAATGGTTTTCGAAAATCGTTTTTTTCTCGAAAACGGTTCGGAGAATTTTGCTAAAATTTTTTTTTGCTTCGATTAATTTATATTACTGACTGTACCTACTATAGAACGATTTTTTCGAATTTTGAATTTCTATTTATCGACATAACGGATCTTAATGAAATTTTTTATAAAGAAGCTCCTAAAAACTTCAATAAACATTACATTTCAAAACTTAAAAAAAAATATTTTTTAAATTTTTTTTTTAGAAAATTCGATATCTCAAGACCGGCTTAATATTTTTCTTGGAAATTTAACTCTTATTCATACAACAATAAAAACTTAAAGTTGGCGTGTACCAAAATTTTTTCTTTTAAAATGTTTTAAGCATTTTGTACATAAAAGCTTATTTTTTTAAGGAACCACTACAACGGCTTATGTTTTTTGTTCTTGCATAAAATCATATTTGCATAGCATTCTGGTTTCGTCCCTTACCTACTACTAAAAGAATTTAAAAAATTAATTTTATCCTTATGAACAGTTTTCTCTAATAACTTTCGTTTTTAAAATTCCAAGTCTATTACATAGGAGCAAGTTCGTGCAACCTAGTCGTGCATTTTATTTATATTTATTTATAAACAGCTTGTATTTCAAAGTCTCGAGTTTCCATTTTTTCCAAATGCAAAACTTGCCCTATACTACCTTTATCGCAAGTAAAAAACGTTTCCAAGGGTATTGCCTCTGGTGAGGAGGTGACAAATTCTGCATGAGTATCTCTTGTTATGACAAATTGTTTCCCATCATCAATGGCGTTTGAGATCGACAGAAAATTATGGATTCCCTCCTCCATTCCTACCAAAATCACACGAATGGTTGAATGTTGTAAGTCACATAGTACAGAATGTCTATGAGATTTTTAAAATTTTATTTTTTTCAGTATGAATTACAAATATCTATAATGTCAAAAAAATGTTCGCCTTGAATGTTCGCTTTTTATCTTGCGACCTCAATGATAGTTGACCAAAATATCTGGGGTGTATGAGCTTAGATTGTTTATTTTTACATTTCCACTATACAATATGAATGTCAGTTCTTGAATAAGGGGGTTTCAAATAAGGACATTAAAATTAAATTTAGGCTTTTCTTTAAACATCTGCAAGACCCAATCGGAGAAGTTAAGACCCTTCAAATCCTCAAGTGTCTTCAGTTCTTCGATTAATTCGATCTTGTTAGAGCGTTGGACAAGATTTTTGCACTTTGACATTGGAAAACCATGCAACAAAATTGAGGGTGCATTTTCAGTAACTTGAAAATTTGTATGTCCATATTAATAAATCGTTGTAAACTCCTCTGATCTCCTCAAAGCCCTAATATTAAGAGTCACCAGACCCTAAATATGGCGTATTTCTATTCAATTGTGTTTCAATCGATGAGCTGAGATTGTAACTTATTTATTCAAAGGGTATAGTACATGAAATCACTAACGGAGACACTACCATGGTTATACTTCTATACATATATGATTCATTAACGTTTGAAATGTCTCTTGTGGTTTGTGGGCCATTTCATCTTAATACCTCGAGATTTTCCCAAGAAGTAATCCATTATAAATGAAGATCTAAACATCTAACCTTTTTATAACCTCTTAAATTTTATTAACCTCAAAAAGTTTTTTTTTTCATTAATATTAAAGCCCCTCAATTTAACTCCAGATCCTGGTATCCTCCTCCTTCTAAAAATTTATCTACCAACAAGTTCCTTCTTTTCACTCTGCGAAAAAAAAAATCACATAATAATTAATTATTTCCCCAAACCATCTGGGCTGAAAACCCTACTTGTCTAATCATAAACGTTGTCTTTATCCAATAAACTTCTTCGTCCTGATATTTGCGCCAAAGATGATTTTCCCGCTTTTCCATAGGTACATAAATTAGACGAGATACCTATACAAACCTGTTTATAAATATTTAAATTAAAGTCATCCCCTGCACCTGCGGTAAACAAATCAAATACCATCATGGCAGGCTTCTGTCTTCTGTGTAAGGAGGAAGACGAAGCAAAAGAAGCACCTGTGTCTAATTCAGTCATAAAATCCCGGAAACAGAACTTCAATTCAATTAAAACTTTCACCTAGGGAATGAAACAATAAACTAAGAACTTGCCCCCGAAAAGTGATGCGCCGAAGGACGACCCACCGGAAGAACGATGACGACGTAGAAGTCTCAGACGTTTGATCCTGTTCCGGGCTAGTATCGTCTGAAATCTTTTCCACGCCACATAATGCTTTGTTTGTCGAAACAAAAAAACAATACAAAGAAAATATAAAATTATTCAGAAAAAAAAGATTATAAAGACTCGACCATAGATTCTATAGATTGACGAGGGCCGCTCAGGACCTCACTCACCCACGAAGAGAAAATTAAATGCAAATGAAGAATTTGGCAATTTTTCGTGTGGTTCACCCTCAGCTGAACTCAATTTATGCATTCAGCAGCCATTGAGGCATTCAGCATTGAGACTACTCTGTAAAGAGTACTTCCTGTGGTGTGGTTGCTGAGTAGCTGTGAAACTACTTAAATATGCATTTCCTTTCTGATGCACATTTCGAAGCAATGCCATGGAATGAAAGTCCTACTTAAATGTCATCAGCAAAAATATTTCGGAAATACGTTGTAAGCACATTATCAGCAAATGTAAGCACATTGTCAATGTGTGCAGCAGCACTTAGAGTTCGCAGCCGGAAATCAATTTACAACAAAATGCCATCACCTAAGTGTAAGTGTAAGTGTAAGGGTGTGGTGTGGGTGAAGGGGCTGGCAATGGCAATGGCGATGGCGTTTTGCTTTTAGTTGAGTTGAGATTGAGAGGCAGCAAGTGACCGCAGTACAAACTGAAAATCCTTGCAGTAAATTGCCATGATTAAGGGCTTGTGTCACAATGGAGGTCATTGAATGAACCAGACAGAGAATTGGACATTGCGGTTTTTGAAGCGCATTCTCAAGAGTCGATGTGAATGGTCAGCAACACTCGCTTAGTGATGTGGTTGCCGGCTTCGGAGGCTGCAATGTCACCAGCATCATGATATCAATATGCAATTTTACTCCAGCTGAAATGCTAATACTTCGGGTATTAAGCAAAAGATGATGTGGTGATGATTTCAGAGAGATCCGCTTGCAGCAGCAGCAAAGTCGAGGCCTTTGAGATTGTCACGTTCATCTTTGTTGAAGGAGGATTTTCCTGACTGACTGGGATGACAGAAGCTTCAAACTGTTGATAAACAATACTCTGCTGGATAACTCTTATAATGATATAAGACAAACTTGTAACGTTGATATTGTCACAAAACATATAAAATGGTACAAAAGTTAATTGAAGAAAGGAACATGTTTTTAATGCAAAACGTCTGGGAGAAGATTAATTTGACTTATCTTCTACCTAGCCTATGCCCCATACACAAAATTATTTATCTTGAACAAAATATATTCCTTTATGTTGAAAGAAGGTAGGTAAAAGATCTACAGCTGAGAGTGAGCCCTAGAATGATAATCACGTCGCTTTAAGTACCGGACATCTTCCCATGAAGTGCTAAACTTCTTCTCTCTTTCTAAAATTGCATAAAGTACACGTTGTTCTATGTGGCCTGGAGTTTAGGGGCTTGCAAATTGTGGTTATTATTACTATTAATACTTATTTCATCATGAAAATAATTTTTAGGTCCGAGGTTGTGCTGGAGGTATCCTCTTGTTTGGCTTTCTTGGATTTGAATCCGATAATCTGATACTTTCGCATTCTCAATTTTTTTCAGGAGCACCTGCAGAGTTCTACTCCAGTCCGCATCGATAATTGTCGTGAGTCCTTGAAGGTGTTTGGAGATTTGATAGTAAGACGTTGCATAAGCAAATTTCGGATATAGTCGAAGTGCAGTTTTAATGTGTATATACTATATAGTGGTGATATACCGGTTTTAATGTGTTCAATATGTAGGATGTAGATGGGGGTTTTATACGGAAATCTGAAATTTGCTTAAGGAAGTATCTGAGAGGTTTCGCCATTTCTTCGAACTGACAAATACTCCTCATTTTTGCTGCATAGCACATAATTGATCGCATCACTGTTTCGAATATTCTATATTTCCCGCTCGACGCAACTTTTTTCTAGGTAATGGTTTCTCTCAAGCTGCAGTTTATCGCTCGCTTTTAAGTCTTTCAATTTTTCTTGGAGATTTTTCATAAATGAAAGCTGTAGGGTAATGAGGATGCCTAGGTATCTCTTTTACTTTCTCCATTTCTTCGTTGTGACAGAAACACTTATCATTTCTTGCATGTCGTCTGGTACAGTTTCGAAAAATCAAAATTTTTGATTTTGCCACTGATCATCAGCTAGGTCATCAGCGTACAATGGGAGTCTTAACTTTAGTTCAGCGTACGTAATCCCTCCTGGTAGATAATGAGCGAGGTAATCCAAAAACAAAGAGAATAAGAGCGTGCTAAGAAGGCAACCCTGTATGACTCCTGTTTACGTTTTAAACCAGATAAAATGTATCCATCGTAGACTTTCTACAGTATTTTTAGTATTTTCGTTGATATCCCAATATTGCTGAGCTTTTTTGTTAATGACATTGAAGGCTGCCTTCAAATCCACAAAGAATACACAGAGTTTTTTGCCACTATCCAGATGTGAGCGAGTAATGCTTGTGAGGACGAAAATGATAAAATTTAACGGAAACCTTGGCTTTTTTTTTGATGAACCCAAATTCATGATTCTTTCCAGCAATACCCCTGTGAAAATTTTTGTAACCGTATTTAGAAATAAGATACCTCTATAGTTACTTGGTTGCATTAGATCACCTTTCTTCAGTATAGGGAATATTATGCTTTTTTTAGATTTGGTGAAGTAGTATTTATAACGAAGTTAGTTAGCGTTTGTTAGTTCTACAAGAAAGGAATTCGTCGCTTTTTTGAAAACTTTGTGTGGAAAACAGTTGTCGGCTGGCGCTTTATTTGGATTACAGCGGCTTATGACTCTAGTTACATCCCACTACGCAATAGCCAATCTAACATATCAATTTCTATGGCTACATACTCTATAGAGTTTCCAATAAGTTTCATTTTCTAATGATTTTTGAAGTACTCATCTAGAATATTAGGTTCCACTTTTATGTAGCTTCCAAAGGATAGTTTATTTAATGACTTAGCTATCTTCCCGAAGACTCTACTATCTTTCACGTTCCTGAGCCTTAAGTCTTCTCAGATCGGCTTAAAGACTAGCTAATTGCATAAGAAATTGATGTTTAGAAATTCTGTGTTGTCAAATATGTAGGTATTCAGGATTTTACTTTTCATGAGTAAAAATATAAAAGTCAGAAACAGAAAATCTATAAACTTTTGTTTAAGGGCATTTCAAATACATTTTTTTCAAACATAAAAACTAGTCAGAACGACGCAAGCCATATAAAAGTGGGATGGTGTTGTTAAATGCAACTTGAAGTAGAAAATCAGGCTACTATAGAACAAATAGGGAAAGACGAGGGTACAGGCAATCATCATTTTGGTTGCAACTGGAAGACAACAACCAGACAAGTGTAATGTCCGTAGGGTAGCATTATGTTCTACCAAGTGCACATTGCTCGATGACTATCCCAAGTCAGGGATTGATTAAAAGTTACACCTTAGTTTTTCACTGTCTTAATGAAGTTCTACATTGAACCATGAATCAATGTTCAATTACAGTATTACTTATAGCAATAATCTGGGATTTTTTCGAGTTCAACTTCAAGCCTTTTCAAATTCACTCCGACTGTTCTGGAATCTTCCGTTTTGTGTGATTTCTTATACACGAGTGACAATTTTGTGGCTGACGTTAACTATTTTAGTTATATGAATGGCTGCACCCAGTATTCCCTAACTTCCATTAATATTGACATATCATCGGTGATAAATGAAATTAATCTGCTTAAAGATGATTTTCCTTTTGGTCCTGACGGTCTCCCTTCTATTTTGCTGAAAAAATCTACTGCCAACTTAGCCCAGCCACTTACTTAATTCAATAGAAATTTTTCCCCAGCTTTTATTATCCCTGTTAATAAGAAAGGACCTAAAAATGATATAGTTAACTACAGACCTATTGCAAAGCTTTCTTGCATACCGAAACTCTTTTATGTTCTTTTTCTTAAACCGATTTTTTCAACTAAACAACATGGTTTCCTAAAGGGCAAGTCACTACCACAAATCTGTGTGCTTTAGAATTAGGAAAAGAAGTCGATGCGATAGCTACTGACTTTAGCAAAGCTTTCGAAAAAAAATATCCCTTAATTTAATATTATTTAAGCTAAAATAAAACTCGGCTTTCCGCCTTTGATGACTTCATGAATCCAATCATATTAATCGAAACGACAATACAACGTTATATTCAGGTCGTGTATATCAACCTCCATCAGTGCAACGTCTGGAGTTCCGCAAGGTAGCCACCTAGGACCACTTATTTTCGTTCTGACCACTAATGACTTTGAACAAATAAAATGACCGACCACTTTTAGAATATGCATCTCAGGTCTGGTCGCCATATCATCAAGTTCACATTAATCGTATTGAAGCCGTCCAAAGAAGATTTTTACGTTTTGCCTTACGTGGACTTGGCTGGGACGACCCTTTTAACCTTCCTCCATATGAATAACGTCATAAGCTTCTAAGTTTGCAATCTTTATATGCGCGCCGTAACACTTCCGATATTATCTTCGTTCATCAGTTATTAGGGTCGTTTTAAAAAAATTACATTTTTAGCGTTATAGCTTCTATTTTTTTTGCATTTCAATTTAAAGACTTGAAATTCGGCCTGGAACTGTGTTTATATGACAGCATTATAAGAACAAATTTGCAGATCGATTGATGGTAACGAATAGCCATGGTAATTAATAATGTGTAATCTCCGTGGCCTTTTTGGGATGTGATTTTCATGCTTAATCAGTTTTATTAATATTTTTAATGATGAAAATGATTTTTTATTTAATTTTGGGCCTTGTCGTTTGAAAGGCCTTCTCTCAAACTTCAATTTTACGATATGCCAAAAAAAAAAAAAATTGTTTTGTTGTCCGAATACTTAGTTGAACGAGTGTGACAAGATTTGGAAAAAAAAAACCTAATTAAACATTTTCGCTTTTTCACACAACTAAACAATTTTTAATAATTTTTTACGATGCATTATCTTATAGTACGTCAAAAAACCTTCAATTTCATGTTTTATTATAATTTAATTATTGCAGTTAATTCCTTTAAAATTTACATACAAAATAATTTTTTCATCCGAGTAAAAATTCAGTGTAATCTCCGTGGCCTTGTTATCTTTGTACCGTATAAATATTTTTTAGTCTAACCACCGCCAAAAGAAAGGTATTTACTCATACTTGAACCTAATATAATTTGGATGACATTGAATTACATTTACTATATTAAAATTAAGAAATAGTCGATTTTGTAATCTCCGTGGCCTGTAATCTCCTTGGCCATTTTCGTATTTGTTATTTAATAAATGTTCTTTTAGTTTATAATGGCTCATATCATTATTTATTTTTTTATATTCTAGATAAATATACTGAATTTCATCATTCCTTACAATATTGGTACCGTAAAAGTTCCAAGAAAGTTATGTGCCGTTATTTAAAATTATTTTTTTTTGTCTTTCATGCTTTTAAACAAAATCATTTCGTAAACAAACAACTTTTTTATTAATTATCTTATTAAATTTAGTTGCTTTCCACAAAATTTCAACTATTTATTGTTACTATTTTTTTCGTGGATTATTGTTATTTTATGCAAGAAAAGAACATTTTTAGTACATTCGAAATTTAAAATTTAAATTTTTATCAAAAAATACTCTTAAAATGGAAAATATTTGAAATTATTTTTGCGCAACTCGGAGAACTCTTTTTCTACTTGTTTACTATAGATTTAGGAACTAAAACCCAAGAAAAACTGAAAAAAAAAATTTTCAAACGATCAAAAAAAAATGTCAATTTTTAAAAAATTACCCATTAACATATGGAGGGCTCACAGCAAATCCAAAACGAACGCCAAAATTTCCGCAAAAATGACCTCTATTTAGAGCTGTAATGAACTATGCAGTTTATTACAGCTCTAAATAGAACTATGTAGCTCTAAATGAACTATGTATTTCATTACAGCTCTAAATAGAAGTCAATTTTGCGAAAATTTTGGCGTTAGTCTTGGATTTTTTTTTATGACTTGGTTCGGTACAGCTGTGAACCCTCCATATAACATTGACTGCCCCCGTTTACTACAACAGATCTATTTTAATATTAACCCAGATCGTTCACGATCTATTCACGATCTAAGACTCTTTTTCGACTCCCATACCATAGCACTGACTACGAACGAAACGAACCCCTGTCAACAGGGCCGGCCTCAGCCAAACTTGCGCCCTGTGCAAGATTTGTAGAAAGTGGAATTTTTTAATATTCGCACACATATGTACATACATGCCTACACTGATACACAAGCATAAGACTTACATAACCTATAGAAGTAAATTTCATATGTTCATTGTGCAGCAATCTAAACAAGCTCTACACGGTACTAGTAAATGGAGACCATTTATATAATTTGTTCTTAAGCGAGCTGACAACAAATAGTGTGAGATGGAGATCAGAGATGTATACGGTAGTCAATAGGCGTACAATAATATTGGGCAAATAGTATGTTAAAAAAATAATTTAGCAATCTCGTTTGTACTATGATATTTAATCGTGTGAAAATGAAGTTGCTCGGGTTCACCCATAGCTCTTCCAAAATACACAATAAATATCTTATTTCGTATAATATGTTGCGACACCTTTCAATATCAAAAGCATAAACGCCTACATTAAAAAATGTTAGTTAGTGTTGAAGAAATAACTTAGCACAGTTATTTTATTTTTATTTGAACATAATTTGAGCAAATTTTGTTGTTAAAATGCAAATGGCAGTATTTATTTGCGCAAGAACAAATTACATTTTCTTTCTTCAGGTAGTGCGCCCCTAGAATTTGCGCCCTGTGCATTTGCATTTGCTCATATTCCGGCCCTGCCTGTCAAGAATGTTGAGTAGGGTAAATAATTCTAAAATATTTGACTAAAGCCTTTAGAAACCCTCACTTAAACATGCTCTCCTATGCTATCCCCCTTTTATTTATCTTAATTATTTTATTATTAATTAATTTATAAATTTTTAGACTTAACTACTTAATGTTAGACTTAAGATGTTTTTTATTGTATGCTTGTATTAAGCTTAATTAAAATTAAATTAAATTCCTTAGCAGATGGATAACATGGACAAAATGTAATCACTGATAAATCATTAACTCAAGAAATATCTGGAAGATCTAAAGCTGCTTAATGAGGGGCAATACGGCTGTGGCAGCAATCGTTCAACTAGCCGTCTGATGGCATTTCTCACCAAATAGTGGAACAGACCTTTACATTATTTTAGAAAATGTAAGATTATTTCTAAGGCATTTGATAGAGTTTGGCATGAAAATGCGTGCGTTTGGTATCAACGAAATCCTTATTATTTGGATTAGAAATTACCTTCTAGATTGTTCAATACATGTTGCATTGGACGGTTTCAAGTCTGATTTTTACAAAATAAATACTGGCGATCCTCAGGGCTTCGTTTTCTGTCCGATTCTCTTCCTCATTTTTATAAAAATGATCTCTTGTCTGAAACTTCTAATTTACTTAATTATTATTTTTCCGATGACTCTACCCTCAACTTCTCATAGTCGTTCTCAAATTCACGTGCTTTGGAATTGGAATTTCAACGATTAGCTCATTATTTAACTCCGATCTTAAAAGCATTGTTCTTGAATGACACTTGCATCGAAGAAGCCGACAATCTTCTTTGGAATGACCGCATTCTCGAGACCGCCAACAATGCTGCTAAATTCTTAGGATTTATATATTGATGTAAGAAATTTTCAGCCCCTCTGATCTGGCTACAATGTATGAGGAGTTTATACGTCCAAAACTCAATTATAGCTCAAATCATTAAGCAGTTGCAGCTTAAACTTCACTCCATTTATTAGATAGAATTCAGAACAGAGCGTTAAAACTGAAAGGAAACAGAGCTATCATGGAAACATTTGAATCTCTTGAACACCGTCAAAATGTTTCATGTATCCTTTCCTTGTTTTATCGCTTCTTTCACAAGCAATTTTCACTCGAAGTAGCTAGTCGAATTCCTCCCCTCAATCACTTTATCTGTGATACCCGTTTCGCTAGGAATGCTCATCAATTTATTGAAATGTTGAAACAAAATTACATTTATCGAATAATTCGATAGATTTTGTTCGATAGTTCTCAGTACTTTCATAATTTATGAAATCATCTTACTTCTACTACTTTCCGAGTAACAATAAAATTCTAATAGAATAAAAACGTTCCAACGAGACCATATAGAACCGAGCTTTTCATTATAATATAATTTTAAAATATTTTTGTTATCTGCTATAGTTTTCAAATTGCCCACCGGCATTGCAAAAGCCCATCGGTGTTTGTACAGCAGAAGGTAGACGTAAATTGATTCGAATTGTGGGTTTTCCATATAATTTAACTTTTTATCAGCACCGAATAAAACAAATAAGGCTGATGTAATATAATTTTTTAATCTCTGCACTGCCTATAGCTTCCTATTTAAATAAAAAAAAAAACCTTCCATTATAATGTCTCATATGCAGGACATATAAATTTATTGACAATGTATGATGCAATCAATTTATATCGCATTTAAAACTGCCTGCAGGATCTTTTGCACCTGCATAAATATTCTGTCCGCACCGTGTGTATAAGGACCCTGTATACATGCTCCAGGCAATGAAAACATCATAAAATGGAACGAGGGCGAATTACATACATTAAAGAAAATCTAGGCCGAACAGAGCCGAAAAACATTTAATGAGCTGTTGTAAAAGGCTAAAGTGTGCCAGTTTGAGGTACGACACAGGGCGACAGGAGAACAATCCGTCGAGCTTAGCAACGTGTAATTTACATATAGACATACCTATACAGTAATGACCTACCGCACGAACAACGCCTGACCATGATACATAATTATTGGCTCCATTTAAAGTGGTATCCGAAATCCCAAACCACCCAAAACAAATTTTAATGAAACCCATAAAATCATTCCCAAAGGACTTGGATAAAGTATCTGGTCCCGAAAGTAGCGTAACACTGGATATAGTGGATGGATAGAATTTACATTTCTGGTGCGAAACGTTACATACATATAATTTGCAGTCCTGCAGAGTTGTGATGTGATGCAATCACTTTCGAATGCATTCTTCCAGG
Source organism: Chrysotoxum bicinctum (assembly GCA_911387755.1). Classification (NCBI taxonomy): domain Eukaryota; kingdom Metazoa; phylum Arthropoda; class Insecta; order Diptera; family Syrphidae; genus Chrysotoxum; species Chrysotoxum bicinctum. Next base: position 27,554,533 of record OU426989.1, read on the forward strand.
AGTTCTGTTCCATGGTTTTATTCATTCATTCGCTTCACTTTGAGTTAAGAAAAAAATGCACGACTGGGGCACAGGAAATTCCACTTATGTAAAAGACTAAGCAAAATTTAATTTATTTTCTCATATTTCGTAGATTGTATTAAAAAACTTATAATTTATTGTTAAGTTTTTTTATGAAAATCGAGACTGAGGTTGTTTTTTTTTTGTTTGAAAAATTGAATAGATACACAATTGTATCAAGCTTTTGGGGAGCTTAAGCATTAAAAAATTATCAAAATCGGATGTACCGTTTTTGAAAAAATTAAAAACCAAAAAAAAGATGCGACTGGGTCGCACGAACTTGCTCCTATTTAATAGACTAGGAATTTTAAAAACGAATGTTATTAGAGAAAACTGTTCATAAGGATAAAATTAATTTTTTTAAATTCTTTTAGTAGTACGAGTATCTAAGAGATAAAAACAGAATGGTATGTAGATAGAATTTATGCAAGAACAAAAATTATAAGTCGTTGTAGTGGTTTCTTAAAAAAATAAGCTTTTGTATACAAAATTTTTAAAACATTTTTAAGAAAAAAAATTTTGTACGCCCACTTAAACTTTTAATACTTGTTGCGGTAATTTTTACCATAACAAGCTTCACCAGCCCATTCGTTTCCTTTTTTTCTCACAACCCCTCCATTTGTATTGCGGTTATAGTTAGTATGATCCTGGACCATCAGCCAAGGCCTACTCCTAAAGCATCTTGGAAAAGCAACAAAACAGGAATTCCACTCATAAGATGGCAAAACATGGGACAGACGGTCCAGTTCCAACGACATTTGTGACGGGTGGTCAACAGAACTTCATATAACTTTTGACGGACAAGGCAAAACGAGGAACGCTAAACGAAATGGCCAAGAGCCCAACGCTTAAAACAAATGGCCGAGAGCCCAACATAGAGTGCCTGTGCAAGATATAGACGAAGATGACTTTATTAGGTGATTCCTCCAATTCCCCAAATCTGCAAGAAGGTCTACGGTTTCAACTTAGTGTAATTTTCGCGTGAAATGGAATTTTCCTCACCATTTAAGATTGACAAATTGTGGAAGTGCATCCGTCCATGATACTTTTCTCTATTTTAAACTGGTCGGTATGGGCTGGGGCACTACTCGTGTGAATCTGATTTTTCGTTCTCCTATAAAGCTGTATCTAGTGGAATTAGACGGAGGTGAGCTGAATTCATTCATTGAGTTATCTCCATTGGGAATGATCACTTTCACTCACTAGGGATTAAGAGTTAGGAATGAGAGAGTGGATTGGGTTCAACAGCGGAGCAATCTGTCAGCTAATAGGCGGAGTTTTGCGTTATAACCGTGTAACTAAGTTACATCTTTTCAAGTAATTACACCTTTCTACCAACCTAAGAAGACCGAACGCCTTAATTCTACTGCATTTACCACACCAGATGAAATGGCCAGAAAGTATTGCATACCTTAAGGCGCCCACGCAAAATCACAAAAGAGGACACACACAGATGGCTGTCGACGTCAGCAAATAAATTTCGTTCGCCAACTTTATAATGCACATTTGGTTGTGGCCGCTAAGTCGACAAGTAAGAGGTAGAAATGCAGCAGAAATCAGATTCTTCTTGCCACTGGGTGTTTGTACCAATTTGGTGTACAAGGCATAAAGCATCTCAATTAGAAGCACGCTGCTGGTCACCTATACCAGGAAGTAGCTTCGCAATATTTTGGCTTCCGCCGCAAAAATACCTTTCGCGTTCTCCTTTCCTCCGCCGCCGTAGTTAGGGACTCTATCCCAACCTTCGCTGTCTTAACCTCCTCCTCAGACTAGGGACTCTATCCCAATCTTCGCTGTCTGAATTCCTTTCCTCCGCCGCCGTAGTTAAGACTAGGGACTCTATCCCAACCTTCGCTGTCTTAACCTCCTCCGCTCAGACTAGGGACCAGGGTTACCCCTGGGATTTTTCAAAAAGTCGCAGAAAAAAGTCGCTTTTACAAAAAAAAGTCGCAAATTCGAATTCTTTGAAAAAGTCCCATTTTTGAACAAAAAGTCGCAATTGAAAGAAAAACTCGCATACCTAAATATTATTTTTTTTTTACTATAGGGAAAACAATTTAGATATTTTTTTGAATTTCTTTATTTAAACACTTAGATAGGTATACATTAAAAAATAACAAAAAACAAAAAAAACCTAATTTAAAGACTTCATTTTACATAAATTAATATGTATGTAGGTTTTAAGTTAAAATAAATACCTAAAAAGATATGTAAATCACATTAATGTTTCGTTTTTTTAATAAAGTTTCGCTATACTTTTTAATTAGGTTGTTTTCAGGAACCCACTCACTTATATCACAGTCAATGAGATTTGTGGAAGCTAACATATTTTCGCAGGTTTCCCTTTGTAAACGGTTTGTTAATTTATTTTTCATAAGCGTAAGCTTTGAAAAAACTTGCTCAGCGCAAGCGCTGCTGTGTGACAACGTTAAAGTTTTACAAACAAATTCGTAAAGGTCAAAGTATAGGTTATCACCTAAACTATTTTTTAAAGTACCAACCTTGTACCAAAACTCTTCTATATTTTTAATTTCAAAAATTTTGCCATAGTTTTTGTCAAACGCTTGATTGATCTACCACTTTTTCTGGCTCATTTGTAAAGCTAATAAAATTTGAAACCAACCGAAAATAGTTAAAATCCTGATTTGACCTAGTTATTTTTGGATCTATATGTTTTAAAATAGAAAGCTTCTCATCTTTAACATTAAATCTTAAAAAAATTTCTTAGCAAAGCGTCAAATAATATTGAAGTACATTTTTTTCATGCAAATAATTTCAAAATTTGTGAGTTTTTTATCCTTTAAGCAATTTTCGGCTTCCATGCCGATATATATTTCTTCAATTTTTTAAAACAATTTTCGTTTCGATAATCAATCTCAGAAATAGATTTTCCAAGAACACATTCTTTCAATAAAAAATTTTGAAAAATAATAAATAGAGGATCTTCTATATAAGAGCACAAATAAGCAATTTGTGATGTTTCACTCTAAAAAACTTTGTTTTTTTGAAAGAATATATTTTAGAAACTTTAAATAAACTAAATTTTCGTTGTTCAAATTTTCGAGAATAATATCAATTTTTGAATCTGTACTTTCTTCAAATTTAGCCCTAATAAAAAAATGTTGCAAAACAACCCATTGCTCCACGATGCGGCATGTTACATGTTACAGACAAAGCACAAAGGTAAGGAGAAATTCCAGGAAATGTCAGTGTCAGTCGTCAGTCGTCAGTGCCAAACACGTACATAAGAGAACAAAAAACAATCTAATAGCGCCCCCGTGGTGGGAATGGGAAAACAAAAACTACTTTCGAAAACGAGAATGCGAACAGAAAACAAAGAACAAAGCAAAGACAATAATACGCACACATTCTCAGAAAAGTTTGATGGTAAATGTTTAAGCAAAGAAAAGGTCGCAATTTTAAACAATTTTAAAAAGGTCGTCGCATAGTCGCACAGCACAAAAAAGGTCGCAAAAATGCGACTAAAGTCGCATAAGGGTAACGCTGCTAGGGACCCTATCCCAATCTTCGCTGTCTGAAATCCCTTTCCTCCGCCGCCGTAGTTAAGACTAGGGACTCTATCCCAACCTTCGCTGTCTTAACCTTCTACGAAAGTCTTAGACTAGGGACTCTATCCCAACCTTCGCTGTCTAAGCCTCCGCCGCCGTAGTTAAGACTAGGGACCCTATCCCACTCTTCGCTGTCTTAACCTCCGCTATTCAGACTAGGGACTCTATCCCAATCTTCGCTGTCTGAGTCTGTTCTACGATACCGCCGTTAGTGTATATGAAATACCGTGTTATCTTATTGTAGGACCATACCTTTTGTTAAAGTATATGAAATACTCTATTAAATTTATAAGGTCATAAATATTGTATATTTATATGAAATACTGTATTAACCTACTTATACGTTGAATAAATATAATTTGGAACTGGAGTATTGAACTCTCTATTTGGCCGAGTTTTACTGCTTTCTTCGGTTGACTCTGGACCCCGCTGATCTACCTCAGCTGGAAACAAAAAAGCATCACAACCGTGACCGAACACCGAACACCGCCACTACGGAGAGAGTTAAAAAGAGAAAGAAACAATGTAAGAAAGCGAAAATGAATAAAGGAGGCCACGATGATGGCACTTTTTAACTAGATTTTGTTTGAGACAGATCGCCAGAGAAGAGCTTTATTGAGAAGAAAAAAAAAATCAGTTCGAATCGTTTGAATTTCATTTTTAGCAAATTTAAGATTTTGTAAATGTTTTGTGGGGAAATAGTTGGAGCTGTGAGAAAGGCTCAGATAATTTTTGGTGTGGAGAAAAATTGTCGAAAAACGGATCCATTTCAAGAGTCAGGGCAGGTGGGCCAGAAAACTCTAGAGGAAAATCCCATTTTTGAGAATAAGATAAATATCTTCGTGTATAAAAAATTTTAATCGTTGTTTTTTTAGTAAGCCAGTTTGGGCAAAGAAATACCCCGCCAGATCTCCTTTTTTTTTTTTTTTAATTTTTCGTGTTCCGAAAATGCGGTATGTTAAAACCCAGTTTCATTTTTGTGTTTCTTTGTTGAAAAACTTACTTGTTGAAAAAATTAAGGGGTTTTCCATCTATAATCAAAAATGTTTTCTTAATAAAATTATAATCTTCCTTTAAAATTTAAATCGTGCCTTCTTATTGAATCTAGAAGAGGAAATTCAGTTATTTCAGGTTTTGGTAAGTTCCACTTACTTTCACTTGGTGGTGCCCATTCAAGTACGCCCCTGTACTTTCTATCATTGATTAGACATTTAATCAAAAAAATTGAGAAAATATTTTTTTTTAAGTTTTGAAATGCAATGTTTCTTAAACTTTTTAGAAGAACCTCTATAAAAAATTTCATTAAAATCCGTTCTGTCGATAATAAAAAATTCAAAATTCGAAAAAATCGTTCTATGGCAAGTACAGTCAGTACCTAATATCTAGATTTCAATTTTGTTTTATTAAATTAAAGATCGTTAAAATTAATCAAAAGAAAAAAAATTTAACAAAATTCTCCTAACCGTTTTGGAGAAAAATACGATTTTCTAAAACCATTTCTTAACATTTTTATGGAAGATACCGCTAGTTTTAGATAAGAAATTTTTTTTTTCTCAAATCTTGTAAATTATGTTAAGCAACTTTTTTGTCAAGTTTGAAAAAAATCGAGCAAGACATTTTCGAAATTTGATTTTTTCTTAAATCGAAAAAATTTAAAAATTTGAATATGTATTAATATTTAAACTTTGGAGGAGCTTTAGTATAAAAAAAAACTGATTTAAATCGGCTGAACCGTGTTCGAGAAAATCAAAAACAAAAAAATGGACCCTGGGGGGATACCAAGAATAACAATTTCTTGGACATTTTTTTTTTCAACCATTACCTAGTTTTAATTAAATGAAATTTTAATTTTTTTTTTTAATTCTGTGGACAGTTTTTGAGAAAAAAAGTATTTATAAAATTTCGAAAAAATATTCGTATGGCAGGTACCGTTATTTTTGGTCTTAAAAAAAAACGAAAAAAACATTCCGGGGGTAAAAATTAAAACCCGTATCTACCAAGTTTGAAGAAAATCGGCCGAGCCGCTTAGGCTGTAGTCGAACAGACAGACAGACGGACAGAATGGCGAGACCCACTTTTTTGGTCGTCGCTCATCGTAATGTCAACTTTGATCAAAATCTCGAGTTCGAGTTTTTCACGAATGCATAATTTGCCTTATACGAGTAGTACCTACATATAAGTCGCAAGTAAAAATCACCATTAGAATACTCATAGGACATTGGAAGCGATTTTCGGTCGCTGCGATTTAAAAAAGTGTTCGCAACACAGGAAGAATATGATTTCTTGATTTTATTTACCAATCCAACTTATGTGTTCTATTTCACGCGACAGAAAAGTCGTGAAACCGAAATCGCACGTGCGACCGACTTCAACGGTAGTAAGGTTCTGAATCACATAAAGAGCAAGTTAATGCGATCCAGTCGTGAATTTTATTTGTTGTTGCTTTTAACTGCCTTTTGACTGCATAATAGGGATCATCGATAGACCCGCTTTTTGTGCGATGAAAATTTCGACAAAAAAAGCAGAACAACATTTAATTGAATCTGTGGAAAATGCAATTCACTGTCAACATCCTCGGCCACGATTGAGTGCGGCAATGTGGTATGTTTGTGATGCACCTATACATATGTACGTATAAATCCATGAATCTGTAATTCTGAATATACGCACAGCATGACTGTCGTATGCTTTTGTCACCTGAAAAATACGGCGAAACATGTATTTTTTATTGCAGGTTTCGTGTTGTCGTGATAGTTTGGTAGATATCCATTTTTATTAGTCCTGCCGAAGGCAAACCACAGGTTACAAAGCAAATATGCGGCTTTCATTTCCCCATGGCCATCATTCTCTGGCTGTTGGGTTGTGGGGGAGGACATGTAAACATACTGTTTCCAAAAAATGCATTGCTCTGTTGGACTTGTGCGTGGCAATGTGGCAATAACCACTGTAGCAGAAAGCATTGCCACAGAACAACCGAACGCAGTTTGGGGACTTGCAGAAACAGTCGCAGAGCACACGCCAAACAACATAGCCCCAAGCCTTAAATCCTATTTTAATCTGATTTCCATATTGAGAGACTGAATTTATTTGGTATTTGTTTGGGTATCAGAGGACTCAGGGAGTATAGTGTGGTCCAAAAACAACTCAAAAGGAAGTGGATTCACTTTTCAGTTACCAAAAAAAAAAAAAATAGCAATGCTGAAAAAAACAGGAGTGATGTCCATACTGATACGGTAATATTAAGGACCTTTTGGTGGGGGAGTGTTTGAGGTTTGAAGTTAACTGATCAGTTTTGTTAGTTAATTTCTAATTGTTCACAATATTGATTTGAAACAAACAAAAAATATTAAAGTCTGATTCTCTTGGTGTTGGAAAATATTCCACAGAAATCTATGCCACGTGAAAATATATTCCACTTTAAGTAGTAATTTTTTCCGCTTTTACAACAGAGAAGCTTAATCAGAACCAACAAATCACCAATAAGTCCCTTAAATGATATCATTTGCTTCGAGCATTTTTTACTTGCGATAGGTACAATACGGTATGTTATGCTTTCGTAAAAAAAATGGAACTCGAAATTTGATTTGACTTGATGATACAGAAGACTGTCTGTCTGTTTGACTACAGCCTAAAAGGCTTGGCCGATTTTCTTTAAGCTTGGTAGATATCACTTTTAATTTTTTCCCCCCACACGTTTTTTTCTTTTTTTTTTAAGACCAAAAATGACGGTATCTGTCATAGGAATTTTTTCGAAATTTTATAAATTTTTTTTTCTCAAAAACTGTTTGACAGATTTAGAAAATAAAAATACAAAAAATAAAATGCACGACTGGATCGCACGAACTTGCTCTTATGTAAAAGTACTTTGGAATTTAAGATACATTTTATAAATATAAAACATGGATTTAATGAGATAATAATGTTCAAATGCATGAAATTGCCGTCTGGTTTCCGGAAAAGTACGAATTTATGCAAATAAACCTTAAAAAATCGTTTTATTATTAAATACATTTTTTATATAAGAAATTTCTCTAAAATTTTTCAAGAAAAAAATGTGGGATGCAAATTTTAAGTATTTAATAATATTGGTTTTAGGAAATAATTTCAAAAAATAATCGTTCATAGGTTTTGAAGATATTGATTTAAAAAATTTTTTTTTTTTTTTTAAAAACCCAATAAATATTTTTTCGAATATTTTTATATACAATATTATTTTAAACTTAAGGGGACTCCTGCTAAAAATTTTGGGTTAAAATCCTTAGAGCCGTTAATGAGAAAGTCGAAAATCAAAAAAACGAGTCTATGGCAGGTACCCCTAATAACATTTTGCCCCAAAATTTTTTTTGACCAAAATGTAGTCCATGTCCATAATATCACACTTAATTTTTTTTATCAAAATCGTTAGAGCCGTTTTCGAGATAAATAAGATTTTGCATTACGGGTGTATGGGGGGTACCCTTAGTTTTGGAGCTAAAAAAAAAATTTCAATTTTTCCTCTAGGGAATCACCGAAGACCCTTAACTACCGAGATTGAAAGAATTAGGTCCAAGGGTTTAGGCTGTAGTGAGAGGTACAGATATACAGACACACTGAAACATGTTTTTTGTGTACTAAATTTTCCTTAAAATTTTTATAAAAAAAATTGATATGCAAATTGTTAGTATTTAATAAAACACATTTTTAAGCGTAATTTAAAAATTTAATCGTGTATCGGTTTTCAAGATATTGAATTTTCAAAAAAAAAATTGTATTATTTTTTTAAAAATCCAAAAACTATTTTTTCGAAAAAATTTTTAGTTTATATTTTTTCAAATGCAAAGCAGCTCCTGCATAAAAATTTTGGTTAAAATCGTTAGAGGCGTTGGTGAGAATTTCGAAAATCAAAAAAACCGTTCTATGACAGGTACCCCTAATAACATTTCCCCCCAAATTTTTTTCTGACCAAAGTATAGTCCATGTCCATAGTATCACACTTAATTTTTTTTATCAAAATCGTTAAAGCCGTTTTCGAGATAAATAAGATTTTGCATTACGGGTGTATGGGGGGTACCCTTAGTTTTGGAGCTAAGAAAAAAATTTAAATTTTTCCTCTAGGGAATCAACGAACACCCTTAACTACCGAGTTTGAAGAAAATACGTCCGGTAGTTTAGGCTGTAGTTCGAGGTACAGACATACAGACATACAGACATACAGACATACAGACAGACAGACGGAATTGTCAGACCCACTTTTTTCGTCTTCGCTGTCATCGTAATGTCAACTTTGATCAAAATCTCGAGTTCGATTTTTTTTCCAAATGCAGAACTTGCCCTATTAGTACCTATATCGCAAGTAAAAATGTATTAAGTTAAATCTAGGTAATGGTAGAAAAATTTTTTCCCAATAATGGTTATTGGGGGTACCCCTCATGGAACCATTTTTTTGGTTTTGATTTTCTCGAAAACGGTACCACCGATTTTGATAATTTGTTTTTGCTAAAGCTCCCCAAAAATTTGAATAGTACTGTGTATTCAAATCTTCTAAAAAAATTGTTTTTGGATTTTAAAAACAAATTAAAATTTTTTTTTCAAAACTCAATATTATTTGGAAAACCCCTTGTTCGATTTTTTTTTTAAACTTGCTAAATAAAATTTTCTCAATATAATCTACAAGATGTAAAAAAAATTTATTTTACCTAAAAATAAAGGTACCCACCATACAAATGTTAAAAACGGTTTTCAAAAATCGTATTTGAAATTAAGATATTACTGACTGTATTATACTCACATAGAACGATTTTTTCGAATTTTGAATTTCTCATTATCGACATAAGGGATTTGAATGAAATTTTTTATAGAGGTTCTTCTAAAAAGTGTAAGAAACATTGCATTTCAAAACTTAAAAAAAAAATATTTTTTCAATTTTTGGAAAAAAAGTGTTTTTTTTTTTTTGAAAATGTGACATCTCAAGAACGGCTTAATGTTTTTCTTGGAAATTTAACTCTTATTCGTACAATAATAAAAACTAAATGGTGGCGTACCAAAATTTTTTCTTAAAAATGTTTTAAAAATTTTGTACATAAAAGCTTATTTTTTTAAAGAACCACTACAACGACTTATAATTTTTGTTCTTGTATAAATTATGCATAGCATTCTGTTTTTATCTCTTACTTTTAAAAGAATTTAAAAATTTAATTTTATCCTTACGAACAGTTGTCTCTAATAACGTTCGTTTTTAAAATTCCTAGTCTATTACATATTAGGAGCAAGTTCGTGCAACTTAGTCGTGCATTTTATTTCAGTAGGATTTAGAGCTGTTTATTTTCCTGGCCAATCCAAAATGTCCACCACGGAAATATTTAATCATTGTCTGGGAGACATGACAAAGAGCTGAATCCAGTTGAAAATTGGCTTTCCAGTTACGTGAAGCTGGAGTTTAGCATTGCTTTATATTTTTCACTATTTTTCACTATTATTCACTGTAATAAGTGCAGTAGTGCCAAAGTAAGAAAAGCAGCCCCAGAACATCTTTTTGACAGGGTGTTTCAATGGTTGCACAATATGGGCCGAACTAAGGGTATCATTCGCAGTCTTATGGTCAAACTTTAAGTGTCTAATCTGCACTAAAAAGTGTGTACAGTCTGTTTTCAAGTACTCTACTGACCAATTTATACATAGTGTTGTCCAATCAAATCTTTTTGTCGTCATAGGATCATTCAGGAGTTGCGGAATAATGGCCTTTCTTCCACTTTCAAATAGTCCATTACGCAGTGTAGAAACTGAAATGTTCAGAATAGAATTGCTCAGGTCTTGCTGGAGTTCTTAGCTTATTTTGCTTTGTCTCAGAAGAATTTTCGTTTTCATTTGACTTTTTACCCAAGACAGTATTGTTGACGTCCTTATCAATATCATTTATTCTTGGATGCACTCCATGTCTCGAGCTTTAACATCAAGTTTTTATCATGAAAGGCTTGGTGTGCTTATGGACTCGTCAATTCAAAGTCGTCAGTATCGTGCATTTGCCCAGTAGTTGGAAAATTTGTTGAATATAGTACCTAACTTCGCTGTCAAGACCTGCCCTGCACAGCATGTGTTGCAGAACGACATTGAAGAACTCACATAACACTGCATCTCCTTGCTGAATCTATGTACATGTTTGAAAAAGTACGGATTGCCTAGTTGCACATTAAACCGCGTATTTTCCGATGTCATACAATACAGCTGTATGAGTTTTTCAGGGATCTCGGATTGGTGTAAGCTATTTAATCAGAAAAGACCCAAGACGTATTTCCGAGCATATTTCACATTCACTTAATATATTTATAGTATAAAATGTTTGAGCACAGTGCGAGAGCTTAGGAAAGTAGGAGACGATTTTAAACGAGATACCGCTACACATTGGTTTTGAATGTCTATACATCGCAATATGAGGGAAATATTGGACCGGCTACAGCATTTCACATTCGAGTAGTGCTGCTAGAGAAAGATTCCCTGAATTTAACAGTACGTCCGAAGGGTTAACTGAAGGGCATTCCCTAAATTGCGAGTATTACGGTTAAAAGTTATAAGTATGTATGTGTGAACTGAAAAAGTTAAACATTACAATCATTACTACATGTGTATGGCTAGGTTTCTGGCTTAAGGGCAAACCATATTCGTTCGTTGGTTAATCTCATTACTAATTTTTCTTGCCATATATGTAGATACTAAGGTCAAAATTTCTATTTGAAAAAAAAAATTAACTCGAAATTTCAATCAAACTTGAGAGTACCATGATAGAGATAACTAAAAAAGTGGGCCTCGAATGTCATCTGTCTGTCGGTTTGTCTATGTGTTTGTACCTCAACCTATAATCACTGAAGCAATTTTCTTCAGACTTGATATTTACGGTTCTTCGGAGATTACCTAGAGAGGAAATTTGATTTTTTTTAGGCTTGAAGACTTACGGTACAAAAATTGCTATAACGATTAGGACTAATATTTTATAACAAAACTTCTTTGAATTTGTAATAAAAAAAACGAGTTTATGGCAGTTACCATTAATAACATTTTTTGTTCCTACAATAGCACAGATAAATTTATTCTTATTCAAAATCGTAAGAACCGTTTTGATGGACAAAAAAACAGCTAAAGAAGATACAATAAATTAATATCATAAGCTTGCAGCCGAAAAGTTCGCGTTAATTACGAGTACTTCAAATCTAGAGTCTATTCCCTAGCCTACTTTATACAACATTATATTTTCATTTACATATATGTATATTTGCTGATTTTTAGATTTGGAAACATACCACCCCACCATAAATGTCTACAAATCCTTCGATTCTGTCAGTTCATTAAATAATTCAAAACCCTCAAAGTTCTGTTCTGTGAGTGACATAATGAATGACGAAAAGTAAATGTGTACAAAGTGTGATAAAATCCATTGTAAACGTGTAAATCAGGTATTTTTCGCCTTTATATACGTGTCACAATGACACCTTTGATGTAATTTAATGTAACTGAGTTCTGCTGCAAACCAAAGCGGTTGGGTTTTGTTAAATTTACAATAATTTAAAGCTTTCCCAAATCTCCTGTTAGCCTGTTACATAAAAATATTCACAATTAAAAATGCGGCTTTCAATAAAACTAGCTACGTTCGTCTGGTTTTGATGACTGATGGCTGATGCTGACGATTGTCACACAAAAAACTAAAATAATAATTGCAAAATTATCACCTTTTATTTAAAAACATTTTATTTAACATTATTGTCAATACATATATTATGTACGTGTTGCAGCTCTTAAAAAAGACTTTAACCCCACAGGTGATACAATACGGATTTATTATTATAAAAATGAGAACGAAACGTTTATTTTATATGATTGCAAGTAAATTACGATGCCATGGAAATAAGCCTCTTATGTGACAGACATCATTCGTGTAATTTATTTGACGTACAGTACACATATTCAGTAAAAAATGTTTGATGAATTATAATTTACTTAATTTATGAAATGAAATCCTTTCCTTGGGGTATTGTGTAAGCTTTTTGCTTCATCGACACCCCCAGATTATGTTGCTGACATGGAAATGGAAAATATGCATACATTTAAAGCTTTTTGTAGCCAAATTTAAGTCGCATACTTAGGCCTACACCTGTAGGAGATCCAACTGATCCAGGAGATCAAAGTTCATGACCATAGACAACGTCGTTTATTCGCTGACTGAGCTTCGGAGCGTTTGAAAGAGGATCCACATTTCGGTTCAAAGATCATCTTATGCGACGAGGGACAGTTTCGAATGAATTGCTGCGTTGACAAGCAAAATTGCAATTTATAAGATGACACCAACCCACACGAGGTTCACTAGGTAAAAATGCATCCTTAAATAACGGGTGGCGCACCAATTGTGGTACAATAAGAAATTCAAATAACTTTTTTTTTAATCGATGTATTTCATTTATTTTTTTTTTATTGGTTAGAAAATTAAATTTTATTTTAAATAGTTAGTTGTTTTTAAAGATTATTGACCGCAAATGACCTCCATGCTGTCCCACGCATATGCGGCACCTGGTCAAAAAATTATTCAGTGCGGCCTGAAGAGTTGAAGTTGGGATCGCCTCAATTATTGTCGTTATTATATGGACTGCTTTAGTTCAGTTAAATTCCTGGGCTTCGTTTTATACACCTCTTGCTTGACATAACCCTATAAAAAGATGTCTGGTGCAGTCAGGTCAGGTGACCTTGGGGGCCAGCGAAGAGTGGAGTTCCTAGAAATTAATTTGTTTGCGAATTTTTTGTTTAGCTCCGCCATAACTGGTCTGGCTATATGTGCAGTTGCTCCATCTTGCTGAAACCAAACGCTGTTTAATGGTATACGTCTTCGGCGCAGTTCTGGGTAAAAAAACTCCTTCAACATCTTTAAATAACGGTCCCCATTGACAGTAACGGTTACACCGTTTTCTTCAAAGAAGTACGGCCCGACAATACACCTTGATGAAACTGCGCACCACACAGTGACTCGTTCTGGGTGCAGTTCCGTCTCATGGGGCATTTCTGGATTAGACTCATTCCATATACGGCAATTTTGCTTGTTTACATTGCCGTTAAGATCAAAATGGGCCTCATCAGACATGAACAAACAATTGATCAATGTGTTGTCTTCTTCGGCCATTGATATCATTTTTTGGCAAAATTCCAGGCGAACAGGCAAATCCTGAGGGTTTAACTTGCTAGTAATTTGGACTTTGTACGGAAACAAGTTTAAATCGTCATGAAGTATCCGTTGCAATGACCGTCTACTAATTCCAATTTGCCCCGATAAGTTTCGGGTCGAAACGCTCGGATTGGCCTGTATTGCAGATGCTACTGCTGCGATTGTATCCTGAACCCGAACATTGGCATCTCGATGGTACGGCCTTCGTGCGATGCTTCCAGATTCGGCAAACATGTTTACAAACCTCATAATGGTCCATCTACTCGGGGGATTACCGCCAAACTCCCGCCTAAATTCCCTTTGGACGGAAATGACGGACTGCAAAGCATGGTACCGTTGCACTATCCAAATTCTTTTCTCCGTATCCCAAGCATCCATTTTTATAAATCTAAATAGTAACCTACAAAATAAAAAAAAATAAGCCGATTACTCACACAGAAAAAAAGTTATTACGTTTTATTTTTGTAGCACAATTGGTGTTCCACCCTGTACTTGCTGTTTGTAGTGAATTTTGGGCCGATGCACGACGGCGTCATTGGTCCGTATTTTTTCGAAAACGACGTAAGTGACGCGATCACCGTAAATGACGAGCTCTATAGAACGATGATAACCAGTTTCTTATGGCCCAAATTACATTATAGGGACCTCGATGATACATATATGGTTCCAACAGGATGGCGCTATGTGCCACACAGAGAACGCTACGATTAGAATTTCAACTATTCGAGGGAGATAACCGCAGAGGTGACGTGAATTGGCCACATACATAGGTCATACAATTTGACCCCACTATATTTTTTCTTTTAGAAATTCGTGAAGTCGTAGGTCTATTCGAATAAACCACAATCGATCGATTTTTTGTAATTTTTAGCAATAAAACTGAAAACTAACCGACGAACCGCCGTTCCTTAAATGTCAAGAGAATAGACGTGCTTTTTATTAGCTCCTGATTAATTAAATATTTACTAACCGGCAAAAATCCTCATTCAAACCCTCCAAGTGGGTGCCAGGTGGGCAATGATCACCACAGTAGTCCTGTGCGTTTTTGGCAGGATGGTGATTAGGTAAGGTTGAGTTGGGTCGCCGAATTGTTGTAACTCCTCAATAGTGCAACGTCCGGAAACCCAATTCAATCATAGTTTAGAGGTTCCTAATTTCAGTGGTGGTGTGAGCGTACTTTGTACGAAAACCGTGCCGAAGAATGAAAGGCTGGGGGATAAACCAGCCATTAACGAGCTCTTTCGGATGCTGTGGCAAGGTCCGTCATATTTTTGCCTTGCCCCGGTAAGCGGCTCTGCCGGGGCTGACCGTCTTTCCGCATTACTCGTGGGAATAAAATGAAAAAAAAGGAAACAAACAGAAAAATAATCAGAAAAATCAATCGAGCCAGGGCTGACAACGCGGTCGCATCTCCTGATAAGGCTGTCGAGTCAACTCAGAGGTGCGAACGGGTTGTCAACCCTGTGGTTGCTACTAGTGGCGGGAATCCTTTTCCCTCTACTAGCCGCAACCTCTACAAAAAGGAACTACCCGTCAGTGGTACAGCTGTGACGCTCGGCTGTCCCAAGGGCGGTGATTCCACATCACACCCCATCCCCGCTCCTGCTAGGACGTCGCAAGCGACCCCAAGAAGGGACACTCCATCCGGAGAGGCAAAATCTGCGACATGTGGAAATGACTCGAAGAATGAGGGCGCACCCCGATTGGTATCGATAGCGATTAACTCTGGAGGTGCATCAACAACTGTGTCACACGGACATAGTTCTGGGTCGACCAGAAAGAGGTCCATGAAGGCACAGGCCAGTCGAGATCAGCGTAATGCTGCGCGGATTCTGGCCGCAGTCGGTGTCATACCGGCGGCGGAGAGAACCCCGGAGCAAACGCGAAAACTCGAGTGGGCTAGTGGCTTCCTTAGCAGTAACAACAAATCGACCTGCAGCGACTCAACGTCAAAGCGCAATAGGTCTCTGGAGGGCGACAAGCCCGAAGCGAAAAGGCAGAAAGTGCATTCCAGCAGCACAATAGCCTTCAATAAAGATCTTTCTTTTAGAGACGCGCTCAAAGACAAGATTATAGTCACAGTCATTGACAGGAGTCATGTGGATGGTAACATCTCTCATGATCAATGGGCAGACGTCAAGGCTCACCTTGGTTTCAGATTTCTATCTGTCATCGAGGAGAATCCGGGGCCTCTCCCAGACACAGTCGATGCAGGATGGTACCAAAATCGTATCAAACTCATCGCCTGTGGTGATCAGAGATCTTTCGATCTGTACAGGGCTGCTGTCAATGGCTTGCCAGAAGTCTGGCCGGGTGCCAAGCTCGAAGTTGTTACAAGGGAGAATATCCCTTGCCGACCAAGAGCACGTATAATGGTCCCGGCTCTACATAACTGCCCAGATATGATTTTGAAATTAATCAAAACCAGCAATCCAAGCCTGCCTACTCACGACTGGAAAGTCCCAAAGGTTGAGAAGGAGACAGTGGGTCGCTATAGATCAGCTCTCTTGGTGATCAATAGGGAATCGCTAGCTCCACTGGCCGCGACCGAAGGCGTGATTAGGTATGGTTTCGACGAAGTCACAGTTCGCATCTATAAAAAAGATGAAGATTCGCTAAACGCGACCCCCACAGAAGCCCCTTCAGCGGAAGGAAACGCTTCACAACCCCAAATAATGGAGGTCGATGCAACACCACACGAGGAACCACCGATCTCCAAAGCCCCGAACAAGCCATCCGACGTGGAGGCTAATTCCATAGTCGACAGCAATTCCGACATGGATACTGAAGACTCGACATTAGGCAACACTCTGAGTGAGGAAACCCTACTTCATTCCTCCTCAGACGATGAAAACGCCGACAAAACAGTGGTGGAGGTGGATCTGGCTAAAAGTAGCAATGCTGCGATTAGTTCAGATTAATCTCCATCACGCCATCATGGCCACGAATAACCTGGTACTCCGACTGCATAGCAACAAAGAAGACATCGTCTTGATACAGGAGCCGTGGGTCTCTAACTCCATCATCAGGGGCCTCAGGACTCCTGGTTATACTCTATTATATGCATCGGAGAAAGGTGAACCAAGGTCATGCATATTAGTAAAAAAAGACTTAAATGTATTTTTACTCCCCAATTACAGCGACAAGGACACTACCACCGCTGTCCTAACAACGGATAAAGCCACCTACTGGCTCATATCCTCCTACCTTGGCCACGACAGCCCAGTTCCAGGAAACACCTTAAGGAAGGCAATTGCGGACGCGCAATCGAAGAAAGTGGGTCTCCTAATCGGTATGGACGCTAACGCCCATCACACGGTATGGGGTAGCTCTGACATAAATGAGAGAGGTGAGTCCTTATTTGATTACATACTAAGCACTTATCTACTCATTAATAATATTGGTAATGAACCTACATTTGTAACCAAGAACAGGAAAGAGGTACTTGATATTACACTTACCTCTGACTCGATCCATAACCTGATTTCAGACTGGCACGTCTCAAAAGAGAATTCCTTCTCTGATCACAGATATATTCAGTTTGATCTCAGTGATGTGGCAAATATACCTACGGGATTTCGCAATCACCGTAACACTAACTGGGAACGATACAGGGAGGTACTAGCACAACTGCTTGACCACAACCTTCTTAAAAGCTCCCCCACCAAAGATGAACTAGACCTCTCGGTAAATCATCTCACCGAAGCCTTCAACGAATCAATGAGGACTTCATGCCCTATTACCATTGTAAAGGGTAAAAAGAAACCTCACTGGTGGCACAAAGATCTAGAACCATTCAGGAAGAGCTGTCGCAAACTCTTCAATAGATCTAAATACACTAGATCCCCCTCTGATTGGGACTTATATAAACAAGCTCTAAGGCAATATAAGAAAGAATTAAGGAAGAGCAAGAGGTCTTCTTGGAGAAACTTCTGTGGAAACATAGACAATACTTCAGAAGCCTCAAGACTCAGGAAAATTCTCTCAAAAAGTCCAACTATACCCAGTGCTTTAGGACAGAAGCGGGCACATGGACTACCACAGATGAAGAATCTCTTAATCTGTTATTAGACACCCACTTTCCAGGTAGCTCTAACATACTTTACGACTCAACATCAGAGTCTCAAACCGCTACAAGCGACACAGTTGATCTAATAACGCGGGAAAAACTGCAATGGGCTGTAGACAGCTTTGATCCATATAAATCTCCAGGACCAGACGGAATCATTCCGGCCGAATTACAAAAATGCTCTGACATGATCATTCCACCATTGGAAATCATTCTGACGAGCTGCGTAAGGTTGAGATATATTCCTAAAGCCTGGAGAATGGCAAAAGTAGTCTTCATTCCTAAAGCAGGGAAACCCTCTCACGTTAGCCCTAAAGATCTACGACCAATCAGCCTATCATCCTTCCTTCTTAAAACCTTGGAAAGATTGATTGAAATTGACATCAGACATAACTTAAAACCATGTCTCATTTCCACAGCTCAACATGCGTACTCTAAGGGAAAATCAGTAGAAACAGCACTTCATTCGCTGGTACGCGGTATTGAATATTCCCTCAAATACAAAGAATACAATCTAGTAGCTTTCCTAGATATCGAAGGAGCTTTCAACAACGTCAGCTACCAGGCGATCACAACAGCAATGAACAAGCTGGAATTAGAGAAACCACTCATTGATCTTATAAGTCTCATGCTCAAAAGCAGGACAATAACTTCCAGCATGAGAAGTTTTACTACCACCAGATCGGTGAATCGAGGTACCCCCCAAGGTGGGGTCCTTTCGCCTCTCTTATGGAACATGGTAGTAAACGAACTGCTAACATCAATGGAAGCAGAGGGTTTCAAGGTGATTGCCTATGCTGACGATGTTGCAATATCTGTATCTGGGAAACATCCCCAAGTTCTCTCAGAACTCCTACAAAATGCCTTAAACAGGCTAACAAAGTGGGCTAAGCAGTGTGGCTTGGACGTCAATCCACATAAAACAGAATTAGTACTCTTTACGAGAAGGTACAAAATTCCTCAGATTAACCCACCCAAGATTAAAGGAATACCATTAAGCTTTTCCGACCAAGCCAAATATTTAGGCCTCATTTTAGACAAAAAACTAAATTGGAAGGCAAATATTGATGAAAGAGTAAAAAAGGCTACCGTAGCGCTTTTCACTTGTAAAAAGGCAATAGGATCGAAATGGGGCTTCTCCCCAAAAATAACCCATTGGCTATACACCTCGGTTATTAGACCGATACTCATTTATGGAGTTGTCGTATGGTGGACCGCACTGGATAAGATGGTAAATCTAAATAAACTCATCAAAGTCCAGCGGTCAGCAGGTATGTGCATCACAGGAGCACTTCGCTCGACACCAACTGCAGCCCTGGAAGTGCTTTTAAACCTAACACCTCTTGACATCTTCTCCAAAATGGTGGCAGCCAACTCATGCGTGAGACTTAGAGCCACCTCTCAATGGATCAGTAACAATACTGGTCATACAACCATCTTAGACAACTTCAGATCTATCCCAGATCGCTTAGACTATACCACCCCAAAAATGGTATTCGATAACAACTTCCTGGTTTCCATCCCTTCAAGATCGTCTTGGGAAGAAGAGAGACCCCTGGAAGACAATGCTGTACACTTCTATACAGACGGTTCTAAGACCGATTACGGCGTTGGAAGTGGCATCTATTCAAAACAACTAAATCTCAGTCTTTCATACAGACTTCCCAATCAATGTAGTGTATTCCAGGCAGAAGTAATGGCGATTAAAGAGGCACTATCCTGGCTCAAAGAAAACGTTATATCTTGCAAGGATATACGGATCTTCTCGGACAGCCAAGCCGCCCTCAAATCTCTCGCGTCTGTCTCCACTAACTCTCAATTGGTCCACGATTGTCGATCATCTCTGAATGAGATGACAGAACAGTTTAATATTCACCTTATTTGGGTGCCGGGCCACAGAGACATTCCGGGAAATTGCAAGGCCGATGAGCTCGCCAAAAACGGAACACTTCTGCCTACTGTTAGACAAAAACATAACATAGGAACACCACTTGCTACATGCAAACATCTTCTCAAACAATATGCTCTAGAATCAACAAATGCTAGATGGTCACAGGGTACCACCTGCCTGGCAACTAAACAAATATGGCCAAGCATAGACCTAAAACGGTCAAAAGGTTTGATCTCCCTGAGCAGACAAAATATAAGCTCTACAATAGGAGTTATAACAGGACACTGCCTCATAGGCTAGGAGTCTAGACAAATGACTTCTGTAGAAGCTGCATGGACGAGGAGGAAGAGGAAACAGTCCAACACCTTCTATGTACATGTCCAGCACTCTCCAATAGAAGGAATAATTATCTCGGTAATCCCTTCTTCGATAATACCAGTGAACTGGCAACAATCGACACAAAATGTCTCTCTAACTTTATTAAAAGCACGAAATGGTTTGTTTAAATTCATTACTCTCCCATGAGTAACCTCTTTAGTGGTATCACAACGGACCCTTGAGGTCTAAGTGAGTCAACAACAGCTAGACAGCCACTCCAACCTAACCTAACCTACTAACCAGTTACGTTAAAGATTTAATCTTAAATCAAAGTTTTCAAAAATAATAACTCCATCGGACTATCTTGAGTGATTTTCTTATTTTTGTTTCCTCAAATAAGTGATAAAATAAACTATAAATTAGTAAATACTAATTCGATTTTTGTGAAGTTCCATTCATTTGTTCACCATGTCCAACACTACCACACGTTCACAAGCATCAGAGCTTAAAGAGAAATCTTTAGCATCTCCATTAACACCAAACAATTCATCATCATCACCGGCAGTTAAAACAAAACTGAAATCAATAGAAAGCTTCAGATAAAAAAGCTACACTATCTGACCAATTTCGAGATCTTGAAGCAAGTTTAATTACCAAGTTTAAATCGTTGCTTTCGGAATTTGAAAGAAATTTCAACAAAAAAATTAGTGATGCTATATCTTCTCTTGAAAGCAGAGTGCTTAAATTTGAGAGCGACATTTCTGAGTTGCGTGACGACAATCAGAAACTTAAAGAGGTACTCTCTGACTTGCATCGAAAAGAAAGGCTTCGTGACGTGATTGTACGTGGTATACTTATGAAACCCGACGAACGACCAGCTGATGTGGCAAAAGCGATTTCTTCCAAATTACATCATCAAATTACCCCACACTTCGATGCCTTTCGCCTAAAAACTAAATCCACCGATGGTAACTGTCCTCTACTTATCAGACTCTCTTCACACATGGAGCAAAGTGCATTGCTTGCTGCCTTTAGATCGAACGGAGGTTTAACAGTTGAACAGCTAGAGAACGAATCTCATACTTTTGATCACAACAACACCAGCACAAGCGCTACTCGCATATACATAAATGAGAACTTAACTCAAGAGAACAGCTCCCTGTTACGTAATGCTCTTCAACTACGCAGAGAAGGTCTACTGTTTTCGGCAAGAACTCGCAATGGTCATGTTTACATCAGAAAAACTAAAGATGACACTGAGGTGAAAATTGATTCAACAACAATACTCACTTGATTACTTTGATGTTCCCCTCCTTACACTTTCACCATCGTCGTTGTTAACTGATCTGGAGCTTTTTTCACCATAGCTACGTTTATGTATAAGTATATTTTCTATATTAATTTAAAAACAAAAATATATATATAGGTACTCTTCATATTATTACTCTCTTATTTAAATCTAATCGCTATTCTCTTTTTTCATTTTAAATTTTTATATTTTTTTTTAATTCTTAATTTTTTTTTTTATTTTTTCTCATTATTCTAAAAGTTCTTCCTAATCTATTCTATTTTTTCCTCTTTTTCCTTACTTAGAATTCATACAAGACTAAGGTTCTCATTTTAATTTTTTGGTGTTTTTGCTTCTATTTCAATTAAATTAGTAAAATATTGTGCTCCAGCTATTTTTTTTTTTTTTTTTTTTTCCTACGTGTTGCCGTTGTGATGGATAATGTGGGTAGCGAAGTTTGTGTTCGGTCAGTCATGAAAATATTATCGAATGCTTGTGAGGGCCTTAAGATATGTTATTTAAATGCTCGAAGTTTAAATCTAACAAAATTAGACTATTTAAAATTTATTTTACATGGCTTGGAAATTGATTTGATTTGCGTTACTGAAACTTGGTTGAGTTCAGGGTCAGAATACAGTAATTCAGCTAATATAGATAATTTATACAATATCCCTGGATATAAACTTATTCGAAATGATAGAGTTACTACAACTACTGGAGGTGGCGTTGCGGTGTACTGTAGATTATCGTTAAAGTCAAAAATACTAGGTAAGTCTGATGGCAGTGAAGTAAAATATCTTTTAATAGAAGTAAGCGATGGCAATTTAAAATGCCTTGTTGGTGTAGCTTATAATCCTAAACGATTTTATTCTCCAGAACCATTATTTTCAGCTATCCATGATTTTACAGCTTTTTACGAACATATTATAATATGCGGTGACCTTAACGCGGATCTTTTAAAATCTGACACTAAAGCTCATCAACTTTAAGATTTTACTGGTGCCTCTGGATTATTGATAGTTAACTGTTATCCTACACGTTTTGCTCCAAATGCTTCCCCCAGTCTTCGTGATATAATAATGGATTAAAATCGATCAAATATTCTACTCCATGATCAGCTCTCTCTTGCAGGTGTATCTGATCATGACTTATTGTTTTGCTCTTATAATATTGACTTATCCCGTTCTTCATTACCGACTTTTTTCCAGTATAGAGATTTGAATCTATTGATAATAATGCTTTTCAGTTAGATGCCAGTCGTGTACCATGGCAAGACTGTTTCTACACATCAAATATTAACAATAAAGTCAATCACTTACAAACATTGTTATCAGATCTATATGAGAGACATGTTCCTATTAAGACTGTAGCAATTCGTAATAGAAACTGTCCTTGGTTTACATCGGAGGTTCGTAATGCTATGAAAATACGTAATAAAGCATACTCAAGATGGAAGCTTTACGCAACTAGTAACCACTGGGAGATTTTCTGGCGTACTCGGAATCATTCAACTTTTATAACCCGCCGGGCGAAAAAAAGATATTTCTTATCTAAGTTGAGTACTGCTCAAAGCTCAAAAAAGCTTTGGAGCAATTTACGATCTATTGGTGTTGGTAAAATCAATTCGGTGGTTAATATTCCTGATGTAAATGTCCTTAATAATGCATTTATTTCGGGTCATATCGAGAGTCCGCGTTTTGTCCCTGATGATAGCCTTTCTTTCTTTTTTGACTTCGACTTTGAAGTTGTATCTGAAATTGATGTTGTAAATACCATACGTTCCCTTAAGGGTAGGTGTCCATTGAAAAAATAGGTTAGACTTTTGCGCTAAGCAGTATAACTTTCACAATTTTACGAATATTTCAATGAAATAAACGGTCATCGATTAGAAAAATGTTAGTCAAAATACTTTTGCAGTTTTGAAAAAAATATAAAAATATTGTGTGCCTTAAAACTGCCACACAAGTGGAAAAATCATACATTTTAGTAAGGTCCTTATTCAAATGATAGGGAAATTCCGAAAATATTACTTTTTTATTTTTTTTATATTTTTTTTATAGAAGCAACATATTCTCAAATCATGTATCGGTCTTCTTTTTTTATTCTGTTTTATTATTTATTCAAAAAAAAATATACAAAACTATGAAAAACGAAGGAAATTTGCATAGTGGTATGAATGCTCTACTGGATAAAACTTCATAAGTATAAAAGATAACGAAGTAAAATTCACTCTTATATAAAGCCAATAAGTATGTGCAATTACGTTAATATTTTTTTTTATTTTTTTTTTATTTTTACAGTAACTTTTTACTAACAAAAGTCAAAAAATATACATTTTTTTACAAATATTTTGTTCTCTACCCTGGGAAATTGAGAGTTATATTTTTTAATTTTTGGAAATAATTTTTTAATCAAAGATTTATATTCTCTGAACAGCGTATCGGTCTTAAAAATTTAATTAAACTTATCTAAGGTTCATAAAAATGCAATTCAATATGACAGTATTTGTAATGCATTTGCAAGAAAAGTATTGACAATACAGTTCTCACATATTTTTTTTATTTTTGTTTGATATTTTATTTACTAAATTCAGAAATACAAAATACTTTTTTCACTCAATATTTATTTAATTTTATTTTTATAAAAGAGGTCTATTTTGCATTTTTTAACAAAAAGTTCCTTTGCACACGCACACAAGTAAGTTTTCAGTTCACAAGAATGCCACTGCAATATCAGCGCTTTGAAAGAGAAGGTTTCGTATTCTCTGTGCAAAAGAATTTTGTCCGCCCATCCGCTCTCTTGATTCTATTTTTTTTTTGTCTGGGCACATTTAGTTTTTTATTCTTGTTTATGACTTGTCATCTTGCATCTCGTATTACAAGAACAGAAAAAATAAAAAAAAAACGTGTGAGAAATGATTGTTTTTAGTAGGTATATCGTATATGATGCAATGACCATTCCACATTTTCGGAGGTAGGGTGGAAAAATGTTCTTTGTGTATGTATAAAAAAGAATAAAAGTAGGTTATCACACATTCGCAGTCATAAATTTTGTTTTTTTGTATTTTTTTATTTGCGATCTATCATCATTCTACTGGTTTTTTTTTGTTTCTTCTATGGAAAGCCATTTTAGGTACACACATAGTAATAAATTGCGATGCATAGTGATCTTCATTTTTTTTTTTGCCATAGGTTGTGTACATGATGGAAGAAAGGAAATCTGCGATGTTGTGTATAGAATAAGATACATATGCATATAAGTATCTACAATAGATTTTGTGTTGTTTTTTCCGATAGGTAGGTAATGTAGAGGTGCAACGCCTTGTATTGATTTGGTATCGTAAGGATTGTTTTGATTTAATTTTGCGTAGGTAGGTAATGGATGTATCAAAAATATATTAGATTAGTACATGTTAATCCTGTGAATGAACGTAAATTGCATTTCACTGTAAGCGAATACGCAACAACCAAGGGATATGGCAAGTGGATGGCGCCAAAATATTATGTACAATATTATGCAGGTATCTATTAATCTAAATACCTATGTACATATTTATATAAATAAGTTAAGAAGGAAAATTCGATCACTTTTTGTTTTCGGTGGTGACGTATTCCACTGGTAGAAGAATGGTGAAAGTATGTAGAAAGAATATGGGAAGTGCGCTTCTTTTATGTATTTTTGTTGGTTTTACATAGGAAGAGTTGTCTCCTTTATTTCAATATGTCATGGTGATAGATAATACTCTCGTTACAGTTATTTTCTGTTGTGTTTTTATTTTGCAAATCTATTTTGTACATACCTATAAATATTTTTTTGCAACAACTGCCTCCAAAAACAAACAAAGGAAACAAAAAACTCAAGCAAAAAAAATTGATAAAAAGTAAGCAAATAGAAAATACATACATATGTAATACCTACTTCGTTTTCATAAGGCCACATGATGTAATTTCGTTGAAAATTTCGAAATGAGATAATTTTTAAAAAAGGACAATAGCCAAATCTGGCCTAGTTCTAATAAGAACGACCTTTATACAGGGTGATTTGCATAAGGTGTGACAAAAAGCTAGAGCGTGTAGGTTGGACTTAGACAAGAAAAAAATCGTATGTGAGGGGGGGTCTATTTCCCCCCCTTTAGGCGGGAGGGGCAATTTAAGAAAAAAATTATTTAAAAATAACGGTGATACCTACAGAGTAATGCTATAGCATTTTGAAAAGCCAGAAATACGTTTTTTAATTTTGTTTTTAAATAAAGTTGTTCGAGTGAATAGTTTTTGAAAAATTAATTTTCAAAATCAAAGTTTTGAAAAAAAAAATGAAACATTTTTTTTTAAACATTTTTTTTTTCAAAATTTTACGTAATTAAGTATTATTTTTTTATTCAATACTCAATGCTCTTATTAATTTTTGATCAAACACAAAAAACCGGATGTCAAAATGTTTTGTAGTTTTTGAGAAAATCAAAAATAACAAAAACTACTTTTGTTTTAAGAAAAGCCTTTTATTTTAGTTTTTACCATTTTGGATTCTTAGGTGAATTTACGATTGAAAGGATTAACTTTGTTTTTACTATTTTTTTAATTATCGTCTTAAAAACATACAATAATGTGACAAAGTACTGGATTAACCATATTTCACACATTTTTTCATTGAAAACACCTGCGTGAGAGCATTGGTTTAAAATTGACCTCCCACTTTTTTATTATGGTGGGGTCGGCTTGGCTTAGGTGCATTTACGAAAGAAAGGATTAACTTGTTTTGTACAATTTTTTTATTATTAGTCTTATAAGCATACAATAAAGTGAAAAAAGTACTGGATTAACACATTTTTTCATTGAGAACACCTGCGTGAGAGCATTGGATTAATATTGACATGCGAATGTTTTTTAAATAATGCAACGTTACACGCCCTAACTAGTGACTTCGAACTATGTGTACGAAGTGGAAATAGAATATTTGGAACAACTGAAACAACGGATTGAAGTGGCTGGAGTCAAATTACAGGAAAATTAATTATCAAGTATAAATTTATGTGCAGCAATAAGAAGGCGCTATAATCTTTGCCTTCTACAAAATGGGGATCATATCGAAAAATTTTTGTAATAAGTTTAATTAAAAAATAGTTAAAAATTTAAATAAACATTAATTTTGTATTTTATCTAAATATGCATGTATTTCTTATTTTAATTGATTTCAAGATTCAGGAACATTTGTGTTCTTATTTCGCAATTGCATTTTTCTGTCACTAGTTAGGGCGTGTATCGTTGCATTATTTAAAAAAACATTCGCAGGTCAATATTAATCCAATGCTCTCACGCAGGTGTTCTCAATGAAAAAATGTGTGAAATATGGTTAATCCAGTACTTTGTCACATTATTGTATGCTTATAAGACGATAATTAAAAAAATAGTAAAAAGAAAGTTAATCCTTTCAATCGTAAATTCACCTAAGAATCCAAAAACGTAAAAACTAAAATAAAAGGCTTTTCTTAGAACAAAAGTAGTTTTTGTTCTTTTTGATTTTCTCAAAAGCTACAAAACATTTTGACATCCGGTTTTTTGTGTTTGATCAAAAATTAATAAGAGCATTGAGTATTGAATAAAAAAATAATACTTAATTACGTAAAATTTAAAAAAAAAAAATGTTTAAAAAAAAATTTTTCATTTTTTTTTTCAAAACTTTGATTTTGAAAATTAATTTTTCAAAAACTATTCACTCGAACAACTTTATTTAAAAACAAAATTAAAGAACGTATTTTTGGCTTTTCAAAATGCTATAGCATTGCTCTGTAGGTATCACTGTTATTTTTAAATAATTTTTTTCTTAAATTGGCCCTCCCGCCTAAAGGGGGGGAAATAGACCCCCCCTCACATACGATTTTTTTCTTGTCTAAGTCCAACCTACACGCCCTAGCTTTTTGTCACACCTTATGCAAATCACCCTGTATAATATATGTACATATCGTCGCCTGAGTTCTATCTTGTTCAAAAGACCATTTTTGGCGAAATTGAGTTAGAAATGCAGTTTTTATAAATCGAACATGCTCTTTCGAATGGCGTACTCCATTTTTTTCTATCTCTTTTAGTTTTAAAGTTATGAAGAACTATTTTGTTCAATAGACCACTTTATTAAATATTTTGAGTGTCTTTTTTATTCAATAAACCACTGCTTT
This sequence comes from Chrysotoxum bicinctum, assembly GCA_911387755.1. NCBI lineage: Eukaryota > Metazoa > Arthropoda > Insecta > Diptera > Syrphidae > Chrysotoxum > Chrysotoxum bicinctum. Next base: position 27,582,074 of record OU426989.1, read on the forward strand.
TTGTTTTTATATGAAATTGAACAATTTTATATTAACTTTAAAAAAAACTACCATGTATTTCTTTGTTGTTCAATATCCATATCTAATCCATTTAGTTTTGTATGTTATTGAACAAAATCCTATTAAAAAAGTTATGCGGACGGAAAACCGCATTTTTGTTCAATATCACTGTACTGTAACTGTAATGTACCACACAAAATTAATACTAATATAACATTGGAAGCTGTAAGCACAATGTGATGTAAGCGAAAAGTTGGAGCGTAATCTTCAAACGCTTTTAAGGTATTTTGAGAAACCCTTTTATCTTTAGACAGTTTTTGAATACAATATTTTTGTCGCTTACAGTATGATAAATCCAGCTCATTCAGGATCTGATATTTCAGAATTCTATGATTCAGAATTCTAATATAGCTCCTTTATCTGAAGAAGTCATTTCAATACCTTCATTGGAAAATGTAGTACCAGCAGAAGGTTCCGTTTCATCTAAGCAAACTACATGCTTTACACCAAGAGAAGCCCTGGATCGAGTAAACAAAATCAAAAACCATTTTTGTGGAAACAAAATATACAAAAACGGATGGGTCAAGGTGGTAAGCAATATTCAAATGACAACCGCTTGCAACCTTAGTTGCAGTCATAATTATTTCACCAAATTTTCTTATGATGAACGCGTGAAAATATTTGATTCATTTTGGACCTTAAGGCTAGGCGCGCACATTCAATTTTTAGTTGCACAACTGTTTGGTTGCTTATAGAAAACATATAATTATATGTTACACAATATAGCGAACTCATTTTAGGCAATCGTTTAGTTTGTGTCAAAACACAAACTGTTTAGTTGCTCGACCCAAGCAGTTGCGAAACTAAAAATTGAATTTGCGTGCCTAGCTTAAAAGATTCTGAAAAAGGACAGTTTTATTCCAAATTTATGATAAGATCGGAACCAAAGTGAAAGAGAGTAGCTAAAGTAATTTCAAGAAAAAAGTTTACTTTCAATGTAGACAAATACAATAGGGGTATTCATGTAAGCGCGGAAAATCCTCGTAAACCTCGTAAACCAGATAATTTTATCTCCGCAGAAACGAGCTGTCAAAATTTGTATGGGAAAAAGTTTCTGCAAATGGCATAAAATTATCTCACAAACTTGCTGCGGAAAGTGCAGAAATAAACCTCGTAAACTAAAGAAGTATGGATTCTGACTTTTAATTTGACATTTCACAAAATATTTCCCACATTTACGCAAGTATTTCTTAGGGGGTGTTCATGAAAACATGCTGCGGAAAGTTATATCTTTCTACAAAGCGGAAAATTATCTCTTTACATGAATACCCTTAATATCGACAATATGGGGCCTGTTTCTCAGATCATACACATCATACATTGTATGATATTGACAGTTCTGCTGTATGATTTCTGTTTCTCAATTTTGTTGTATGATCCACTGTCATACAACAATGTATGACTGAAAATTACACTGCAAATATTGGAATGCTGTATGATTCTGTTTCTCAGAAATGTGTCATTTACATCATACAGCAAATTTACCTATAAATGATCATACATTTAATACAGCACAAAATTCTGTTGTAAAGTGGCTGCTGCATGTAACATGTAGCAACATTGTTTTCATCAGTCAATGCTGGGGAAACAAAATTTATTTGAGAAGTTCTCTGGCTCGACATTCACAAAACATGGTAGAGCCTGTAGGGCATAGAGAAAGGTACGAGTTTCATTGGGGTTGTCTTATGGGCTTGCATTATGCCGATTTCATGATAATGGATTCCATTTCCAAGCTAATGAAGGGTTAACAATATTTGTTGCAAAGTTGACAAGGCTTCGTTGCAATTACTTGAACGCACAATTGATCTTCCCAATTTTTCCACTAAAAATGTTTGGCAATCTGAATTTTTCAACAAAATATGGATCTTTAAAATTAAAATTAACAGGTTCTTTTATTATTTTAGGGCGTCATCTGACACGTATATTAATTTCAAGTATAGTTCCAACACGTCTTCACCAAAAATCGAGATTTATATTAACCTCACACTCAAATAATAATTAAATGTCAGAATCATACACATCATACAACAAAACAAATGTCATACAACACTTCCAATGAAATCTGAGAAACAGAATGATGTGTATGTTGTATAAAAATGTTGTATGTTGTATAAAATGTATGATTACAAATAAAATCATAATGACACAAAATTTTAGTTGAATTATTACGATGTTTAATCTGTTTTGGTATGAAACTAGGTTTAAACAACGATTTTAATGAAAAAATAATAAGAAACCAATTACAATAAAACCAAGTGGCGCAAAATTTTAAACAGCATTTTATTAAGGTATTAGTATGATAATTCTTAACGATTTCCTAACTTTAAAGTAGTTTACTAACTCATTCTTAATTCTTACAATTTTCTAACTATTATCGTGCTAAGACAATTTTCTTAATGAATTGCACCTAAAACAATGAAAGTTCGTGCAAAGAACTAAGTCCTTGTGTGGCGTTTGTAAATAGCACGATACTAAAAAAATAATATCTCGACTGAAAAGGTAAAGTATCTTAAGTCGACTTAAGATATTTCGCGTTTTTTTGTTGATCCTTAGTGCCATTCTAAAAGGCTACAGTTCTGTGTTATCGGCTTCCTTCTATCTCACTCCTGTGCTTTTTTATAGACAAAAACAACTTCATCTTATGTTCAAAAGACACATCTCTACACGCGGTAAAATATCTTAAGTCCACATAAGATTGTGTTTTCTGCTTAATTTTAAAACCTTAAATAGACTTAAGATTATATTGACTTAAGACTTTTTTATTATTGTGAAATCGTAAATCATATTAAGTTGACTTAAGATATTTTCGCGCGTGCAAACAGGAACAAAAGTCATCCTTAAGTCGACATAAGATAAAATCCTTAAAAAAATTCAAAAAAAGGGTGAAAACGCAAATCATCTTATGTGAACATAAGATAAATTTTTAAATTTAAAACTGAAATTTTTCGCTCCCTAAGTAGTCATAGGATATTTTACCGTTTGCAAACCTAAAACAATTTCCGTAATAACAAGGACATAAGATATTTTTAAGCGTATTTTGTTTCTAGATTGCCTTTTGTGCGACCGTTTTTCTTATTTTTTCATTTAGTGTTTCAGACAGTTTTGTTATGCGATTGAAAAATTATTACAAATGAAACACATACGTAAACAACAAAAAATAGTTGAAATGCGTGAATTGCACGAATTTGGAATTAGAAATACATATAAAACATGGATTTAATGAGATAAAAAAGTTCAAATGTATGAAATTGCCGTCTGATTTCCAGAAAACTAAGAATTTATTCACACTAAGCTCAAAAATAGTTTTATTATTAAAAGAATTTTTATGCTAAAAATTTCTTCAAAGTTTTTCAAGAATACAATTTGGGATACCAATTTAAAGTAATTACGTAGTAGTATTGGCGAATAGTTCTAAAAAGACGGGCGCAAAATGTCACACAACTTATTATTTTTAATTTCTTTGTATGATACTACTTAACAATTTGCTAACTTTAAAGTAGTTTACTAACTCATTCTTAGTTTAAAACATTTTCCAACTAGTATCGTACTAAAGGAATTCTTAATAAATTGGTTCTGAAAACACCGAAAACATTGACAGTTCGTGCAAAAAACTAAGTAAACAAACCTTTTGTGGCGTTTCTAAAAGCACGATTTTCTTACGATGATTTTAACTTTAATAAAAGGGTAGATATAGATATAGTATGATGCTATATTCGAATAAAATTTGCTAAATCGTTGATTTAACTTAGTTTCATATTAAATCAGCTTTAACGTCGGTCGTACTAATTCAATTAAAATTTGGTGCCATTGATTTTAGGAAATAATTTCAAAAAATAATCGTTTCACTTGTTTTGAAGATATTGATTTTTCAAAAAACAAAATTAGATTTCTTTTTTCAAAAGATCCAAAAAATATTTTTGCGAATGTTCTTATATAAAATATTATTTTAAGCTTCGGGGGCTCCTGCCCGTTAATGGGAAAGTCGAAAATAAAAAGAAGAAGGTTGTGTGTACTGACGTACGCGCGGTAGAAGTAAAACTTCCTTACATGTTGCTGTCTTTGACTGATAGCGTGTCGTTTTGACACGTCACTGACGCTGCATAGACATTTTTTTACCCCCAACGCCGGAAAAGAAGTTTTACTTAAAAAAAAAACGGTTCTATGACAGGTACCGTTGATAACATGTTATTCAAAAATTTTATTTTATCAAAATCATGTGAGCCGTTTTCGAGATAAATAAGACCTTACACTACGGATGAGATACCGTTAGTTTCGGAGGTAAAAACAATTTTCAATTTCTCCTATCTCCCCTTGGGCTCCTTTAGTAAATTTGTTCCAATAGTTTTTTGTTATTATTAATTTGACTTTTAAAAATATGTTTTCATGTAACATTTTTTACAATGATCAATGATTTTTTTAAATAATTTAATAATTTATTTTATATTTTATTTTAATATTTTTTAAATAAATTATTTGAATGAAACTCAACTGTTTCTTTTCTGTGAACCAAATGTGATTTTATAGAAATTCAAGTCTTTATTAGTTATTATTTTTTTTTATTATTATCTAAAGCTCTATAGAACAAATGTGACTTTTTCATATACGACTTAAATAAAAACCACCAAATATCATCTTAAATCTCTTTTTTTCCACTTTTGCACACGCAACTCATCTTAAATGGACATAAGAATTGAAAACGTCCTTCGGAAACGCAAGGCAAAATATCTTATCTCAACTTAAGATTTTGGAAATTAATATAAAATTCAATTTATAGAAAAGCCAAACTATCTTAAGTCCAATTTTTCCTCATAACGACCAAAATATTAAAAATATCTTTTTGAAAATAATTTCATAAAAAAGATCATAAAATTTTACATATAAATTCTTTGTTGAATAAAGTCTACATTTTAAAGATTTTTTGGGATACAGCTTTGAAGTGTTTTTTTGCTCTCCTGAAAAATCATCAAAATTGACTTAAGATACTTTACCTTTTCAGTCGAGATATATGTATTCGACGATTTTCGGATCAGCTTTAGCATCGTACTAATTTAATTAAAATTTTGCGCCAGTTTGTTTAAAACAATAACAAAATTTAAATTAAAAATTGTATGTAAAATAAATAATGTATTTATTTGAAAAAAGAAGGAGAAAAAGTGAATTCAAAAAAATGTTTAACAAATTTTGAATTTCATTACCTACCGAGCAGCAGCAATATCTTTTCTGATCACCCATTATGTTCTAGTGCTTAACTCAAAGAATGAGTTATAATTTTTTGTTCTATGTTCATAGTATTTTCATAGTTTCAATGATTTAATTTTTAAGTGCTTCTATTTTGTTCAATATTTAGCTTTTTTGTTCAATATCCACCAATTTAATCAACTTGTTTACAGCCCATACAACGTTGTTCAATATCCAAAATGACATCCCACTTGATTTTATTTTTTAACTATTTCAGGATTTAATAAAACCTAGATTTATAAATCATTTTGCAAACAAAAATTATTGAGTTTAATGGAGAAAAAAACTCCAAAGTATTTCCTTTCAAATTTAAGTAAAAATTTTGCTTCTGAAGTTAAAAAATCGTTTTCCCAACATTTTCCAAAATGGACATTGAACAAGATAGAACTCAGGTGACGATATGTATGTTCATATATTCATTATCACTTAGTTTTTAATTTGTAAAAAAAAAACAAGTATTAGTTTTCCAATAATGTTGTTGGTGTCAAAATTAAAAAATGATATAAAAATAAGAGCACATTTTTTGTTTTTTTTTTCGATGAAGATTTTGACATGTTTGAAAAACCAATATTAAGTTCGTTTTTATTAAAGCTTAGCCGGTTGTCTGTACATATCTGCCCATCAACATTTTTTTTAACACGTTTTACTTACGACCACCAATTGTTACGTTGGTACATAGTTGACAAATTGTGAATATGTAATTTCGAAATGACTTAATGAAATTCGTTTTTTTTTTAATAAGATCAGTTTTTATATAAAATGCATTTTTAGTTTTTGCTTAATAAAATAGAAGCTTAAAATTAGTATATTAGTATACAAAGTAAAATTAAAATACAATGATGTTATTGGAAATAAAATTGACAAACTTTTTCTACAAAATTTGTTTCAGCTAATGGGAACCAGTGGCACCATTTTACTTCAATTATAGTAGATGTAGATTTTTTTTTCAAAATATTTAAAATCTACTTCTTACTTCGCACCATCAGCCAAATACTGAAATCTACCTCATTTTAAAAATCTCTGTTTCAACCTATTTCAATTTTACAAAAAAAAAGTCCAAATCTACTTCTTTTTCTCTATTTCACTCTAGGTAGTATTTTTTTTTATATTAAACGCGCACTCAAGGTCAAGGGGTTATGAATAAAATTAAAATGTTAAACACAGTGCAAGAAATTAGGAAAGTAGGATAGGATGAGAAAGGAAATACCGATACACATTGGTTTTTAATGTCTGCACATTACAATGAGTGGGAAATATTGAGCCGGGTAAAGCATTCCAGATTCGTGTAGTGCGGCTAAAAAAAGAATCACTTACTTGACAGTACGTCCGAAATTGGGCGAAAATGATGAGCAGTCCTAGAAGTACGGGTATTACGGTTGAATTATTTGAGGGGGAGAACGCAACTGGCTACTTCACTAGAGCAATGTTTATGAAAATTGCGGCGTTGCTCGATAGATTCAAATGTTTCTGTTAGACAACGGTCGCCTATAATTTTTAGAGCTCTCTTTTGAATTCTGTGCAAGAGACTAAAGAGGGTTTTTAGAGCACCTGCCTAGTGGGAATTGCTTTGGACGAATATAGGCCTTATAGATTACAGCCAGATTAGTAGGTGTAAAAAACTTCTTGCATCGGCGGAGAAAATCTAAACACTTAGCGGCGTTTTTGGTTACGTCAAACATGTTATCACTTCACAAATGACGGTCTGTGATGCACATACCTAGAAGCTGTTCAGTCTCCTCGATGCAAGTGCCAAACAGCATTGAGTTTTCGAAGCTTTGAATTCTATACGTTTTTTGATTCCCCATTGGACAATGCTATCAAGATCAGAATTTAATGAGCTTATCATACGCTGCCGTTGGTAGTCCACATCCGAAGGACAAGCATGTGAATCTAAAAACGAATATGAAAAGCTGAGGTTACTGTCGTCAGCAAAACAATTAAGCGTAGCAACAGTTATAGACAGAAACTGTCGGAAACCAAACGGACCCCTGGGGCACACCAGCATTCGCTTGCATATGTGTTTTTAATTTAAAATTAAACTATATTTAAATATAGTAATTTTAATGTTATTTTTTATAAAAGAATGTTTTATTAATTAAATTAAATTAAATTTTTGTACACAATTTTCTTTAAAATTAAAAGAAAGGTATTCACAATTTTAAGTATTTAAAAGTATATATTTAAGGAAAACATTTGTCGTATACAATATTATTTCAAAATCAAAGAATCTGCGATGTAAAAATTTTGATCGAAATTGGAAGAGTCGCAAATGAAAAAGTAGAAAATAAAAAGAAGGTTCTATGACAGGTACCGATAATAACATTTATTTTTTACCAAAGTGTGGACTGCATTAATGGTACAGTTATCTATACATAATTAAAAAAAAAAAAAGCATTAGAGCCGTTTTCAAAATAATTATAATATTTCATAATGGCTGTATGGAATGAACCGAGCTAAAGTAAAACAAACCATTTCAATTTCTCCTCTAGGCTGCAGATTGAGGTACAGAGTTGCAGATAGACGGAATCATTACTCTTTTGTGTTGTAATGTCAACTTATGAAAATACCCAGTTCAAATTTGTCTAAAAGCAAGTAAAAAGTCATTTTAAAATCTACTTCGATTTTTCCCAATTTACTTCACTTTTTTCTTCAAATCTCCTTCCATTTTTTTCCGGAAGTGGCAACGCTGATAGGGACTTCAAGTCTAAGATATGTAACAAATGCAAAACTATGAAAATTGTTATCATTGTTTTTATTTTGATGATTAGGTACATAATATTCAGGAACAATAGATAATAAACGGTTTGATCAACCAATTTCAAAATTGATAATCTGTTTGTTTAAAAAACAGTTTTCCACTTTTCTTAAATGAACGGTCAATTGTAAAAAATCAATTATGTATCTCCATAAATTGTTTCAATGAATCCATTATCTATAACGAATTTATTCATGTTTTCAAAACTGCCCAATTTACCTTTTATGTTGTCAATTTTTACATGTAAATTAGTAGTCAAAGATGGAACCACTTTTTAATCTGAAGCTATATTTTTTTGCACTTATTAATTTTATTAAATCATAAATAATCTCAAGACAATGAAGCTCTTTAAAAAATAAAAATTTAAAATGTTTAACTATGGATATTTTTTATTTTTAGAAACTCTGAAACAAGAAAAAGAAATATTTAAAACGCTTTTGGTTTCATCCCAATACGACCACTTTTCGCAGAGTTACAGCCCTTTAAAAAAGACTCAAAAGAACATTTATAGGTATACTCGTAGGTACATAGTTACTATTATTATTTTTGAAAGTGTATTAATTTACTTGGGTTAGGAAATTTAATAATTTTTTTAGTTGAGCCATTTTTGAATTGTGAACTTTTTCCTAAAATTAATTGTCTACATTAAAAATGAATTATAAATATCAGAGCAAATTCCCCGGGTTCCTAATGTCTAAATCTGTGCTCCCTTTTCTTTATTTTTTAAAATATCCTGAAAAGTAAAAGTCCTAGAACCAACAGATTAACCTTGTATAAATACGCAAAGAATAAAAACGCTATCTACCTAAATGCAAAAAGTTTCAATTCACCTGCAGCCAAAAATAAAACAGAAAACAAACCGTCTATTATTGTGTCTAATTGTGAGCGCTGAATGCAAAAAACTCAATTTGCCTTTCCTAAACCTCAAACAATCACGATTCACGAAAAATTATTTTTTCTACCCAAAATACAAAAGGAAAAAAACTTTCATTTATCTTGTGCGCAATCCGAGTCAATTCAAAATCAAATGCTTGTGCCTGTGCGGCTTGCCAGCTTGCCACTCGTGCCTTGTTCCCGTTTTCTGTTATTTTTTTTTTGATATTCTATTCCATCTTTCTCTATCTCTATGCGTGATGCGAAAAGAGAGGTATCCTGAAGAGACGAGACGAGCTAAATTTATTTTCTTAACCAGGGTTCGGACTTAGGTTTTAAATTTTCGAAGTAAATACGGAAAAAAACTGAAGTAGATCCAAAATTTTGGAAGTAGTTCTAGGAAATTAAATTATATAAACATAACACATATACGTAAATTCTGATTTTAGACTTGTTACAAAATTGTAATTAAATATAACTATTTTGAAGTAAATTTTCTATTAACGAACTTTTATTTTTGTATGAATATGATCAATTCAAAATGTTGCTCATAAATTATTTTTACGTTTTTCTATAAGTGATCTCGAAAACATTAAATTTTCAACGGTGCTTACGTTTAAACGATTCCTAAACTTGTTTTTTATTTAATGCAGAGTGATCAGCGCTGTCTTTAAATATGTTGGTTAAAAATTTCAAAGAGAAGTAGATCACAATAAAGAGAAGTAGGGAAGTCGATTATTTTTTTTTTTCAAAATCGAAGTAGATCTACTTCGATCGAAGTAAAGTTCGAACCCTGTTCTTAACACAAAAATTCTTAACTAAGAGAGCCATATTTGTGCACCAATACATGTACACGTTTTTACATGAGATTTGAGTTTGCTTCTGAGGTAGACCTACCCTTAAGTCTAATACTGTTGGTGAAGATGGTATTCCCATTCGTTTTGTAAAATTAATCTGTCTTACGCACATTATAAATTTCTGTATAACATCATCAACTTTTCCTGATATTTGGAAGTTAGCAAGAGTCATTCCAATTCCGAAAAAACTCCACCTCTGTCGGTAAAAGACTTTCGCCCTATTAGTATTTTACCCTGTCTTTCGAAAGTCTTTGAGAAAATAATTGCTAACCAAATTTCATCCTATCTCAATGAACATTGTTTGTTATCTCCAATTCAATCTGGCTTTCGAGAACATCATAGTTGCTCTACAGCTATGATAAAAATTATCGATGACATAAGAGTTAAATTTGATATGGATTACTTAACGGTTCTTTGTTTGCTGGATTTTTCAAAGGCATTTGATCGTGTAGATCATATGGTTCTTTGTAAGAAACTTAGATTGTATTTTGGCTTTAGTGAAAGATCAGTGCGTCTGATAAATAACTATTTATTTAATCGCCAACAAAGGGTTGTTTATGATGGCAATTACTCTCTTTTCGGAACATTATCTTCGGGAGTACCCCAAGGATCGATTCTGGGTCCAATTTTGTTTTGCATATTTATTAATGACCTTCCCAAAGTATGTTCTAACGTTTCAATTCATCTATATGCGGATGATGCACAAATATACTTGTCACGACCTATTGGACTTATTGAAGATCTAATTGCCAGAGTTAACGAAGATTTGTGCAATATCCACAACTGGTCAATTTGTAATGGGCTCAACCTGAATCCAGATAAATCACAACTTATATGTATTTCAAAAATGCCTTACAATACTGATGAAATACCGTTTGCGTTCCTAAACAACATGCAAATCAAGTTTGTTGATGTTGTATCCAATCTTGGTTTTAAACTTAATCGCTCTTTGTCTGGAACCGACCACATTAATCTTGTCATAGGGCGGATTTACGCTGGGTTACGTAAACTTAGTGTCTCTTCTAACTTTACTCCAGTTGCTACTAAACTTAGACTTATTAAAACTTTATTTTTGCCTATAATTGATCATTGTACAGTTGTATATTGTAAACTCGACTCCCATTCTCAGCATAAGCTATAGTTGCTTTCAATGACATGATATGGTATGTGTATGGGTTGCGTCGGTACGAGGACATATCACACTATCATAAATTGATCCTTGGTTGCACATTTCAGCAATTTCTGGACATAAGATGCTGTCTTTGTATGCATAAAATCATTCAGGAAAAACTGCCACTATATTTGTATGAAAAACTGATATTTGCCCAGTCAACCAGAACTCTCAATCTTATTATACCCCACTTCGCTTATTTAAACACCTCGCGTCTATTCTTTATTCATGTGACCAAACTTTGGAATGCCCTACTCACAGCTATAAGAAAAATAATTGGAGCTAGAAAATTCAAAACCGCTGCATTGTTGCACTTGTCATCTTTATAGCAATAACTACTTCTTTTCTTCTGCACTTCCTGTCTTGTATTTAGGCTCAGTAATTCTCTTATTCTACTTTTCATCTTTCTTTTTACCCTTCTTTTCTTTCCCTATTCCCTTTTTCTCTTATTATTTATTGTTGAACTCTTTTTACCATCTATTTATTTTAGATAATATGCAATTTTAATGTTAAATAATATTAATTCAAAGAATTATTATTATTTTAGAATCTATTATACTTTGTATTATTATCATATATTATTATTATGTATAATAAATTTATAATTCACTTATCCTTAATTTTATGTACTGTAAAAGACTACGTCTTATTTGTACAATGTAAACTAAATAAAAATTGAATTCAATTGAATTGAATTGAACCGGGGAGACGAAAATTAAAAGACTGCAATATGTACTACGGCGATTGCTATCGAGAACAAGAGCAGCACTTATTTGAATGCGAATTCGTTGTTGGAACTAGGCTTAGGCAAAAAGTCTTTCAACTGTGTGAACGAGCGCCTTTCGACAATCCGCATCAATTTTAAATTCGCCAACATAAGCCTCATTTGCGCCCCTGCCCCAACAGATGAGAAACATGGAGAAACCAAAAATTTTATCGCCAACCTTGGAAGAGAAGACATCTTTGGTGACATGATTGGAAGATATAGCCTGCACGACAGCACCTCCGATAACGGATTCAGTTCAAACATCTCGATAAAGGGACATGTTAATCTCCTGATCAATCAACCGTGAACCAGATTGACCACAATGAATTAACATCGACTCGGACCGCCACCTCGTTGTAGCCAAGGTTCGGTTGCGGATATCCCGACCCAAGTACTGCGAGGAAATTTTTTTTAGCATTGTCTGTCCGATCATCAGATCAAGAAAGGAGACTCCAACTGCGCCAACTACAGAGGCATACATTTCCTGAACATCGCGTACAAGATCCTTTCTGCCGTACAATGTGATTGTCTGAAGGCTTTCGTCAACAACTTGATAGGTCTATATTAGTGCGGCTTTAAACTAGGAAAGTCCACCATAGATCAAATATTCATATAACGGCAGGTTTTGGAAAAAACTCAAGAGCTTCAAGTAGACACCTACCACCTCTTCATCGATTTCAAAGCCGCTTATATGATAGCATCTATAGGAAGGAACTATATAGAGCAATTTCTAGTTTTGGCATTCCTGATGAACTTGTCCGTTTGTGTAGATGCACGCTGCTCCATTAAGGTCGGAAAACATCTCACCGTTGCATTTGATGTCAAAAAAGGTTTAAGGCAAAGCGAAGCTCTGCCGTGTTCGTGTGACTTCTTTAATATCGTTCTTAAAAGAATAGTGCAAAACTCACTCGTCAACAAAAGAGGCCTCGCACTGTAAACCTCCGTCAAAGCCCTCAGTCCGCTAACTCGGGATCTAGGCAATCAAACGGAGGACACGGCACAGAAGTAATCAAAGTTCATCCAAGAGCCATTTCGGCGGATTTAGAATACAAATCAAGTTCTTGATCTTCATTTCCTAAAATTCGTCAGCGTCGTCCAAAAATCCCCTTCTTAATGATTGTGCTCTATAAATTTGGCCGAAGCGGGGCATTTGCAGAGGAAATGGATGACTGTTTCATTTTCAAGCTGGTCCCCACAGTTAAGACGGTGAATGATAATTTTAACGCCAAACTTTCCAGACGTCCGAGATCTCTCGGAAATTAATATGCAGTGGTGTCAAGTTTCGATCTGATAGTTCCGTATTAACCAGTTTCTCTCAGCTGCCTTCTACCAGTCCTGGCAGCTGTTGGTCGAGGTAAAAGTGATTTGGTGGTTTTATGTTACTGAAAATATACTTTCCTTGAAAAATGGGTCACAAATGGCCGTCAGTGTTTTAGATTATTAGCTTTGATCAGTTATGTTGCTAACTTGACACAAGGATCAGACATCTGTAGATCGCACTATGGATTCTCTTGATCCCTGTTCAATTTCAACGATTCATTTACGATAGGGCGTTTTAGCTTCCATGAATGGACGAACCGGATGATACGATTGGCCTAATTCGGTAGTAGTACGTGACCTTAATTTTTTTCAAATGACTTCCGTGGTTTAAGTCGATGTGCGCGGCATGCCATATACCCAGTGGACGTTAGTAGATAAAAACAATTCCTAGGGTATTAGTTTTGTTGGAGTCGTTTGGTGATGCCTTATGAAGCAGATTTACCTCTGATTTGATCAAAATTTTGCTGGTGAGTTATTACTCATGCTTCTTGGTCTGATAGAAGCTGGGTCTTAACTCAGCTTATTTGATTTATCCTGGCCGAAGTTGTCTTTACAACTTTCCTGGTCGGAGGGCGAATATTATGTGATTATGGTTCTAAGTGCATATTTCGGCTGGCAATTCCAAAAATATTTGGCTCATCAAGTTGGATTCATCTTTAGATGGAAATATACAGGAGACTCTGAAAAAATTCAGATTTTGCTTAGGTGCTACTTCAAACTCTGACTGATAGTTGGGAGATAACTGAAGAAGTGTCGATTTATTTACCTTTTTAAAATCTTGTTCCTTCTATTTAACTTATAGCTCGGTTTGTGACGAAGCGTTCCATTCTACTTCACTTTATTTCATCATGGTTTCATCAGCTTTAGTAAGCATGGTTGAACCAAAATTACCCATTCGGGCATTTCGGATCAAGACAATTTGGTCTTATAGGTCGAATTGCTATCTCGGAGCTTCCCCCACCATTTTTAAGGGGTATCGTTGAGAGACAAAGTTATGTAGGAGAGAATGTCCTGCTAATTTTTACTAAGGCTTCCCCCATCAATGGTAAGAGGTATTAGTTCGAATTCAAACGTCCTTATTGCCAGGGGTTTTGGTACCTGCTGATCTTCCAGAGGGTATAATAAACATGGGGCCTAGTACCTGCTGTTGTATCAAAGCGTTTTAGTCTACTGTTTTGAAGTGAAGCTAAGACCGTAATATCATCTGATCCTATCACAAGCCCGATGTCAGAATAGTAGGACCAGTTTTAAAAGCCGAATTATCAGAAGCAAGATCACCTAAACATAGCACAAGGATATAAATTCGAAACCCGAATCATTAGAAATTAGTATAAACGATACAAGGCAGCGAGACTAGAATCGAGAAGCGCCAATACCCGTAAATTATTAGATTGTCAGAATTTACCGAAAAACCGTTGAAATATGGTAACAGATTATTATGTCATAAGGGATATTTTCATTAAAGGTTTTGTAGTAAGGTTCGAAAGCCTTTTCCTCGGAAGTTTCGTGATTTGTTCAGGACGACCCTGGAGAGAGCGGCGAGCATTACCTCGGCTGGAAAGTAAAAAGCATATCAGCGGCTTGGTTCATAAAATCCCTTCCTTTTATAACATCTTCCTCGAGGGCATAGTGAATCACCAGTCAAATCGATATTCCCTAGCTTTAGCGCAGCTGTTAGAAATAATTCCAGTTCAAATAAAATGCACGACTGGATCGCACGAACTTGCTCTTATGTTAAAATACTTTGGAATTTAAAATACATTTTATAAATATAAAACATGGATTTAATGAGATAAAAATGTTCAAATATATGGAATTGCCGTCTGATTAATCCTTTTAATATTAAAGTAATTTTTTATTTAACAAATTTTTCGAGAACAAAATTTGGGATGCCAAATTTTAAGTATTTAGTAATATATATTTTAGAAAGAGTTTCAAGAAATAATCGTTCACACGTTTTAAAAATATTGTTTTTTTTTCAAAAATCCCAAAAAAAAAATGTTTCGAATATTTGTAGATATATGTATATAATATTATTTTAAAGTTAAGGGGGTTCTGCTAAAAGTTTTCGGCTAAAATCGTTACAACCGTTAATGAGAAAGTAAAAAATTAATAACGTTAATAACATTTTGCATCAAAATTTTGTTTAACCAAAATGTAGTCTATGTTCATAATATCACACCAATTTTTTTTATCAAAATCGTTAGAGCCATTTTCGAGATAAATAAGAATGCATTACGGGTGTATGGGGGGTACCGTTAGTTTTAGAGCTAAAAAAAAATTCAATTTTCACCGAGGACCCTTAAGTACCGAGTTTGAAGTAAATAGGGCCAGTGGCTTAGGCTGTATATCGAGGTACAGACATACAGACATACAGATATACAGACATACGGGCATACAGACATACAGACAGACAGACGGAACTGTCGGACCCACTTTATTCGTCTTCGCTATCATCGTAATGTCAACTTTGATCAAAATCTCGAGTTCAATTTTTTTTTCCCTATATAGTACCACCTACATATGTACATATATCGCAAGAAAAAAGAAGCCTTTCAACTTCTATTTAAATATTAAATTATGCTTAATCGAAACACTTTCGATTTTATTCTGTTTTGTTTAAAAAAAAAAGTTAATAAAACCCTTGGAGAAATTGCTTAATTTATTTTTCTAATTAAGTCAAAAAATACTTAATGTGCCATTAACATAGAGAATTCTCCCACAGCAGAAGCAACATTCCTTTGAATTCAAAAGTTAGGCTAAGGACATGTCCGCTTAAACCTTCTTTCAAGCCAAAACATTGTTGGATTATATAAAAAAAAAATTAAAAACCCAACCGTTCACCTTGACAGCTACTTAATTAGCTCTTGTCATAATTATAATAATTTTCAGGAGCACCGCACCTCTGATGGCTGCAACTGCTTGTTTATTCACTAGAATTCCAAAATAATTATCCTTCCTTAAGGTCTGTTTTGTTGATGTTTCTGCTGTTGGTTTTGCAATTCAAAAACGTTCTCGGTTCTTTCGTCCTCATTATCAGAAAAACAACATAACACGGCCATTGTTTTCCTTCCTCAACAAAATGAAACCACAAAAAAAATCCAAAACCATACTTTTCCCACGAGAGAACATTTCAATTAACATAACGTCCATAAAACCATTACTTCAGCCGAGCAAAGTCCAACTTCTGGAGTGTCCTTGCTGTGTGACATTGGGTTAAATGCGAACGAGAGGACATCCTTTATAGAGGTGACTTTTTGTTGGAAGGTATTTCTCTTGTGGGATACCTGAGCTCCCACGAAAGTTGAATGAAAATGTTTGGTTTTTGGTTAAGTCCACTTAAGGAGCAAGGACATCACAAGCACAACAACTACAACAACAGCAAGGTATTTACAGCACAAAAAAAAAAAAAAAGACAGTCGGGTTTCCGGTGATTCCGGAATTAAGTGATGGACAAAACTATGATTGTGTAACAAAATCTCAAAAATGTTCCATCTCCCAGATTGGATATGGTTGCATTGATGTGAAGATACAAGCCCTAAGCCCTGAGATCATTTTGTATATATCACCAGGTATGAAACACGGGTACAAGGGGCTGATCAGGATCACCCTTAGAGGAACAATGCTATTGTGCAATATGAGAAACGTAACGTAAGGTAAGGCAATTCTACCTCCATACACAAATGGCAAATCTCTAATGGATTCTTTGGGCAGGTAGGAGTCCCTGCAGCTTTATGGTCGCTGTCCAACTGAAAGTCCTTAAAACCCCTCAAGGATAAGAATCGAGTGACACAAACTCGATTCATAATTTTCCCATCCATCGTCTCATGTATAAAGGAAAATTGCAGTGTCCTGGCTGAATGGCATGAACTTAAAGTGTATCGATTTATGGTTCAATTGGATGTGAGTGCAGGGGCCAGAACTTAGATTCGAGAAGCAGACGTTTTTATCAGTTACGATGATGGATTCGGATGAGACGCATATGGTCGTCGTTTGTTGTGGTCGTGAATGGAACTATATATGTGGAAAGATTTCAAAATTGAAATTCCAATTTATTTGTAGAATTTCCAATAAGTTCAATGCATCTTTTCACATTAAAAAGGAATGCGAGGATTGAGGTATTGCAATTTCATAAGACCTTCAGAAGAGGTACCTTTTTACGTGCAAAATTGATTCCTAGAATGGGATGTTCAACTGCGTTAAAGGATGATATTTTCGAATGAACTGCAATTTTGTGGTCTATTAAGGACTGGTTGGGTTCAATTTTCGTTCGGGTAAAATTACAAACCATTTTATTTAGTTAAGCTACAAAATTCAAAATTCGAGAAATAAACTTTTAGAATAAATCAAAAAAGTTTCAAGTTGTTAAAGAATCCTTATAAATATGAGATTAAAAAATATACATATGTGTATTGTGGATATCCGTGTTACATTGAAACCTCCCAATGCGAATAATTTCAAAGTTTTAGTGAAAGGTCAGCTTCAGGCGTAATCGTATAAGAGAAAAAACATTGTCGCATCATTTTTTCTTAAAAAAAATACCATGAAAGTGCAAAAGTCCTTAAAATAAAAAAGTCGCGCCCTTCTTGCTCAAAAAAGGCCCTAAATATGACAAAAGTCCTTAAAATGCCATTTTTAGAGCTTTCGTCAAATTTAGGGCATTTTTTGGGCAAGAAGGGCGCGACAAATTATTTTATGACGGAACTTATTCCAAGACGTGTTTCAACAATTCTTTAAAATTAGTGAAAAATTAGTTATAAGAGATAGCTTTGGTATGGTAGTGCTAGGTTTTATGAAAAAATGCTATTTTAAGGACTTTTGCATTTTCATGGCATTTTTTTGAGAAAAATTGATGCAACAATTTTTTTTCTCTTACGATAGGTATATTTACGACAAATTTACGACAATTATTTACGCTGTCCTTTTTCTTTTTTGAGTTCATTTTACGCTATTTTGAAGAGTGGTAGTGCTAACTTGACTGTCAAGTTAGCATTACCAGGGGTTATTTTTTTTTTAAAACAAGCGCGACAATTTTTTTCGTTTCACGACAAATTTACGACAAATTCACGACAGTTAATCCAATTATTACATCCTTAGAATTTTGAAGTGGTAGTGCTAACTTGACAAGCATCATGGTGTTCCCACTAAGGCACCTCTCCTTTTACCCAGACGGCAGCGGAAGAATTCCCCAGATGGAATCAACGATGACGTCTACAGTTCCAGTTAGGATGAACTACTTGGTGAACACCTTATATGGGCTACTACGACAAATTCGTAGCACAGGCCTATAAGGAGCGGATTCGTTTGGCTCTCTACCCTTGGAGTTATACTAAGGGTCTGGCCCTCCAGGTCGGGGGTTGTGCGTCGGGGTAACTTCCCTACCACGTAAAAATTTACACGGTTTCGAAACAACAACAAGCCTCCGATATGGATGATTTTAATGTTGACGACCCCAGCAAACGAAACAAGAACAAAGATTTTCGGTTCTGCACGTGGAATGTCCGGACCTTAAACAGGCCACGTTCTGCCGAACAAATAGTGAATATGCCAAAGGCTCATATTACAGCCATCCAGGAAGTGCGATGGGATGGAGAGGGCAAACGAAGGATGAAAACGTGTGACATCTACTTCGGCGAGTGCTACAAGGAGTAGGGTAAGCGGCTTTTTGGGTGTGGATTTGTGGTAAGGGGAAGACTTAGGCAAGAAGTCTTGGGCTTCAGAAATATGAGCGAGCGCCTGGTCACAATCCGCATCAAAGCGAAATTCAAAAACGTGACGCTGATCTGTGTCCATGCCCCAACGGAAGAAAAAGATGACTCAACCAAAGAAGAATTCTACGACCTTCTCGAGTATGATAGGTGCCCCAAGTACGACGTCAAGATTATTCTTGGCGACTTCCACGCCAAGATCGGAAAGGAGGGCATCTTTGGTTCGATAGTCGGAGGACACAGCCTGCACGACAACACTTCCGGTAACGGACTTAGGCTGATTGACTTTGCGGCGGGGCGAACTGTCATTATAGCTAGCACTCGATTCCCACACCTCAATATACACAAAGGGACCTGGCGGTCTCCGGATCGGTGCCGTGAAATAAGGCCAAGTGAAATAAGGCCAACTTTCGAAAATTGGCCTTATTGCACTTTGATAAAGTGAAATAAGGCCAATTTTCAGTAGTTGGTCTTATTTCACTTTGAAAAAGTGAAATAAGGCCAAATGATTTTGAGAATTAAGACCAAATTGGTCTTATTTCACTTTTTGAAAGCGTAATAAGAGCAACTGAATGTGGTGGTGCCGTTTATCGGGGGCCGACGTTCTGGGTTTTCTTGGGCAACAGTACCTTGGGTGGCGCGCTTCGCGGGTTTTCAGGATTTTAACTCCCTTTTCGGGGCTCACACCCGCTCACGCAACTCCGTTGCTCCGCTTAGGGTATGTTCAGTCGCCAGTCAGGCGCCTGTAGCAACAGTTTTTCTTGGGCAACAGTACAGAGCTGTTAATTGTTTACTCCAATTAATATAAAATACAAAACTGTTGCTACAGGCGCCTGCCTGGCGACTGAACATACCCTAAGCGGAGCAACGGAGTTGCGTGAGCGGGTGTGAGCCCCGAAAAGGGAGTTAAAATCCTGAAAACCCGCGAAGCGGGCCACCCAAAGTACTTTTATCCAAGAAAACCAAGAACGTCGGCCCCCGATAATCAATTATGTATTATACAAATCTAACGGCAAAAACTACTTTTTTTATTTTTAACGAAACATTTTATGCTTGGCCTTAAGTCACAAACAGATTTGGCCTTATGTCACTTTGTAAAAGCGATATAAGGCCAAGTCCTAAAATTTAGCCTTATGTCGCTTTTGTAAAGTGACATAAGGCCAAATTTTTTTTATGAAATAAATATAAAAATGCAGTTCGGCCTTATTTCGCTTTGTCAAAGTGCAACAAAAGCAACTGTTGAAAGTGAAATAAGACCAATTTGGCCTTACATCACTTTGTAAAAGTGCAATAAGACCAACTGCTGAAAATTGGCCTAATTTCACTTTATAAAAGTGCAATAAGGCCAATTTTTAAAAGTTGGCCTTATTTCACTTGGCCTTATTTCACGGCACCCTCCGGATCAACTAACCGTCAACCAGATTGATCATGTTGCGATAGATGCGAGACATGCTTCCAGTATCCTGGATGTCCGAACATTCCGAGGGCCAATATAGACTCGGATCATTACTTGGTCGTAGCCCAAGTACGGATGCGGATATCCATGACGCCACGACGACGGACAGATGCTGTGAAAAGATTCAATGTCACGAGGTTAAAATCGGAGGAGGTTGCCCGGACTTTTGCAGACCGAGTCTTTCTTAATCTCCCAGCAAGCCCACCTCCAGCTTCATCTACGGAGGACCCGTGGAAGGACTGCCAGAATGCCATCAGCAGTGCCGCCACTGATGTCCTGGGTTTCACAAGGCCACCACAACGAAACCCCTGGTTTAACGAAGAATTCAGGTTGGCGCATGTAGCAAAGAACGAGGCCTACCAATTAATGCTGCAGGCAAGAACCAGAGCTGCTGAGAGAGATGCCCGGGAGCTCTACGGGGAAAGACGAAGGGAGGAACGCCGACTTCTAAGGAAGGAAAAGAGAGAGCATGCGAAGCGGGCGGTCAAGTCTTTTGGGGACTGTACCAGCAGGGGAGATGTTCGAAAGTCTTACCAAAGGGTGAGATAATCCGCCCAGGGCTACAATGCTAGAACGGAAGCCTGTCGGGATGAGAGTGGAAATATGGTAGTGGACACGCAGTCCGTGCTGAGGATCTGGAAACAACACTTTTCCAGACTGCTGAACGGCGAGGAAGGCCAAAACTCCGCAGCTAGGTGGAACATTCCATCCAACCTGGACGATGATGGTCAACAATTCCGTCCACCCGACCTAAATGAAGGGCCGTCAGCAATAGCCCAGCTGAAAGCGTACAAAGCTGCTGGCGGGGATGACTTGCCAGCTGAGCTATTCAAAGCAGGTGGGGATGACTTGGTAGGGAGCATGCACCAACTCTTCTCAAAAATTTGGTCGGATGAAAGTATGCCCAATGAATGGAACTTTGACATAGTGTGCCCCATCCACAAGAAAGGAGATGCTCTGACGTGTGCCTGTCGTCTGTACTGTGTGAGCGCCTAAAACCGTTTGTCAACGAGCTGATGCCCCTATCAGTGTGGTTTTAGGCTCTGCAAATCTACCCTGGATCAGATGTTCACACTTCGACAGATTTTGGAAAAAACCCAGGAGTTCCAAATCGATACACACCATTTTTTTATCGATTTCAAAGTCGCGTATGATAGCGTGGACAGAGAACAACTATATATAGCCATGTCTCATCTCGGAATCCCTGCCAAGCTCGTTCGCTTGTGCAGGATGACGCTGCTCCGTCAAAGTCGATAAGAACACCACCGAACCCTTTGATGTTGAGAAAGGTCTGAGGCAAAGCGACACTCTATTATGCAACCTATTTAACATCGCTCTTGAAGCAATTGTACGAAACTCAAACGTCAACAATAGATGTACAATTTTTCAAAAGTCAGTTCAACTGCTTGCTTATGCGGATAATATTGATATCATTGGGAGGACGAGGCGAGCTGTTACCGGTGCGTTTGCAAGAAGTATTGAACTGGAGGCGGCGAAAATGGGTTTGGCTGTTAGTGAGGACAAGACGAAGTATATGCTATCATCGAGAAAGGAATCCCAACATCGTCGACTCGGGCAAAACTTTACGATGGATAGGTACAACTTCGAAGTCGTCAAAGACTTTGTCTACCTGGGCTTCACTATAACATCGCAAAACAATATCACCCGGGTAGAAAATTATCTAGGAAACACTATCGAATAGCGTGGCCCTAGCTAGATTGGCCATTATATAGTAAATCCTATGCTGGGCCTAGACAGATGCAAGCCTGGCGGATCTTGACTAATTTATGCTTATCCTGGCTTTATATTGAACCTGGCTAGAACTGCCTATTTATTGGCTTTTCCAGGAGTATCTTAGACTGGGCCTAGATATTTTTAACTTGATGTAGCCTAGATATGAAACTTTTTCTTGGCGATATCTTGGCTATAGATAGTATCGCCTCTTTACTGGCATTGTAACAAATAAACTACAAGGGACCTGGATAGTTTTTACTTGGTGTAGCCTGGATAAGGAATTGTATCTGGGCGTTATATTGGCCTTAGCTAGTGTCGCCCCTTTATAGGCGTTCTCAGATTTTACTTATACTGGGGGTAGATAGTTTTTACTTGATGTATCCTAGATGTGCCTATACATATGTCTCTATAAGAGGCTATCCATTATCCTTCTAAAAACATAACTTTTTTGTTTTGGTCGTAAATCGGTATTTTTCAGATTCTTTAATACGTATTTAAGTCTTTTAAACAGTATAATTAAAAGAGAGTTATTTGAGTAGCACTTTGAGACACGATATTTTATATATCACAGTGGCGCAATAGGTAGCGCACAAGCACGGCAAGAGAGAGGACTCGGGTTCGAATCTCAGTGGAGGTAAATTAAAAAAAAAAAAAAATTCTTTCATTCCAGCAAAAAATCACTTAAAGAGTCGAATATAGGGAGGCAAAGAAAAAATAAAAATAATCAACAATAATAAAAAAAAAAAAAATTTTTTTTTGTTTCTAATAATTTTTTAAGAATTGCCGTAGCTCTTGTGCTACTTGTGAAGACCCATCTAGGGCCCATATAGGAACATCTAGCAAGGCCCATTATATACAGAGCATTAACAAATTAGCGAGGGACAAGCTAGATACTGCTCGGTAGGGCCATGATTGAAACTAAGAAAAACTAGCTGGGGCCTTGGCATTATCGAGTCGAAAATTCTACCCGGGCAGTGCAGAGATCAATCTGTATCGATGGAGGAGAAGGTTCAGCAACGAGCCGTACGGGATTTACAGCGACGTTGACCTAGTCAAGAAGCTGAAAATACAACGGCTGAGATGGCTGGGACACTTGGAGCGTATGGACACCGACGCACTAGCCCATCGAATCTCCGAATGCACCCTGATGGTCTGCGCAGCACAAGTGTAGAACGACCTCAATCAACTTGGAGTGCGTAACTGGAGGCAGCTAGCTAGGGACCGAACTAGCTCGAGGGGCTTGTTGGTTGAGACCGTATTCCACCCTGGACTGTGAGCGCCATCTAAAGTAAAGTAAGTAAATGCTAACTTGACGGACATAAAATTTTGTATTGCCAGGGAAACTGAAATTGGGATGTGATCCGAAAAGGTCAATGTAGCAACATTAAAATTAAGGATTGTCTCAAACCATTTCCCACTGTTACCACAATAATAGGCAGCTGATGATCCTGGACCTCCAACAAAAGTCAGTTCCCATAAAAATTTTCCACTTGTTGTTTAAGCAAAAATATATCAACATTTTGAAGGAGTTCTATAAGTTCTCTACCATTTCCATAAATAACCTTATCTTTTGAATGTCTAACTGAATTGAAATGTTCGCCAAATTTTGTATCACTTTCTATCTGCTGTTCCGCTAGTCGGGCATTTAAATCGCCAAATCTAAAACGGAATAAAAATATTTATTTAAAATTAAAAAGAAAGAAATGAAATTCCTCCCCTTCGTTTGCATTTTTATTTGTAATTTCTTTATTTCTCTCTATCGACGGCCATCATAACCGAAAACTTATTGTCAATGGCAATAGCAATAGCCCCCTGACCAACTGCAACATTAAGTCCAATTCACCAATAACATGCGGGAAGGAAGTGTACTCGTAGACAAAGCTATTGGTAGTCAATTGTGTTGAAAATATTTATTGATTATGAAATCAACGAAAGACGACCGACGACGATGACCACGATGGTTATGGCTGAAGTTGCATGAGTGCCGGTTCCGGAAGAATGTGCCCGAGTACATTATTCGATATAACAATAATTTACTAATTTGATTTTGATTAT
Organism: Chrysotoxum bicinctum; assembly: GCA_911387755.1. Classification (NCBI taxonomy): domain Eukaryota; kingdom Metazoa; phylum Arthropoda; class Insecta; order Diptera; family Syrphidae; genus Chrysotoxum; species Chrysotoxum bicinctum. The sequence goes on from OU426989.1 coordinate 27,606,067, forward strand.
CCAAGTGAAATAGAGGTTGCCTAAGGCTGGCGCCATAACGTCGGACAGATTGTTTGGACAAATTATATTATTTAGTTTATATTTGTTGGTGTTTTTGTGGAATGCGAAGATAAGCACTTTGAATGCAATTAAAATATAATAATATGAATTATTTTAGTATTCGATGTATGTACATTTAGTAGGATGGCAGGCTTGGTTACTTGAAATAGATTTTTGTCATCTGCACCTGCCTTTAGTTATGTGATTAGAAGAATCTTTTTTAAAATTGCAGAAGCTACGAAGATGAAGGTAAATTATGTGCATCAAATGGAAAAAATTGAAAATCTTTTTAGAAAAAAATTCGTATCACCCAAAGAATTATTATTTACTTATATACGTACTTAATATTATTCCGATCCGTGAAGGTTTTCAGCCTGAGAAACGGCAGCTTTCCATTTCTCTAGATTCCGGACAGGCTGCTTGCAAGTCATCTAGACCTAGGGCTCTGGTATTTCCAATGGCTTGTTTTATTAAAAAGAGACTCGGTTTACCTACTTTGTCTTCTCGAACTTAGGTACTGAGATTTGAAGATTCTCTAGATCATTGATGTAAGTACATTCACATCAAGTGATGCGAATGTAGTCGACGTAAACTCTTTTTCCACTTGGTTGTACAGCCCATGGTACTTGCGGTTGTATCTAATCCTCCATTAGCCATATTTGTAAAAAGAATCTAATACTTAAAGATTTTTCATTCGAAATATATATGTATATCAAACTTCACTTATGCCGAATTTAAATTTTTTTAATAGAAGATAATAAAAAGTTTAAAAATCATGGTATAGTATAAAAACTTAAGAAAAATACTTTTCGGAGTTTTGAAAAAAAAAATTAACATCTCAAAGATGGTTAATATTTAGTTTTTTTGAAATTTTGTAATGAGCAAGTCAGAATTTGAAAAAAATGGTTCTATGGTAGAAACAGTCACTAATGCCTTATTTCCAAAATTTTCTTATCAAATTATAGATCGTAAGAATTAAGCGAAAGATAAAATTTTTTTTCAAAATTCCAAGTAACGTTTTCGAGAAAAATACGAATTTCGAAAACTATTTTTTAACATCTGTATGCTACCTTTGTTTTCAGATAAAATAAAATTTTGTTCAATACATATATAGCTATTGTGGATAGTATTAGAAAACTGTTAACTGTCAAGATTAAAAAAAAAGCATGAAGTTTTGCAAAATATAGAGTTTTCAAAAAGCAATTTTTGAAAGGCTTACCTACTACACAATATTATTCAAACTCTTAAGGAGCCTTAGCATAAATAAATTGATCAAAATCAGCTGTACCGGTTCTGAGCAAATCGAAAAAAAAAATGATTCTAACGTACCCACCGTTAATAACCAGTTTCCGGAATTTTTTTTTAACCATTAGTTTGGTTTTACCAAATGAAATTTTTTGAATTATTTTAACATTTTTGAGAAAACATAAAATATTTTCAAAAATTTCGAAAAAAATATGTGTATATGAACGTGTGAGAACAAATTTCAAAATGCTTTATACCAATTTTGAAGAAAATTTTCTAAGCTATTTAGTCAGTAGTCGATTAGACAGACAGAATTACAAGACTATCATCGGTACATCAAGTTGTAGTACAAGAAATTAAAATGCCAGACACAAATTATCATTAAACGATTTATTACGGAGATTCTTTTGGCTCCTACCAACTCAAGCGACAGATTTTAACTTAAACTTAAGAATAACGGATTAAAAAGAAGGAACAATCAAATGTGAAAAAAGTAAAGATACCAGAAGGGTAAAATGAATAGATAGTTAACTGGCGAGATATAAAATGCTTTTTGTTACAGCTGTTCGTAAAATAGAGGCGCTGTTGTCGGCTGGTTGTTGTTGATGTAAAGTATCTGTGTCCGATTGTGAGATGAATGCTGGTTTCAATCTTTCTACAGATATTATTTTATCGTTTCCATCGATGGATATTAAAAATCTTCGGTCGTCGATACGCTCTTTAACCCAGTATGGACCGGAATATGGTGCTCTGAGTGGTGGTTTTACTTCGTCATGACGCAGGAAAACGTGTGAACAATCGTTGATGTTCTTGAGCAAAAATATTTTTGGTTTCGTATGATGTTTTATGGGACTTGGCCGAATTGCTCTCATATATTCTCTGTGTTTTTCTAGGAATAGTTCTGGATCAGCTGGTTCATCTGTGCAGATGAAAAAATCTCCAGGAATGCGAAGTGGAGTTCCAAATACCATTTCTGCTGGTGAAGCGCCGATGTCTTCTTTGAACGCTGTACGAAGGCCTAGTAACACTGATGGTAGCAGGTTGATCCATGGAATGGCTGGATTGCACATTAATGCAGCCTTGAGTGTCCTATGCCAACGTTCAACCATCCCGTTTGCGGCCGGATGGTACGCAGTTGTTCGGATGCGTTTGGCACTGATAGTGTTTGCCATTGCAGCAAATAGAGCGCTTTCAAATTGGGAACCTTGATCCGTTGTGATTTTCATAGGTGTTCCAAATAAACAAACCCAGTTATTGAAGAAAGCTGATGTTACTGTATCGGCAGCAATGTCTTTCAATGGAATTGCCATTGGAAACCTCGAAAAGCGATCTATGATTGTTAAGCAATATTTAAAACCTTTTACCTATGGCATGTGGATTATATCCAGATGTAGGTGATCAAATCTTTTGTCCGGAACATCTATCTTCTTTGGAATTAGCTTGTTGTATCTCTGAATCTTCGCGCGTTGGCATGGGACACAATCTCTCGACCATTCAAGAGCATTCTTTCGAATATTTGGCCAAATATACTTTTCTCGAAGTTGTCTGCAAGTTGTTCGGCCACTGGGGTGTGCTAGGCCGTGTACCACGTTGAAAGCTGTTTTACGAAGAGAAGCTGGGATGAACGGTCGGATGAATCCAGTTGAGATGTCGCAATATAGACTGATGTCATTGTCTGTCACAAGCTTTTGAAGTTTTAGAGATGTTTCTCCCTTTAAAATGTTGTTTAATTCTTTATCGAGAATCTGCTCATGTTGAATCGTCTCCGGACTTAGAATCGTTGGCATTTCAATTACACAAATTCGTGAAAGGGAGTCTGCTACGAGGTTTTGATCTCCTTTCAAATGAACTATTTCGGTTGAAAACTGTGAAACGAAATCCAATTGTCTCAATTGTCTTGGCGATGCTTTCTCTGGACGTTGGGAAAATTCGTATGTGAGCGGTTTATGATTCGTTTTGATAATGAAATGATGACAATCCAATATGTGTTGAAAGTGTTTGCAAGCTGCAAAAATCGCTAGTAACTCTCTATCGTACGTGCTGTAGTTTTTTTCGGTTTTGCTCAATCTTCTGGAAAAGAATCCAATCGGCTTCCAGATTTCATCTTCGAGTTGCTCCGATGGCCACATCGGATGTATCTGTGGTAAGCGCTAGTGGTGCATGTGGTGAAATGAAGGATGAAAGGGTTGCATTTGCAGTACTGTTTTTGCAATTCTGGAATGCCTCAGAAGTTTCCAGAGTCCATAGGATTTTCCTCTTGTCATTTTTGATAGATTTCTGTAGATACTGGTTGAGAGGTACTTGTTGTTGGGCTGCTTGTGGAATGCAGCGGCGATAATAATTAAGCATTCCCAGGAAACGTCGAAGATCTTGGACAGTTTCAGGGCGTGGAAAATGAATTATTGCTTCGATGCGGTCTTTGGGAGGTTTATAACCATCTCTGCTTATGCTGTAGCCAAGGAAGTTTATATTTGCTTTGCCCAAACAGCATTTTGTGGTGTTAATCAACAGGTTGTAGTCCTTAAGCTTCTGTAGAACGGCCTTTAGATGAATTTTATGTTGTTCTTCTGATTCAGACATAATCAGAATGTCGTCGATGTAGCAGAAAACATAATCCATTCCACGAAATATGGAATCTATGAGACGTTGACACGTTTGCGATGCATTCTTTAAGCCGAATGGCATGAAAACATACTCGTAGAGTCCAAACTGAGTTGTAATGGCCGTTTTTTGTATGTCCTCTGGACACATCGGTATTTGGTGATAGGCTCGTGCCAGGTCCAGTGTTGAAAAGATGGTTTTACCATGTACCTTCTCAAAAATGTCTTGAATGAATGGTGGTGGATAACGATCCGGCACAGTTTGAGAATTTAGCTTCCTGAAATCACCACAGAGTCTCCAGTCACCACTTTTTTTTTCACCAGATGGATTGGACTAGCCCATTGGCTGCTGGACGGCCGAATAATTCCTTGTTAAAGGAGGAATTCAATTTCTCCTTTCGCGGCCTGAAGTTTCTCACCGGAAAGTTTCCGGGGGCGTTCAGCTATGGGATGTCCGGTAGTGATTAGGTGGTGGTATACACGGTTGTTGTCAGATGATTTAATTGGGAAAGCGTCAGGTTTGGTAATGCTTATGAATTGACTTAGGATGCCATCGAAATCTTTTTGGGTGTCGATTGTTGAGATGCTAAAGGTGTTTGTTTGCTGCAGAAGTCCTTTGCTAACCAGAGTGGTAAGTGAATCGTAGATTTTTCGGTTTTTAAGATCCACAATGAGGCTAAAGTGTACCAAAAAATCGGCTCCGATGATGGGCGTTGTGACGTCTGCAACCAGAAATGACCATCTAAATTCTCGTCGAAGTCCCAAATCGACTACAATGATTTTACTACCATAGGTGTTGATCGCGGTGTTGTTGGCAGCATACAATTTGAAGTCACTAGGAACAGATTTTCCAGACATACACGTGCGAGGAAGAACTGATATAACTGAGCCTGAGTCGATGAGGTATTTAACATGCGTTTTCTTGTCATGAACATGCAATCGTACCTCTTGGAAGGAAGTGTTGATGTTGCTGCCCGCTGAGATCAATGGATTGAAGGTGCTGTCGCCCGCGGGTTTTGATGAGGACAGCTCAGCTAGTTTTCCTGCTTCTGAGTGATGGAAGAGCAAGGCAGTGTGCAACAACGAGCTTCTTTTCCAAACTTCCTGTGATAGAAACACATCGAGGTCAGAATTTAGGCTTCGAGGAATTGTTGGAGAACGTTGTTTCCACTTCTTGCATGAAATCGGACATCATCTTCTCAAGCTTCTCGAGTTTTTGTTCCAACTGGGAAGTCTTTTGATGGGATGGATTTGGATTAGTCGCCATAACATATCCATTAGAAGTATTTTCCATGATTCTGTCTGCAACTTCTGCAAGAGTGTTGAGGTCAGACTTACCAGAAACAGACAACAGACCACGGACGCTTATGGGCATTCTGTTTATCCAAAGTGAATATAAAAATTCATCTCCCACAGATTCGGCTGCCAGCTCGCGCGTCTCACGTAGGAGCTGAGTTGGTTTCTTGTCACCCAATTCCAATTCTGTCAAGAGCTTATGAAGTTGTTTTTCTCTAGAGTCTGATAGTCGCTTGATTAAGTTCGATTTGAGATATTCATACTTATCGTTTTCTGGTGGAGATCGTACAACATCAGATACATGAAGCAGTACGTCTGAATCAAGGCAACTTATTATGACGTCGAATTTTGTGTTATCGCTCTTGATGCCTTTAGACCGGAATTTGGCCTCAACCTGTAGGAACCAGAGATCTGGCTGAGATTTCCAGAATGTGGGAAGTTTGATGTCAGTGACTGCATTTAAGACATTACACTTAACCAGCTCCTCGTTGTCCGACTCATCATTTTTCTTGGGGCTAGTAGTTTTGTTTTTAGGTGTCGGCGGGTGGGTTAAGCTCATATTTATTCCTTAATCTTTACTGCTCGTAATTGACCGTTTTTTTGTGTGATTTTTGTCTGACGATCACGTCGGGGTCACCAAATTGTAGTACAAGAAATTAAAATGCCAGACACAAATTATCATTAAACGATTTATTACGGAGATTCTTTTGGCTCCTACCAACTCAAGCGACAGATTTTAACTTAGACTTAAGAATAACGGATTAAAAAGAAGAAACAATCAAATGTAAAAAAGTAAAGATACCAGAAGGGTAAAATGAATAGATAGTTAACTGGAGAGATATAAAATGCTTTTTGTTACAGCTGTTCGTAAAATAGAGGCGCTGTTGTCGGAACAATGTCGCCACAAAGTCCGATTGTTAGCGCCATCTATGAGTGAAGCAAAATTGTAGCTCACTACAATTTTGCTTCACTCATCGAACATACCCCTTTAAGAATTCTGACAAACAAGAAAATGTCTGCCCTTCCGTTCTCATGAATATTCTTTTATTCTTTAATTGTCACTTGGCCCTTATGGCAGTATCTTGGTTCTCCTTCTCGGTGTTATATACAAAAAAAAATTATACATCAAAAAAAATTGTTGAAGCGTGGTTATTTTTTTCTAGTAAAATAAATCTTTCTTACAAACTCACTTTTATTGCGTAATTAATATACGATTAAACGTGGCACATTGCCTCTAAAGTCGAATTCCACTTGGATTTTTTTTTGGAGTTCACCAAAGCGAAGGAAGAACAAGCGGCAACAGCAACCACAACCAGTGATGCCATATCGTGGGTTTTATCCCTTTTTGTGGGTTTTTTTGGTCTAAAATAAGCAAAAAGGGATAAAGGGTTTTTTTGAAGCTCGTAGAACAAAAAAAAAGGGTTTTTTCATAATGAGAATTTTCGTTTTCCGTTTGTTAAAAAAAATTCTAAATTAGAAATCACTTCCACTTTTCCTTCATCTAAACATAGTATTAGGATGTTGTTCAATTTTTTTCCGTTGCACCTATTCACCTATTCACCTTCCACATATTCTTTTTCACCTCAGTGAAATTACCATAGAATATAGTTGTATATTCTACAATGTTCAAAAACACGCTGGCTTTCTGTGCATAACTGCGTGATTAGACTTTTAGAAAATTGGAATGTTTTAAAATCGTTTTTTCGCTTAGCTTCAAAAAACCTTTGAAGAGCAGCTCCTTCAAAATAAAGTTAAATCTTATTTCTTTTTCTTGAAACATGTTTTGTCGAGTTTTAATCAATTTAATGCCCTTTTTCAAAACAGAAAAGTTTTGGTGCATTGCATAGTTCAGGAATGCAAAATTTAAGTTCTAAAAATGTGTTCATTTTTTATAAAAGCAGAGTTTTTCGAGCTACAGTGGGACGCTCAGCTCGCAATTTTAAAAAATCCTACTAATTATACGTTGGATATTACAGAAAATATATTTTTGGTTCAAGAATGCGAGGATTCTTTGATCTCTTGGACAGCGCCAAAAGAGCATATTTAAAAAAAATTGTTTGAATTTTTATAAATAAGAAAAAAGCTTCACTGAGGAAACTTACGATCGATGAAATGTGGTTCGAAATCTGCCACATGAAGAATTTCAACGACGAACTAATTTTCCAAAGCTTAAATAATGTGGTCAAAACGGCCTTAAGTTTTCCGAACTCGAATGCAGAAGCAGAGAGAAAAATAAATTCAATTTGTTTATTAAGATCATGCTTCCAGGCCAAAAATATTTACTGCTACAATTTTGAAATTAAGGAGGAGCACTTAGCGTTCATAATTAAAAAATGTACACATAAAATATGTTAATGTAATACGAGTAATGTTCATATATGTAGGTATAAGTTCTTATAACTGCATATGTGATTTTTTTATAAGTTAAGGCTGGTATTCACCGAGCGCTCTTAAACGGCTCTTAACTTTACGAGGCTCTTAACTTGAAATTTCTTTGAGGTATTCACCAACCACTCACAAGCAGTGGTACCACTTTACTTCAATTGAAGTAGATCTACTTCTTTTTTTCAAAATATTTTAAAATCTACTTCCTACTTCGCACCATCATTAAAATACTGAAATCTACTTCAATTTTACAAAAAAAATGCCCCAATCTACTTATTTTTCTCTATTTCACTCTAGGTAGTGGGTAGTACCAGAATTCCCAATAAAAAATGAATGTCAACACCATAAGAGTATACAATTGATTAATCTTAGAAACTCACCAAACTTATCCAAATATCGATGCTACTTTCTTGCGCAAATGCAGAGGCATTCGTGAAAATGTCAAACATTTCTTGCGCAATTCTCTTAATGCGTATTCTGATTTGCTATATACATACATACATATGCTTTGCAGGTATTTTGCTTTGCAAATCTTGCGTTTAGGAATTTGGCCTTATTCTATAGACAATTTTAAGTATTTAATAATTTACATTTAAGGAAATATTTTTTATATACAATATTATTTGAAAATCAAAGAAGCTCCGATATAAAAATTTTAATCGAAATCGGTAGAGTCGGAAAATGAGAAAGTAGAAAATAAAAAAAAATTCATGACAAAAAGTTTTTTTTGACCAAAATGTAAACCTCATTGTTGGTATGGTCTAAACATAATTTTTATCAAAATCATTAAAGCTGTTTTCGAAATACATAAATATGATATTTCATAATGGCTGTATGGGAGGAAACGAGCTGAAAAAACAAACCATTTCAATTTCTCCTCTAGGCTGCAGGTTGAGGTACAGACATGCAGACAGACAGATTCACTACTTTTTCGTGTTGTAATGTCAACTGATGAAAATCTCGAGTTAAAATTTTTCTAAAAGCAAGTAAAAAGTCATTTTTAAATCTACTTCGATTTTTCTCGATTTACTTCACTTTTTTCTTCAAATCTACTTCGACTTTTTTTCCGCAAGTGGTAACGCTGCTCACAAGTGTTTTTCGAAGTTCGAAAATGAGAGCCACTCTCTCTTGTTCAGGCATACCCAAACTGTGAAATGTTGTGGAATGTGGAATGTTGGTCTTGACAGCAAATGGATACTCTTCTACTTGAACTTGACATTGTTTACATGGATTCGAGTCAAATGCGTGCGTGGCACACGCACGAACGAACAAACTTTCGAAGAGAGCGCTCGTAAGTTAGGAATGGTCGGGACCAGTGCTGCCGTTTTAAAAATTTCCAGAGGAGTATCTTTTGTATATTTTGAAGAGTATTTACGATAATTGAGGAGTATAGCCAAAATATCAAGAAAATTATTAGTTCAACGAAAAAAACACAGAAACGTTTTCTATAAATTAAATTTTTTTAATTCATTTGTAATAAAAATAGGAATTTCAATATTTGTGTTTTTTAATAAACAGAGAGTTAATAATAAACTAACTCTAACTTAAACAATGTAGATATATACTGTACATTGATTTTCAAGCAACTTATTGCTTATTAATATTAATATTAATTTTTGTATTTTGTTTATTTAAACAAGAATTTGACAAAAGTAAACAAAAATATAATCAAATTTAATTTTTTAATTCTTTTGTAGTAAAAATAGGAACTCAAATATTTGCGTTTTTTTTAATAAATAAACAGTTAATTAACTTTAACTTAAACAACTATGTATGTACATTGATTTTCCAACAACTTATTCCTTACTGCTTATTTGTAATATTAACTTTCGTATTTTGTTTATTTAAATAAGACTGTGACAAAAGTAAACAAAAAATTTATTTAAATAATTTTTTTAATTCTAAAACAAGGAACTTCAATATTTGCGTTTTTAATAAATAAGAAATTGACAAAAGAAAAACAAAAGTCAAAATTAAAACTTAAAATTGGTTTTTGTATTTTTCGATCAACTCTTTTGATGGCTCCCACTTTTCTGCAAAATTACCGTTTAAAAGCTCTTTGGCAGTAAGTATGGCATTTACTGTTTCCACATGCAGGCAATTCCGCTTTTTGTCCTTTATAAGGCTAACATCAGAAAATTTTCTCTCTGCTGTTGCACTGCTATGCGGAAGATCAATAATTGTTCCAATAAATTTACGTACATGAGGAAACATGAATTCATTTAATCCGTTTTTAATGGTAAATACATTCCTATAGAGGAAACAGTAAGGGTATTCATGTAACGAGATAATTTTCCGCTTTGTAGAAAGATATAACTTTCCGCAGCATGTTTTCATGAACACCCCCTAAGAAATACTTGCGTAAATGTGGGAAATATTTTGTGAAATGTCAAATTAAAAGTCAGAATCTATACTTCTTTAGTTTACGAGGTTTATTTCTGCACTTTCCGCAGCAAATTTGTGAGATAATTTTATGCGATTTGCAGAAACTTTTTCCCATACAAATTTTGACAGCTCGTTTCTGCGGAGATAAAATTATCTGGTTTACGAGGGTTTTCCGCGCTTACATGAATACCCCTAATGTTTATTATATCTGTCTTTTTATCTTGTTATCCAGGGATGTTTGCAAGTTAAACGATATGCGATTTTGTATGGAAAAAAGAACAGAGATGTGCAATTTGTCGAAAAAACAATATGTTTGCTTTAAGTTGGTTTGTTGCAATTTTGTTTTATTTTTAATTTTTATTTATTTTTTTTGGGAGTATTTTTGTAACATGGGGAGTATAGGAGCATCGACTCCTCGAAAGGAGTAAAATACTCCTATGGGAGTAAGTTCGGCAGCGCTGGTCGGGACCACTCCTAACTTTTAAGAGCGCTCGTAGATCTTCACTAATATTGCATGGTGAATAGGTTTATGAGCTTCTTAAGTTATGAGCGCTCGGTGAATACCGGCCTAAGTGTGAAATAAGTTTTTTTTTTGTTTTTTTATAAGTTAAGTGGGAAATAAGTTTTTTTTTGTTTTTTTTTTTTTAATCAGACTGAATGTGATTTTTTGTTTTTTATTGTTAATTTTATTTTATTTATAAGTTTGTTGAAGACTGAATTATAAATAAGTATGTTTTGTTAAAAAAAAAACTTGTTTTGCTATAAAAAACTTGTTTATTTTTTTATTTTAAAATGGATTATAATGAAAAAAACTATAAATTTTTGATTTTACACTTCGTGCGATATTAGTGGGTTTTTTCTTGTAATACCGTGGGATAAAAGGGTTTTTTTCTATTCATTCTGGGATTTTACGCCTTAAAAGTCTGGCATCACTGACCACAACAGCCAAGGGAAGCCACAGTCTCATCTCATCTCTGGTTGGAGTAGGGTGCCGTTTTGCGACGTTCTGTGCAATTCATCCACGGACAGAACATTGGCCGCAACAGTTGTGGTCCCGTCATTCAGGGACAGAACTTTGGCCTACATTTGGCCGTCAATTTGGGGTCCATTCAACAAGAACATAATTAAGGCCAGCAATTGGCCGATTCACCGATCAAAGCCTGGAGATCGATATTTTTACGAACTTGCCTTACTTATAGTATCTACATGTCGCAAGCATGAATGTGAAAATTTTAAATTTTTTTTGAGAATAGAGTTTAATATGTTTTGTTCTTAACAATCCCCTATGATTTCTATAATAGGTTTGATCGAAGCTGAGCTATTTTCCAAATTTTCCATGGTTTGTCAAGAAGTGTTTGTTTCTTCTATTTTAAACATTCACCATCATGTGTTCTGTCGATCACGTTGTTTCACATGAACTGCTTAATATTAAGTGTTTTTTTTTTTTCCTGAATGAATGTGCAGTGCTTAGAAGACTTGACCTTTAAAACTCAAGTTATAAGCTTCTAATTATTCATTTTAATTAGATTTATAATTTTAACTTTCAAAAAGTGTATTGGCCAAAAATTTTCGACTTTAAATTATACTTTATTTTTATTATTACGGTTTTAAGATAGTTTTCTTATGCTATTCCACGTCTTCATGATTCCCATTTACGAGTACCAGCTGCTGGAAATGCAGCAGGCATTTTTTTTTGTTGTTTTCACAAAATTTATAATTTATATGGTTAGGTTAGGAGGGGCGTGCACAGCCCAAGGGCTGTTGCGTACACGGGGGCCTATTGGTCCATTGTGATCTCCTATTAATAAAAGCAGAGATGCTTCTAATTAATGCCTTATGTAGACTGGTTCATTTTCGAACCCGCCTGTGCTTACAATGAATTTTCTCATATTTGCCATTGAGACCTGCGTTAGATCGTCTAGTTCTCCAACAAACCTGTGTCCGAAGTAGCGGAGGCGATTTTTTTGGAGGTTCGGAGAGTCACAGAGCAGGTGTTTAATGGTTTCAATCTCCTCGACATCCTGACAGCTCCTACAGAAATCGAGTGCAAATGCACCCATTCTAGCGGCCATTGTGCCAATGGCGCAGTGACCCGTTAATACACCTATCAGGATTCTGATGTTCTTGTTACTCAGCGCTAAGATAAACCGAGTTTCTTTTTCATTAATTCTAGGCCATAAACTTCTAGAGATAACGCAGTCGTCCCTGGAGGACCAGGAGTTATTGATTTGCTCTTTCGTTATAAGGTCTATTTTCCTTTTAATCACGCCAATCGGGATTTTTGGTCCTAAATTTAAATGGCTACTGCTGTCTTTATTTGATAGTGATCCTTTCCTTGCCAGTTCATCTGCTATTTCATTCCCTTCTATATTACTATGTACGGGAACCCAGCAGAGGTTGACTTGGTTAGTGTTACAAATATTGTTCAGCATGTCTCGACATTTTATTACTGACTTGGATCTTATAGTTTTACTGGCTAAAGCTTTGATGGCAGTTTGGCTGTCCACGAAAAATGTGATCTCCGACGAGTTTAATCCTTTCGTGCGTACCAATTCTACCGCCTTTTCAGTAGCATAGATCTCAGCCTGAAAGACACTACACTCATCTGGGAGTTTGAATGATTCTTTAATATTTAGAGCTTCACAGAACACCCCAGCTCCTGTTCCCTCTTCCATTTTTGACCCATCGGTGTAGAAGGATATACCTTGTTCACTGATTAGTGAGTTGGATTCCTATACCATTTCGGGTATTGTAGTAGAGAATTGTTTGTTAAAATCTATTTTGGGTGGTAAGTAGTCAGTCGTCACATTAAGCCCTGCCACTGTGTCATACCTTTGCAGTATAGACCCATGACCATAACTGCTGTGCTTCCAAAAGTTCATTTCTTTAAGCCGAATCGCGCTTTTGGCTGCTGTGCATCTTATGTGCTGGTCCAGGACTGGAAGATTTAAAATAATTTCCAGGCCTGCCTGTGGCGTAGAACCCTGTGCCCCCGTTATTCCTAAACAGGCTAATCTCTGTATCTTATTCAGGTTTTTGAGATAGGTACTTTTTTCTACAGCTTTCCACCACACGATCGACCCATAGGTAAGTATGGGACGAACTATCGCCGTGTACATCCTCTGGATGACCTGCGGTCGCATGCCCCACTGTGTACCGAAGGTTTTTTTGCATGAGTAGAGAGCGCATAGTGCTCTTTTCATTCTTTCCTCTGTGTTCCGTTTCCATGTTAGCTTGGAATCAAGAATTACTTCAAGATATTTAGCCTCGTTGGAAAGTTTCAGAGGAATTTCGTTAAGCTCGGGAGGGGTAAAGTCCTCCAATTTCCTTTTCTTCATAAACAGGACTAGTTCGGTTTTGGAAGGGTTAACCCCGAGACCGTTTTGTCCTGCCCAAGAAGATAGTTCTCTAAGTGAAGATTCCATAATATCCTTGATGGTGGTAAGTTTTACCCGATATTAAAATTACTATGTCGTCCGCATAAGCTACTATTTTAATGCCCTGATTCCTAAATCTTGTGAGAATTTTGTTAACAACAAGGACCCAGATTACTCCTCCTTGTGAAGTGCCTCTAATGACCGATTTCTCTACATTACTATCACCAAGTTGCGAGCTAATGATTCTGCCATTGAGCATGGTATAAATCCAGTCCACAATAGCAGATTGAACGCCAACTTCTTCTAGAGCAGATTTAATGGACTCCGTTTTTACGTTGTTAAACGCTCCTTCGATGTCCAAAAATGCTGCCAGGGTATGTTCTTTGTGCTTGAGACTTTTCTCAATTTGTGAGACGACCTCGTGCAACGCAGCCTCCACTGATTTACCTTTTAGGTAAGCGTGTTGGTAGTTGCACAGGTTGCTTGGTTTGAGAAGGTCCCTAACATGCAGATCAACAATTCTCTCCAGTGTCTTGAGGAGAAACGAAGAGAGGCTTATCGGTCTGTAATCTTTTGCAGTCGAGTGTGTCGGTTTTCCAGCTTTTGGAATAAAGACTACTTTAATATAATTTATATAATATTGTTTATATTACAAGACTCTTTTATGGTCCTCAGCTGCGAGGTTGAATATTGCGTCTTCTTTTTACACGCGGTTTTCATCTACACCTACATCTTCTCTTTCGCTGTTATTTATCTACAATGAAGTTTCTTCTTAGTGAAAGCATCTATCGTCATACCGTGAGTTCTATCCTTTTACGTTGGTTTCGGAACCTCTTTGATGATATTACGGTACTGAGGACACTGGTTCTTATGTTTGTTTTATATGTGAATGTACAACGTAGAGGATTTCACTCAGGTGCTCTCTGTAGAGTCGGGCTAATTCATGTTCTTTTCGTTTGACAATCAAACTCTAAATTTTTTTCTGCAAAAAAATAAAAGTCAGTCTTTTTTTAATGGTCGAAATGTTATCGGATACGTGCCTTGTTTTTATTTGGTTGGTAGTCTTTAGAAATTCAGATTGCCTCTTAGATCCTTTGCCAAATATTTGGAAAAAGATATCTTCCTTTATGAATGAAGAATTGATGTCCTCAAGCAAAGCCCATTGAAATGACATCGTAGTTCGGAGGGGCTTCGTTGACTTCATCCATGAAGCCCTTTCCTTGATAAGTTTTTTAATCTTCATGAGTAGGGCCATTTGCGCATATCAGGATTATATTCTGACCAATTCACGGCTAGACGATCATCGTCTAAAAGTTAATAACTTTTTAAATTAGTTAATTTCCCACTATAAATGCACATCCTAACATGTACCATTCCTTATCGCAGTTTCTATAGATGTCACAATTTTTCTTTTCATCGTACCTGATCATGATTATATCTCATGGGTAACAGTAATATAATCTGTCCTATCAAGTTCAAAGTCGAGACGAAAATAGGGCCCAGTGGTTACCACGTGGAAGTCATCACAATTAGTGCATAGCTACCATTATGTCACTGAACAATTCGACCTAGATGGCAATCAGTTATTTCTAAAATAGGAAGCACTTTTTCTAGCAATATGATTTTTGTTACTCCCTTGCAAGAGGCAGTAAATCGTTAAAAACTTCATCCACGACAATATAGGTTCCTCTCAATAATCTTTAATCGTTCCTTTAACCCAAAGACAAAATGATCTTAATGAATATCTATAAATATAAAGAACACGCTTCGGCAACAGTCTTTTCGTTACACATGCTTATCGTCGAATCAGTGGATCAATAAAATGAAAAATACTTATAAAAATATCCAATACCTCCCAAAAATAAGTTGGTATTTTCATATGAAACAATCAGGTTTCCGCAAATAAGAAATTAAAAAAAAATAAAAGCCATGAATCTTGTTTGGTTATCAAAGAGACTGGTTTCCAAAAATAAAATTTATTTTGTAAAACTTTTACTTTTATTTCGAATCCTGTTTTCGTAATTTTTCTGGTGAATCAGTATCACAGTTACAATACCAGATATGTCACACCGTGATAAAAATTATAAAATATGCAAATAAATTCTCACTTATTGCTTAATAGCTGACTGGCAAAAATCTGTTTAAAAACGGAACCGATACGCGGAAGCCGGTTTGATAAGGAAGGTCATAGAATCGCTTAGTAACATTTTCATGCTAATATAAAATATTGCTTGCAAAATGTCATCGGAATCACAAAGAAATCATATTGCACAGAAAAAAATCGATTTAAAAGGAAATAAATATTTAATATTGTTGACAACATTGTTAACTGAAATTAATAAACCAGTTGCAGTATTTCAAAGTTTGATCTTTTTAAGGTCACAGTAGACTTAGATCTCGGCCATAGTGGACTTAGATGAATATTTATCCCGTGTGTGAATTTTGTCTTTGAAATGAAAATAAGCAACTGCCACACACATGAAACTTTCGATATAGTAGATAGCTTAAGAGCATCACTTATTAAGAACGTAATGATTAAGGATAAGTTATATATATCGATAGCTATAACGAAGACCATTTACGATATTAGTTCGAAATTGCTTAATAACTTCCGATGATGACGATATGCCATAACCCACAACAGACAGTCGATCTCTTGGGATACATTGATGCTTGGTCGAATTTCCATCTGCTCACCCAAGATATAGGTCTTTTGATTTTTCTTCAAACAAGGGTACCGTATTGAAACCTCAAGCAGAATTTACTAATACACTTGCACATGCTTGTCATGCATTTGAACAGTGTACTCGTATACCTATCTGGCTTAAGACCCTCTGCATGACAGTCCAACGCACTAATCATTATTCTTATCGTTCAATTTTAATCGATCTTCATAGGGGTAAGTTGAAAATATCAGGCCATGAAAGACCACGAATTATTTACGAACGAGAGTTCTGATGTGGTGACCAAACTTGACTTGATTTAGCAAGGGATCTAAAAATAAAATGTACGTCTGGGTCGCACGAACTTGCTCCTATGTAATAGACTAAGAATTTTAGAAACGAATGTTAATAATTTTTTTAAAAATTCTTTCAGTAGTAAGAGATAAAAACAGAATGCTATGCAAATATGAATTTATGTAGAACAAAACTTATATGGAGGGCTCACAGCTGTACCGAACCAAGTCATAAAAAAAAATCCAAAACTAACTCCAAAATTTCCGCAAAATTGACCTCTATTTTAAAAATTGGTACGCCAACCTTAAGTTTTTATTAATATACGAATACAAATTAAATTTACAAAAAAAATTTTGAGCCGTTTTTGATATATCGAATTTTCCAAAACTAAAAAAATACTTTTTTCCAAAAATTCAAAAAATATTTTTTTTTTAAGTTTTGAAATGCAATGTTTTTTAAACTTTTTAGAAGCGCTTCTATAAAAAATTTCATTAAAATCCGGTATGTCGATAATGAGAAATTCAAAATTCGAAAAAACGGTACTATGGTAGGTACAGTCAGTAAAATATCTTAATTTCAAATTTGTTTTTATGAAATTATAGATCGTAAAAATTAATTGAAAGGAAAAAAAAATTGTATGGCGGGTACCTTTATATTATACTTCTATTTATTTATTTATTTGCAAACTTGCATTTTAAGATACATTATCTTATAAGCTAATTCAAGTTTTATAATGAATTTTTATTCTAAGCTAATCTTAAACTCACAAACATGTTATAAAAAACTTTACAAATTACTTATACGAGTATCTACTAATCCATTTAATTTCATAAAAAAATAATTAATTAATTTTCTTAAAAATATTAAAGTTACTAATTCTTTTTAAATTTTGAGGCAGTCCGTTCCATAACCGAGTAGCAAAAATAAAGAACTGACGTTCAGAGGTTATGCAAGTAAATCGACATTGTAAAATTTGCTGTGATCTAGATGATGACGACATTATGTAATCTGCTAAAGAGATAACAAGGTTGATGAGATTGCATTATCCTAAATAGCAAAATTAGTGTTCTGTATCGAACGAGATTATCAAATAAATAAAATAAATAAGAAATAAGATATATCTAGCAATGTTATTATATGCAACGTTTATCTTTCGTCTACTGATGGAGTCACAGTTTCCATATATTTCACATCCTTCTTCTTCTTCCTTTTTCTTCGGCGCTGTTATGATCTCGATGTCAAGGGGATCATAACTCTCCCACGTATCTGCTTCACACTAGTGATCCGCCTGTGGGGTTCGCCGGGTTGACCTCAGAAATCGGCGGCAAGCCTCCCGGTTTTGTATTGTTCCATTTTTGAGGCCAACTGAATGCTGGTGTTTTTGCATTTGTTTGTACCAGGAGTGTTTAGGCCTACCTTTCTTTTTATTCCGAATTGGAACGTTGTATGATATTGCCTTTTTGACGGGGTTCTCAGGATCTCTCCTTTGAACATGGCAATACCAACTGAGTCGGTCGTGTTCAATTTTTTGGGAAATGGTATTCTTAACATGAAGGCTTCCTCGGATCTTCGTACTTCTAATTCGATCAAGCTTTGTAACTCCTGCTGTCATACGAAGCATCTTCATCTCATTGTCCAACATTGTGAACCGTATGTGAGTGCTGGACGCACAGCTGAAGTGTAGAGCTTTCCTTTCAGCTTAGGGGGCATTTTTCGGTCACAGAAGATAGCAGAATTTTCCCGCCACTTCATCCACCCTACGCTTACGCGATGATTGATATCGTCATCACAAGTAGCTTCGTTATTTATCATAGACCCCAGATATTTAAACTTTTCACACTTGGGAAGCACTACTCCATTCAAATAAATGTCTGGAATAGGCCTGTGTGGATCAGAAAATGGGCAGCATAGGTATTCTGTCTTTTTCGCGCTTATGCGGTACCCACTTCCTTCTAGAACATCCACCCATACGTCAAGGGCTCGTTGTAGGGATATCGGGTCTTCACTTATGATGGCTCCATCGTCAGCAAAGAATAACTGATGTACTTTTGGATCCGTCACTTTGCCTTCAAGCAGGTAATCAAGAACTGTAATAAAGAGCAGGGGACTCAAGACACTTCCCTGGTGTACACCTACTGTGATTTCGAATTCTTCGGTGACTCCAGCTGCGCATCTTACTTTAGTAACTGCTCCATCATACATGTCCATAATTATCCGCACATAGGTTTCTGGAACTCCTCGTTGCCTGAGGGCCACCTATATTAGATCTCGTGGTTGCCGATCGAATGCTTTTTCAAAATCAACCAATACGACATGCAAATCCTCCAAAGAATCCCGATGTTTTTCCATAATTATTCTTATACTCTGGATTGCATCTGTGGTTGACTTACCCCCGACAAACCCGCACTGGTCATCAGATTATTTTTCGCAGTCGGCTACCCAAGACTCGCTCAACGATCTTCATGGTGTGTGACATCAGCTTAATCGAACGGTAATTATCACAGCTTCGAGTATCACCCTTTCCTTTATAAATTGGAAGAAGGTAACTTTCCCTCCATTGATTAGGCATGCGATCACCTCGTATAAGTTTGGAGACAAGAATCATGAGCCATCTAAACCCGATGTCTCCCATCTTTTTCCAAAACTCTGAGGGTATTTCGTCTGGGCCAACAGCTTTTCCCTTTTTGGAGTATTTTACCGCCTCACTAACTTCTTCGACTGTGACGTCGGATACTTCGCTTAAGTTAGATGAAGCTATTGGAAAGTATAGCCTTGGAAATTGTTCGTTTAGAAGTCCGTCACAATACTGTCGCCACCTGTGAAGAATTTCGTTGTCTTCCACAAGTAGTTGGCCTTGGGCATTGTTAATGAACTTTGGCGAACAAATCTCCTGGGCATTTCTTCTTCTTTGAGCGGCTATTTTGAAGATAGTTGCGCCCTTATTCGTGTTTTGCCGTAGCTCTTGAATAGCACCAGCTGTCGGGGTAGAAATTTCATCCAGCTCCCGATACAGGTTTTCTGTATTCTTTGCTTGAATTTGGGCGCACTTCTTCTTCGCTTCTTTCTTGCAGTTTCTATATATTTCACATCCATAAATTAATAAAGGAATAATTAATGTTTTGAAGAGCATAATTCTAGTTTTTAATGGAGTATGCAATTGGGTTGCCCACAACGAACGGAGCACTCTATATACCTTACCGACCATCAAGGAAAATTTGTGGAAAGTATGCATTTAGATTTGCTTGGATTTAAAAACAAGCCATTGTTCTTACTGAATGATTAAATTATTTTTAGATCTTCATTTAAAACTGAGACGGAATCTTCAATCAATCCGAGAGGGCAACTTTTATATAATTGAACATCATCAGCATACATTTGTGTTGTACTTTGTGAAATGATTTGTGGAAGTTCATTTATGTATATGGAGAACAGTATAGGACCAAGAATCGATCCCTGGGGTACACCGTACACCTCTATAAGTTTAAAGAAAGTTTGATAATCTACCATTCACCATTACCGCTTGTTTTCTACCAGTTAGATAGGAACGGATCAACATAACCGCAGAATTTGAAAAGTTGTACAATTGTGATAGGTTTTTACAGAGATTCAAATGATCAACGGTATCAAATATGCTTTTGAAAAATCTAGCAGTATTAGAAAAGTTAAATTACCTTCATCTAATGCACCTCTTATATCTTCTATAACACTTATAACTGCTGTAGAACAGCTTGGTTTTTTTTGTCTAAATCCAGATTGCTTTGTTGATAAAAGATTTTTGTTTCGGAGATAGCAATTTATTTGATTTTGTAATTTTTTTTCGAAAACTTTTGATAGAAATTTTAAGATACAAAATTTTTTTTTCTCAAATCTTGTGGATTTTATTCAGAAACTTTTTTTTATAAAGTTTGAAAAAATCGAGCATGGGGTTTTCGAAATATGTATTGAGTTTCCACAAAAAAATTTAGAATTTTATAAAATAAAAATCATAAAAATCGGTTGAATGGTTTTCGAGAAAATCAAAAACAAAAAAAAAAATGGTTCCAAGGGGGGTACCAAAAATAACCTTTTTTCAGATTTTTTTTTTCAGCCATTTCCTAGTTTTAACTAAATGAAATTTTTTGAATTTTTTTTTTAAATCTGACGTGTGGGGGAAAATATTCAAAACGATATCTACCAACCTTAACGAAAATCGGCCGAGCCGTTTAGGCTGGAGGGTAGGGGTAATCGTAGGGGTAAAGTTTTCCACTGGGTAGTTTATTTCTGACATAACAAAGGGTCTTTAGTTCTTTACTATACCAGGGTTGGAAAGATGTGTCATTATTACATGGTACGACACACTAGGTGTGTTTTTTTTCGCAAGTCCATATAGAATTGTAAAAAAAACGACATCGGGATTTAGGAGTTTTTTTTTTCGAAATAGCTGGAAGCACTGTGTACCAGGGTTCGGACTTTACTTCGATCGAAGTAGATCTACTTCGATTTTGAGAAAAAGATTTAATCTACTTCCCTACTTCTCTTTTTTATGATCTACTTCTCTTTGAAATTCTAAACCAACATATTTAGAGACAGCGCTGATCACTCTGCATTACATAAAAAACAAGTTTAGGAATCACTTAAACGTAAGCACTGTGGAAAATTTAATGTTTTTGAGATCACTTACAGAAAAACGAAAAGATATTTATGAGCCACCTATTGAATTGATAAAATTCGTACAAGTTCGTTGATGGAAAATTTACTTTAAAATAATTATATTTAATTAAATTTTTTTTAAAAGTCTGAAATCAGAATTTAGTTATATATGTTATGTTTATATAATTTAACTTCCTAAAACTACTTCGAAAATTTTAAATCTACTTCAGTTTTTTTCCGTATCTACTTCGAAAATTTAAAACCTAAGTCCGAACCCTGCTGTGTACGCTATGACATTTTTGAGCTGTATTGTATGACGTCACTTTTGACGTCTCTGAGCAAATTATCGATAACATTATAGATAATACTGTTTTGGCATCACCTTTTTTATCGGGTCTTAGATTAACTCTCGAAAATTATCTGGTCTTAGCTAACTCTGTATAGATTTAAGTAGTTGTTGCATTTGCATGTAAAGCGCTCAGTCCCGATGTCGTTTTTTTCTACAATTCTATATGGACTTGCAAAAAAACACGCCTACTGTATGAGAAAGGTAAAGATAGACATGTAGATATATTCCAATGCGGTATCAATTGATTTTGTATTGTTCAGGAAGGAACAGAAATCAATGCTTCTATTAAGATAGACGAAGTCAGTTTTGCGTAAAATGAAAAAGAAAGAATATTGTGTCGTCGGTAAGATCAAAGGAAAATGTGATGGAAAGAGGAGGATGTAAGTGGCCGAGAGTAGAGAGTAAATGAGAACGTACAGAGAAAAAAATCGAAGAGCAGCTTAGGCTGTAACCGATTAGATAGATAGGCAGAGAGAATTGTGAAAACCACTTGTTTGGTCTTCTTTAATGTCGTTATGGCAAAATTGATCGAAATCTCAAGTTATTTTTTTTTTAAACGCAAACTTGCCATATATTATAGTATACCGACATATTATATCGCAAAAATCTAAAAATCTTACCACCTCGATGATTTTTACTTCAAACTGCCCTCAAGTAACCTTTCAGTTATTTATGTATGTAGGTAAACTAATCCGAAGATAAGTGCACTGCATACAAACTATGCAGTATTAACTCGTATATATTAAAAAAATTCAGGAGAGTGTAGGTGGTTGCTTTCAGTATGCTTCATATTGCACCAAAGAAGTAAACAGAACAATTCAGCTAGCATTTTAGTTCAATACGTTTATACCAGCGTGATCGTGCTCTAACTTCGATATCACCTACATTTTTCTTACTTCTGCCAGGCCGGTAGTTTCAAGGGGATTCCAAAATTTTATTTTAAAAGGTCTTATGGTAATGGGAAGAGTAAATTATGTCAAAAATTACCTTGAGGATTTTCTTACACAATTATTTATGTCTTGGTTGATTGATAATAAATTGTAGTACCTATCCCTTGGGTTAGATACCTATCAATTTTAACAAATTAGTAGGAAGTGTTGAGTCCTTCAAGAGTACCTCTTGTGTTGAATAAGGGTTTTCATCTAAGCCATTTGGACTCGGCAAATATTGCACCAGAGAGGAATGGTTGGTTCATGTTCACTACTTTATTTATTCATTCTTTGCTTATTTCATACAACTTTTCAATACGTTGAAAGGTTTGTACCCTAGATTTTGATATAAATTCAGTAATCATTCTTTTTTTTTTCAGATAAACATCGAATAAGTTAATTTAAAAATGTCATGATACAGTAAATGCCAAAATCACATTCGTAAAATTGTACAAAAAAAAAATTGAAAAAATGCTTACACCGATAAATAAATCTTTAGCATTGAAACATCGAAATATATTTTAAAAACGTTTTAGAAATTTAGGTACAAAACATTCGGTTCGAATCAGCTTAATCGAAAATCAGAAATCCGAAAATAATAACGGCTTTTCGTAAAATAGGTTTTTAACTGAAAATACAAAGACTGAAAATTTAAAGTGTGAGATGTTAATAATGAAAAATGTTCAGAAGCACAAAATTAGCTTTTAAAACGCTAAAATATTTTTTTTAATAGTAGTACTTAAAACAGAATGCCCAATTTTATTATTTTATTATTTATACAAAAATAACAATTCTAGTTTTAATTAAGTTTTATATACAAATCTTTTAAGAAAAAATTTTGCTGCGCCAATCTTATGTTTGTATCATTTTTTGCTTTTAATTGCATTAAAAGGTATGCAATGTTTCTTAAGCTTCTTAGAGCCTTCTTCCCTTTTAACAATTAATTAAATTTTGTTTCGTACATATTTTACATAGTGTTAAAAATCTATTAGTTGTCAAGTTTCAAGGAATTGAAGTATGTATACGGTTTTCGAAATATTGAGTTTTCAATAAAAAAATTATTTATAAAATTCAAAAACAAATTTTTATAAAATTGAAGGCAGTATCTACTTTTACTATTCAAACTTTTTAGGATGGAAAAAATCAAAAAATCAAAAAAAATCAATTTTACCTAAGTACATAAATTTAAAAAAAATAATTTCAAAAACAATCGTTAATACGTTTTAGAGATATTGATTTTTCAAAAAAAAAGATTGGAACTTTTTTTTTTCATAAAATATGTACATATATGTATTTTTTCGAAAATTTTTATATAAAATATTTTTAAATTAAAAGCAGCTCCTGTACAAAAATGTTGCTTGAAGCCGTCAGAGCTTTTAATGAGAAAGTTGAAAATAAAAAAAAATAAAAGTTCTATAAAAGGTACCATGTTTTCCCATTTTCTTTTACTAGAATGTAGTCCATACCCATAATGAAACACCTATGTTCTTATCAATATCGTTGGAGCCATTTTCTTGAAGCTACAAAAAAAATTTAAATTTCTCCTCCAGGGAATCAGCGAATACCCTTGAGTACCGAGTTTGAAGAAAATGCCTTGAAATAGTTTAGGATGTAGATCGAGGTACTGACATACAGATAGAGAGACGGAATTGCCAGACCTACTTTTTTAGTGTTGTCAACTTTGATCAAAATTTGTTTTTAGATTTTTCAAAAAATTTTGAAAATAAAAATACGCTTCATAAAAATCATCAGTTCGTTTTTGAAATATAAAATTTTAAAACGAATTTTCTTTTTTTTTTTTAATCCCACCATTTTTGGTTGAGAGTTTAAATATACAATTTTTGTTAAGGAATAAAAGTATAAACAAGTAAATTTTAAATTGGTAACGCGGATAGCGAGAAACAAGGGTTCAATAGTAGGTAGGTTAATAACGTCTTTTTTAACACTGGCGCAAACAGCTTTAGTATTAAGGTAATTGTATGCTACGACATACAAATTTGCTAACCCCTAAGTAGGTTACTAACTCTTATAGGTAGATACTATAAGCCAAGTTATACTTTCGTAAAAAAATAGAACTCGAGATTTTGATTGACATTTCCAAAAATATAATGACCCGTTTTTTAGATATCGAATTCTCCATAAAAGAAATTACTTTTTTTCAAAAACTCAAACAGTATCTTTTTTTAGGTTTTGAAATGCAATGTTTCTCAAACTTTTTGGAAGCTTTTCTTTTAAAAAAAATCATTAAAATCCGTCGTGCCGATATCTAATGAGAAATTCAAAATTTGGAAAAATGGTTCTATGGTTAGTCAATAATACTCGTATCTTAATTACAATTTTATTGAATTTTATAGATCGTAAAAATTAATCGAAAGAAAAATTTCATCAACATTTTAGGCGCCGCCCGATTTCAAGAAAAATATGATTTTTGAAATCCATTTCTTAACATTTATATGGTGGGTACCGTTATTTTTAGACAGAATAATTTATTTTCTTTCATCTTTTAGATAATATATAAAAAGTTTCAATCGTCAAGTTTCAAAAAATATCAACCATGGTGTTTCCCAGATATCAATTTTTGAAAAAAAAAAAATAAAAATTCATATTTCTTACAAATCCAATTCAAAAATCGGTTGTGCAGATTTAAAAAAAAATGTTTATAAAATTTCGAACAAAATTCGTTAGGCTGGTACCATTATTTTTGGTCTAACCGATATTCTTGGACAAAAATTTTATCCAATTTTATCCAAAATTTGTAATTGGATTTTTAAAAGTTTTTCATTGAAAACCCAATATTTCGAAAACAGCATGCTCCATTCCCTTGTAACTTGACAACCAATAGTTTTTTTTAATACTATGTACAATATGTAGGAACACAAATTTTATTTGTTGCAAAAATGGTAAATATTAACTTTCCAAACAATTTTTTATAATTTTTTTAAATCCAAAAACTAATTTCTGTAAAGTAATGCCAGTAGAAATAATGTATACTTTTTTATCTGGCACGTACACAAATTAAGATCAAAATTAAGAACGACCATGGTTAAGGAAAATTATGAGGAAGTTATTAAAAAAACAAACAGAAAAAAATTGATTTCATTTACAAAACTTAATGGATCCCCCTCTTAATGATATGATTGCCTGGCTACGGGCCTCACGCTTTTTACCTCTGAATAAAAATAAGGGGTGCTGTAAGTACTTGGTAATGTAAAAAAAATGTCCATTTTATCGTTTATTCCCTCTTCAGCCCGATCACGAGATACATTCAAGTATCTCACAGAAGCTATTCAAAACCTATGGAGTTCTTGATTTTTTTATTTTGGATTTTATACCTCCTTCACGAAGGTGATGACGTACATTATATCAATGTAACTCCACAATCAATGCTCTTGGCCAAATACCTAGTTACCACAAAAAAAAAATTAACAACAATGATCATGAATTGAAGGTAAGGCCCAAATCACCATCGATTTTCCAGAACCACACCGGTAATGTCACCGTCATCGTTGTCGTCGTCAATCCACCATGCCGCCGCCGCCACAGTCGATGAGCCAACTCAAGCGGGAGGTAGTGGGGCACAAGTAGAAAACCTCTAGACAACCAACCTGTTCCAAACCAGTACCCGATTTTCGACCCAAGAAATTGTATCCGAAGAGGTGGAGATTCCGATTAATATTTTTTTTTTTTTTTTTTTGTTAACTAAATTGAGCTGAGCTGAGGCTACCTTCTTGCAGTTTCTTTGGCTAACTTGGTGTTCAGTTGACGGTTTGATTTCGTATCGCTACCAACGGAATCGAAGAAGGTGCCAATACATTTCGATATCGCGTCGTGTTAACAAAAAAAAAAAAAAAACGAGAGTGCTCCGTACTGTGTATAACTGATCGCACATTCCTGTGTGACATTAAGATATTGTATCTACCGAGATACAAAATCAAGACAAAAAAGATACATCATATTCGTGTGTGTGCTTCTGCAGATAAAAAACACAATTTTTGCAAGCAAAATGGTGCGTTTATCTATTGGATTAGCTTTCTTAGCATTAAATATTTTCTGCAGTCTAACTGTAAATGGTAAGTTTTTGGACTTTCATTTTTTTACTTAGTTTTTTTTTTCTTGCTTCCTGCTTTTGTGTGTGTGGCAATTTTACAGCATTTTTAATGCACAACTTAATTGAGAGTGAAATTTAAGGAATGTTAATGTGCACATCTCGCAGTTATGTAAAACAAGAAGTGATCTTCACCAAAAAAAGAAAATTAATTTATTCATTGTGATCGGATGAATAAACATTTCTATACGAGTAAATGACTGCGATCGGCGGCGGGCTGAGGTTATGCAATATATTTGCATATTTTATTAAAAAAAAAAGAAGATTATTCTATCTTTTGCTTAACAGTGAATATAAATCGCATACAATTATTTTTTTTTAAATACTTTAACTTACGCGATATGGGAGTTTTTTTTTTATAAAAAGAAAGCCAAGACAAACCTTTAGTTGATTTATTTGTATCTTGTCATGCGAATATATCTACCTACGTTGAAATATACATACAGCATCATGTGTAATGCTGCGTTGCATAAACAAATAATTGATTTTTTGCCATTCGGTGTCTGCGTGCACTGCACCTTTTTGTAAGATATAAAACGCAGTCCATGTACACAATATACATATACAAATGTATCTGCATATTGCTGCAGAACTAGTGTGCTAAGATTATAGTGCGGCAGCCGTAGCCAATTTCACCGGATCAACTTGATCAGTGCAACTTATGAATGCATCTTCTTCATTTTGATACACTTTATGAAGGTGTGTCTGTGTCTGTATGTTCTTTGTTAAGGCTCTTAAGATACAAGAGTAAGGCATTTCTGAAATGTAGGTCGATCGTGTTTTATTGACTTTAAGCATAAATTATAATCGCCACTGAACAGTCGAAATAGCATATCTATCTGTGTTTTTTTTTTAAATATTTTACTCAATAAAAATTAAATTTTTTTATAGAATAAATTGAATGAAATACAAAATGATAAATAAATCATTTTAGATCAAAAAATTAATATTTGATTTCAAAAGATGAAGAAAAAAGAAAAAAATTATATAGTTATTGTTTTTAATATATGTATTTAATGCAATGAGAGTTTTCGCGACCTTTAGTCCAAATGTGTTTCGCACAAGAACACCATGCCAGTTGGGCTCATCAGGAAGACACTATGGTACTCATCTAAAACGCAATACAATGAGGTATCTTTTATTGAAGGTATAGATCGTCTTTAGGCTTTACGTGAGTACCTGTTGATTACCAGCTCTACCCCACGGGAGGCCTACCTCCATCGAAGTCAGATTGGGTCCTGACCATTAACCCCGACATAGCCGAAGCCATCTCGGTCGCAATGCTGTGACATGTTGCAGGCATGAACACACATCTTGCTTAGGAGGCGAGGTCTATCTAACACCTGTTGAATCCAGGCACGCCTGGAAACCGTGTGTCTCCGCATTCTGAATAAACCAAGCCACCATGATACTCCCACTAGGGGGCCTACCTCATAGATAGTATGAAGAAAGAGAGCACGCTCTCGACAGCTGCACCTCTCTATCCGAAGATAGAATAGGAGAGCCAGAAGACATACGCTATAGCATTCTAACCTCTGGGAACTATCTCCCATGGTTCCAGAATTAAGCTTCCGGTCGAGCTTTGCCACCATTATGGTCACTTACAGATGAATTTCTGCAAAACTCAGGGCCTGTCAGCCCCAGATATACACACACCCAGATATAGTCGAGGTAGAAACCGCAACCAAGAATGTGCACTTCTCTGGTGAGTTGTTACACACTCCTTAGCGGATTCCTACCTTAAGGACAACGTCCAGACTGTTCCTATCAAGTTAGTTCAGTTGCTTTCGTAACCTATCCACAGGCACCGCGAGGAGGTCGATAGGAACCGGGAATGACAGCTATGAGCAAGGTAGCAATACCGGCCCACTGGTAATTCAGTGGACGAGCCCATAGAACATCATACCAACATTACCACTTCAGCACCCATACACATAAGTGCATGAATTGTGCTTCCGTAGTAATAAACGCAGAGTTTGCAGAGCCCCGGACAAGCCATGCTACTCAAGCACGCCATCAAACCCACCTGCTTTATTGAAGGTAAAGATCGTCTTTTGGTTTAACGTGAGCACCTGCCTATTACGGCTCAATCCCACGGGAGGCCTACCTCTATTTGGAGTCAGATTGGGTCCTGACTCCTGACCATTAACCCCGACATAGCAAGCTATCCAGGTTGCAGCATATGCACACCTTTTGCTTTGGAGGCGAGGTCTATCTAACACCTCTTGAATTCAGGAAAAGAATCCTGAAAACCATGTGTCTCCACATTTGGAATAAACCAAGCCACCATGATGCTCCCACTAGGGGGCCCACCTCATAGATAGGGTTCGAGCCGAGGGCAAAACTCAACCTCCGACTCAAATGGGCACTATCTTCCTTGGTACGAGAATATAGCTTTAGGTGGAGCTTCGCAACTTCGTCATTTCATGGAGCTTCCTAGGCGAACGGAACCCAGACTTAGTCCAAGTTCTTGTCTCAAGCTTCGGAATTTTCAAATATGAACCCGTCACTTCCAGATGGGCTCCTGCAAAACCCTGGGCCTATCAACCCTTAGTATACACACCAAGAAGTTGGCCGGGATAGAAACCCACAACTCAATGTGCATCCTAGTCTTTTGGTCACCTTACGGCAAACTAGGAAAGACGCTCCTAGTCTTTAGTTTACCTTACGGCAAAGAAGGAAAGACTCTCCTATCTTTTATTTACTTTACGGCAAATAAGGAAAGACGCTCCTAGTCTTTAGTTTACCTTACGGCAAACAAGAAAGACGCTCCTATTTTTTATTTACTTTACTGCAAATTAGGAAAGACGATCCTAGTCTTTAGTTTACATTACGGCAAACAAGGAAAGACGCTCCTATCTTTTGCTCACCTTACGGCAACCTAGGAAAGAAACTCCTAGTCTTTGTTCTAAAGAACGAGGACGACGATCTCCCTATTATTTGCTACTACAAATACGATAACCCTTAAAAACCTTAATAGTCTCCAGCCACGTAAGCAGCTGGAGACCTCCCCAGTTAACTCCTCGTTTTATAACCCAATTAAACCCCGAGCCACGCAAGTAGCCGGAGACCTTACCAATTTAACCCGTCACAACCCGGTAAAACCTTAGAAATCTCCAGCCACGCAAGTTTTTCGCCCTTCAAACCATAAAGATCTCCAGCCACGCAAGTAGCCGGAGACCTTACCGATTTACCACCAACCAAGATCCATCAAAAAGTCTCCAACCACAAGTGAACGAGCCCCAAAAGTCAAGACCATCATCCATGCATTAACCACTTGCACCACCATCCAACAATCATGGCCTTACACTTCCCCGCCACCTATTATGATCGTGGGAATTACGCAAACTACACTCGGGCAGGTATGCCACCACGACCATAATCTTGGACTTACGCTTGCTGCCATGGTCCGATGTGTGGTTCAGTAGCAATACACTTCCAATAGTCAATCCCTCAAGAGCCCGAACACGAGCAACCAAAGACTTCACAATTTAACCCTAGTCCTCCCTAGTAGACCTTCAAAACCTGCAGAATACCTTAAAAATCTCCAGCCACGTAAGTAGCCGGAGATTTTACCAACACACACCCGTTTTGACCCTACTACTCCCTTGGGTTTTCTTAGTTGTCTAAATCTTTTAGCTGAACGAGCAGCGAGAGAATAGACGTAAGCCTCCCCACCACGATAAGGTGAAACCCATCGGGGGGGTTATTGAAGGTAAAATAGGATCAGCGGTTTCACAAACGGATTGTACGGGCCTTACGAGCAACGAAGTCAGAAATAACTTTGTCAAAATCAATATTTGCAGCCAATTCTTGTTCAATCGACAATATAGCCAAGTTTGATAGTCGAGTGGAGCTCATAGTGGATCTGATATAATTTGTGATTAGCTTCAACTTCGAAAACTTCTCTCACAACTAGCGACACTTATTGCCAAGGTCAAATATATACGAATCAAGATGACTATATTTGGAACCGAAATTCCCAGATTCAGTTTTTGAATGAACTGAGTAGCTCCAGTGGTCCTTTGCCCCTTATATCTTCCTCTGATTCAGAACTGGTGACACACTGCTGGAGACGCGTCCGCTCCATCTGAAACTCGTACTTGTCGATATCTTCTAATACATGGGAAAAAAGATCACACTCGTACTTGCTGTCCAAAAGTTTCCCTGGCGTCAAAAATCCGAACTTGTCCACTATTTCTTGAAGTTGCTGGAATCAAGTCGTCATTTCTTGCATGATCTTGTCAAATGATGCGAACACCTATCGACGGAGTTCCTGCTTGTGACACAAAGCTGCATCTCCGGATTCATCGCCATGCTTGCGTTTTTTCCTGCGAATTCTTCTCGTTTCGAGTTCGATTCTGAGTTTTTCGCAGAGAGTCTTAGCAAAGTCTACTGCGGCTTGGACGAAACCGTCTCTGTTCTCCACTATGAGAGCTTTTAAAGCGCAGAGTTTCTGAGGACACTTTTGCTGCAGGTAAATCTGTGTGTCATCTACTTCAGGTAGCATTGCAGCCCAAAAGCCAAGAAAAGTGAGGAAGTTGAATGACTGCATGGCTATCAGAAGAAGACTGGCTCCCGATCTTGTTTCGGAAGTTTGAGATGAATCCGTCAATTCTTAGACTTACTTAAACTTATTTTTAAGCGTCTTAACAGCTTCATGTCCCGCGCTCCAGCGCGTTTCAGTGACTCGTTTCACTATTTGATCTTTGGCGGCAACCAAAGCGTTCCACCGAGCTGTTGATGTAGAATAGAAGGCAAATACTCGTAGCTTCTTCAGAATTCCAAAAAACGTCACGGAAGCAGCGTGTATCCCAGCTAAGTTGAGTGAGTAGTTTGTACATGCAACTAATGTAGTGCTTTAATCGGGGCTTGAACTCCATTGTGGATCCCTGAAATTGTGACAGCGTTGTCATAAGCCTGTCCTCTCAAGTTCTGTAAGTCCAGTCCCTCTGATGTTATCTTCGCGATTATATCGTTGGAAGATTCTACCACGGCAACCTTTTCTTCCTTGATATCTACGTATTGCAGAACCTTGCTCATTTGCCCTTTGTGGGAGATGTCTGGTGTACTGTCGAAGATTACGCAATAATATTTAGCTTCTTGAATGCGACGGATGATGGTGGATCGGACTTGCTATCCCAGTAAGTTAATCAATTAACTCTGGGTTTCTGGAGATAGATACGAAACTGGGACTCTTGCTCTCAGCTTTATCTTTGTCAGGAGTTCCATTAGAAGAGGGTCATATTGCACTAACTCCAGAAAGTTTCCGCGAATGGCACTATCATCTTCTAGAATGTCTTCTCGATGTCCTCTGAAGGCCAGATTCTGTTTGACTAAGAACTGGATAATATTCAGCAACCGGTACAGTACACCCCTCCACTTCTTCTCCTCACCTTCGAAAACTTCTTGTTCTTTCTGATCGATGGTTGCTTTACGGGTTAGGCGAACTTCCAACTTATTCCATTTGTTCTCATGGGTCTCCCATTCTTGGATTTAGCTTCCACCATTTGTTGAATCCTTCTTCAGATGCGCAGTTCGAGCCGAAATTTCCAAACAGCTTGCAACAAAAACAATACCACTCTTGCTTCAAAGGCGGGTACACAATCCATGCTCGGAGAACCTTTTCACCGTTAGATAATAGTTTGTGGAACCACTCTCTGGTTAGTTTTCGAGAACCACCTTTTGTTGAAGTCCCTGAGAGAACAACATCAGCAAATTTGGAATCGATGTGCTGCACTGAGTCAGATCCGCGACGTACTAGAAGCGTTCTGACTTCGTCGGTCATAGTAGAAGGCCAGAAACCTACATCGTCGGCTTCGGAAGGAGCAGAAGGCTCGATTTCAATTATGTCTTCTTTGACAACATCGAGGTTCACTTCTTCTGTAGGCTTTTGACTAGATGCTTGAGGTACTTCTGGTGAGTCGACTTCGTCTTGACCCTGCTCTGTGGTGGGACCAGAACGACTTACAACTTCTATGGCAGGTACGACATACAAAATCATCACTTACAATATTATCAAAAGCAGATATTCCTCTTAAACTACAGCGATTTTTGTTCAAACAATATACTACCCCGCACACCACAACAGGAAGAACTCCAGCGCAATTAATCATGGGAAGAAAGTTAAGGACAGTGTTGGATATGTTACATCCAGAAAACTACAATCGAAAGTGAACTTGCAGTCACTAATCAAACCGAGGAAACCAATAATCCCGAACTAATTCCACCTGTTTCACCTTTCGCAAAAACAGGACCCCACATATGCCGTGAAGGCCCACAAATTCCACCCATTACAATTAGCCACCCAACAGCAGCATCGTCGAAACCAGCTTCCTCAGCTCATTTGGAATCATAATCATCAGTGTTCAGTACTCAACATGCAACGCGATACGGCAGAGTCATAAGGCCACCGTCTCGTTTATGATACTAAGCAAAGAGGAAGGAGTGTTACATACATATATGTAATGTTATATATTATTAAAGAAGTGGCAACTTGGTTAAATGGGGCTGAACATATCCTTTACCCATATCTACGTCAAATTGTCTTGAGGTAAAATCGAGAACTGACAGTCGAGCGATAGCCTTAGGAAAAATGTTGAACAAGTGGACTTGACTATGTTGAGTTGGGCCGAAAAAATGGGCGCAATTATCCCCCCCTCCCCCCTTCATAAACAGAGATTCTTCATCACTGCAGGAAAAGAAAATGCACCTGCAATCCATTCGGTTTACGAAACACTACCATTCCATTAAAGGAAGAAACCAAGATCTTTGGAGCTTTTTTTACAGGGAACTTAAACTGGGATAGACAGGTCAAAAAGATTGTAAATGATTTAAAATGTCGAAATGATTTGTTCAAAACAAAAAGAACAACACATGGAAACATCTCTTCGTATAGCAAATACCCTTGCGAAAGGTACACTTCAACACAGTTTAACCATCTTTATGTGGACAACTTAAAAGAACATATCAAATATCGACATAGCTATAAACGATTATTTTAGAACTGCAACAGGTGCCCTTGAATCGACAAATGTTAAATCCCTTAGAGTCGAAAGAGGATGTATACCTTTTGAACACCTAGCTAAAAGAAGAGCAAGCTTCCTCATCAGTGAAACAATATTAAATCCAACACATCTGTTGTTCGAAGCTGTCGAAAAGGCTATTTCTTCAAAAAATATGGTCTCTATAATCTGTAGAGACCCAAAATACATTCGGGCCAACTTCCACTTCTACTACATTCCAAAAATGCAAAAATATTCGGCAACAAATTGTAACGGATATGATGTTCCCTCATTGCCTGTTTGGCGATGCTCTGCCTTTTTCCCTACTCATCCTTAACCACAGGACCTCAGTATGAGCACAGAAAGCAAAGAGGGTTGTCCAAACGGCAGAGTGCTGGTAGGCATGCTTGCTGTAGCCTTGAGCTAACTCGACGGTGGGGTGGGATCTTGCACCCGCCTCTGGACGGCCGTACCACTTAAAATTCATGCCTATCTTTATCTCATCAAGAATCAATATTAAAAAAAAATTAAGATCTCATCCGCTAAATGCGACACATGAACCAAACTGTTTGGGAAACCAAAGATGTTACAGGTTTCCAAGTGTAAACCCCCCCTCTGCTCACTACCGTACGTAGGAGCTCCGCGGTTATTGCGCCACTATCTTATTATGCAATAACCCCTATCTTAAACTTAGTTCTGCATTTAACTTTCTCCCATCACGTCAATGAACTCCTTCATCCTCGCCTCACCTTCCCTAAGCACTTCTAAATCTTTAACCTAACGACATGATGATTTATTTCAGCATGAAAAAAAAACAAGCAATTCAAATTTAATTAAATTTGTTAAATGATAGTTCGGTTTTATTCATAATTTGAACTTTATATGTCTACGACTAATCTGGACTCTCCCGAGAAAGCATAAATCATCAAATGGTAAAAAAAAAAAAGAAAATTACTTTAAATTTAAAGAGAAAGCTTAACTGAATTTCATTCACAAATTAAAACAAGAGAACTCTAAGATCATTCTTGAGAGTGGATATATAAAAACAAGGAATATCATTAAAAATATTCGAAAATACTCATAGCTCTAAAAAAAAAAAATTGTAAAAATCACCTCTAAATAAATCACTCAAAGTGGGTGGTACTGCCGTTCAATATTGATATAATATATATCCACTTTTCGCTCCTCTAGCATTTTATGTAACAATTCTAAAAGTTAGACTTACCGCGTACCATTCTCCTGAGAAGTCGTGCGCACCACCTCCTTGGCTTGGTCTCGTGCAGTTGAATTTAAATCCTTCGGTCTCTTTATTTTCTTTCTTGAAGCTAGGATTAGGGGAAAAGCTTATAATTATTTTACCAAATTGAACGGGGTTATTAATAGAAAGGGGAATGGATTGTATATACTTAGCTTTTGAGTAATTTCGTTACAACAATTAAGAGAATTTAGTTATCGATAGCTTAATTTCTAATAGTCTGGAAATGGTGGGGATCTTCACTGGAATTAGTTGTCTCGCTGATCGCATGGGTCATTTGTCATTATCGAGTGCGCTCTTGAGGGCATCGGTTGGTTCTAAATGACCGCTAGTAGGTTTTTATTTTTGGTTGTCCCTTTCGAGGATTAGGCTTTTGGTTTTGCTAGGTGGTGACGTGGTAGTGACGTGTTAGTGATACCGTAGTAAGGTGGTAGCGGCTTGCGCCACGTGTGCGTGGGTATCTTGTAGAATTCCTGTGAAGTCTTTGGTGGGCTCCACCAGTTCTACTACCCCTGTAAGGCACTTTCCAAGCAAGAACGTGACACTGTCGTCAATATATAGTGCCTCTAAAATTCGTCTCGTGGATCTTGTTTTAGATGGAGGTGTGTTCTATTTTAATTTGACGAACCCCCATCCAAAGACCAAGATATTGTACTGACGATTGAGAAATCGTATGTCGAAGAGAGCTTAGGGTATTTCGAAGCTACCTTAGAACCACGTCTGGTATGGTTACAATACCAAAGCCTTACATTCGAGGAGCCTAATTTAGACAAATTAAAATTACTAAATGTAGATTGAAGCAAAAAAACTATTTACCTTAAGTCAGACTTCGAGCTTTTTTTTTTTAATTTAAATATTATTTCACAATATTGATGTGCGATTTCGGTTTTTTTTTTTTTTATTGTTCCGAGCAATCACTATTTCAATGCGGATTAGGTATTCGGACGATCTTCGTCTGATCAAAGTCAGGTGAGGAAAAGAACCGCGAAAGCATGTACGGAGGTTAGGTCCGCCAATTTCACATCGTTCCCAGTTGATCACGATTCATGACAGACGAGTAGTTCCGGTCGTGAATATCGTAACGAGTTACGATATTATGAGTGGCAGAATTCACTGCTCATTTTCTAATGAAATATAAATATATATCGCACGGGCAAGTTTTCGAGCGCCTTGCAAGGTAGCCCATACACAACTTTTCAATTTCGAGTAAGAATATCACGAAAATGAAATGAAAAGGGGCTTGAATACCGATACAAACTGAATACCGTTATTCCATCCAAAACTTTTTTATCCTACTGACGGATATCTTTCGCATGTACTATACCTAAGGTGTTCCCTTTTAAGTTTTCCAGTTCGTACATATTATTACCTACAACCGCCTTGATTCTGGCTGGCACGAACTTGGGGCATAGTTTGGCGTTTCGACGTTTCACAGCATCACTAAGTATGAAATTTCGTTTAAAGATTTCCTGTCCTACGTGATAAACACGATTTTTACTCCTAAGGTTATAGGATTTCTCGTATGATTTGTGTGCTTGCTCTAAGTTTTCCCTGATTTTACTATGTATCAAATTCATCTTTACAGACTTAGGAAGTATATCAAATTCTGAATTATTTAAACCTTTTAATTTCCTTAATAGTAAATAATCCGATCCATGTTCAATCTTACTTTGCCCAAAGAGGGCTTCGTGTGGTGACATACCGATCGCTGAATGGATTGTCGAACGCAAAGCACTTATTATTGATACAAGGTTTTTGTCCCAATTCGATTGTATGAGCGAATAGCCGCTAGTATGGAGCGATTTACGCGCTCACTGGCGTTTGCCTGAGGCGAATAGGATGCGGTTTTTATATGTTTCGTTCCATGTAAATTTAAAAATTTCGAAAATTCTTTGCCAACAAATTGTCGGCCATTATCTGACATCAGAGACTCCGGTACAGAGAATATCGAAAAAACGTCCTCCTCTAAGAACTTTATTGCTGCTTCCGCCGTAGCTTTCCGTATTGCTTTGACCAGGACAAATTTCGTGAGTTGATCTAAACAGACAATCATAAAAACGTTTCCCTTTTTGGTCCTCGGATAGGGTCCCAAAAAATCAATGTATACGTGTTGAAATGGCCTATCTACGGTGAACGCTTGTCCCATCGGTGGTCTTAGGACGGAGTTCGGAGCTTTGGAAAACTTACAAACCTTACAGTCGCCGATAAAGGATTTCACTTGAGCCGCCATATTAGGCCAGTAAAAACGATCACGTAGACGGTACAAAGTTTTTGCGATCCCACCATGCGAAGCACGAGGGGGATCATGAGCCAATCGAACCAAACGGTCAGTTAGCAAAGAGGGGATCCAGAGTTTCCAGACACAATCATCTTCTCTGGGATCTCCTGTGCATGGTTTAACCTTCTTATAAACAAAACAGTCTGATACTCGAAGGTCAGGAAGCTGATTTTGATTTTCCTCAATTGTTTTAACTAATCCTACATATTCATCCGACTTAAAAGACGGATCAGTAAGATCAATTTGAAGAACGTCGGAAGAATAAACAGGTTCGAGTTTCTCAGGTGCAATAGCGTCCACTGCGTAGACTCGCGAGAGTGCATCTGGAACTACGTTCTGCGTTCCCTTCCTATGCTCAATTTCAAAAGAGAATTTTTGGAGTCTTAGACTCCAACGTGCTAATCGTCCGTTTAAGTCCTTTTGACTCATGAGCCACCTCAGGCTGGCATGATCAGTCACAACCTTGAATTCTTGGCCTTCAACATAACTCCGAAACTTCTCCACGCCAAGCACCGCAGCTAAGCACTCTAACTCAGTGATACTATAGTTTCTTTGAGCAGATGTTAACTTATGAGAGTAATAATATATAGGTCTCTCCACCCCATCTTCATCTTCTTGGCATAAAACGCTACCAATACCGGAAGTCGAGGCATCACATAAGATTTTAAATGGTTTTTTGAAGTCAGGATTTATCAAAATAGGCGCTGAAGTTAAGGCCCGTTTAAGTTCTTCAAAAGCCTTTAGAGCTTCAGCAGTGAAAGTAAACGTCTTACTTTTCTTAAGGGTGTCCGTTAGTGGAGTAGCCAAGGACGAGTAATTACTCACAAATCGTCGGTACCACCCAGACAGACCCAAAAATCTTCTCACCTGTCTCGCTGTCTTAGGCACAGGAAAATCTTTAATTGCAGACACCTTATCTGGGTCTGTCTTGATGCACCCACCACCCACGATATACCCCAGGAATCTAAGTTCCTTGAAACAAAATTTAGTCTTTTCCATGTTTATGGTAAGTCCTGCGTTTTTGAGTAGTGTTGCGAGTTTTGAGAGGTTTTTCAGATGTTCATCAAACGTCGCCGAAACTACTAATAGATCGTCCAAATAAACAAAGATATTTTGTCTCAATTCATGTGGAATAACCTTGTCCATGAGTCTGCAGAGCCGTTGGGCGGCGTTGCAGAGACCAAAGGGCATAACGGTGAATTGATAGAGAGGTCTGCCGGGCACAGTAAACGCCGTTTTTTCCCTTGAGGTCCTCTCCAGCGGTATCTGCCAAAAGGCGTCCTTCAGATCCACACTTGAAATGAAGTGTGTCTCTGACTGACGACTAAGCAGCCCATCAACATGATGAAGTGGATAGGCATCGTTCTTCGTAGCTTTGTTCACTTTCCTAGAGTCCAGGCACAGGCGATTTTTCCCGGGCTTCTGCACCAGGACAATAGGAGAGCTCCACGCGCTTTCGCTTTCCTCGATGACTCCCAATGAGAGCATTCTATCCAGTTCAACATACATCATGGTTTGTACCGCTGGGGAAACCGGGTAATAACGTTGCTTAATGGGCTCGGCATCCCCCGTGTTTATTGTATGTTCCTCAAGTTTAGTTCGTCCGAGCCCTAATTTGGCGGCGGACGGAAACAAACTAATGACATTTTGGAGTTCATTGAACTGATCGGTCGATAGCTCGTGAGCATTTGGATCATGAACTCTGAAATTTTGTATCGAAATCTCAGAAATTATATGTGGTGCAAGCTTAAAAGTTTTCCAAAAATTAATCCCCAAGTACAAGGGTTGTTCTAGGGAAGGCACTAAGAAGAAGGTGATATCAGCAGTTACACCTTTATAAGTTACTTTCGTAGAGAATTCCCCTACAATCGACTGCGGATCTCCACTTGCAGTTCTTACTTTTGACTGAAAGTTTTTATAATGGACGCCTTTCTCTTTCAATAATTCCAGACAATCTGATCCTAAACAGCTAATACTAGCGCCACTGTCTAGGAGTCCTAGCATCTTTCTACCAAGTATGCAAACGCTAGCATATGGTCTAGGGTCGTCGGAGTCACAAAGATTTGTTGCGCAAATTGCCTTATGTTTTTCACGCTTATTATTAAATCGTTCTCTCAGTTTCATGATAGATTTTGGGGTTTGTTTGAAAATACGAGCTCGCGCCTCATAATATTCATTCAATCTCTCGTGGAGAGATTTTTGTTTTTGACAATATTTTGGAAGTGGGATTGTATCGTTTTCGGTTGGATGATGTAATGGTCTCTTTAAAATAGTAGGTTTATAATTTTCAGTTAAATTCGAGTTAATATTTAGGTCTGGCACTTCCGATTTTGTAAAAGCTGGTAAAATTTCTAAGTCTGATGGTTCAATATGGATTTTGTCTAGTTTGATTTTGGTTCCGGGGTCACTTGCGGAGGGCAAAACTCCCCAGTTGTATTGCCCTGATTTCGGTTTCCCGAACACTTAGGGCATTTTGGAGAAGTTGTATTTTCCGTACCACATCGGAAACAAAACAGATTCCTTTGTGGACAGGGGCATTGTTTATAAGAGTGTCCATTGACCTTGCAATTCCAGCAGGTATACCCGATCTGATTTCTCTGGGCTGATGAGAAAGCAAATGCCTCTAAATTATTCTGTTCTTCAGGAGGATATTCTATTTCATTAACTCGGGCTCTTGAATTGACATTAGGAAATGCTCTGGAATTTAAATTCTGATTTTGAATCGCGTGTTTTTCAATTGTGCGACACACATAGACCATCTCTGGTAAACTATTAGTGCTGAACGTTATTAGAAGCTCTCCAGTTCGACGTCTAACGTTTTGTTTGATTAGATCAATAAGCTCCCTTGAAGTCTTAGGGAAATGTAACCGAGCGTTCATTACCAGGATGTCTTGATAAAAATCATCGAAACTTTCCGTGGGCCCTTGCCTACGGTCGAACATTTTGCGTAATAGTTCTGAGTCGGTCTCGAGACTCCTGTATTGCTCGATGAGAGCAAATTCTAGATTACTCCAAGTGGCTCCTGGGTTTGACTTTAAAAACGTCCAAAACCAGCTCTCCACTTGACCTGCTACGAAAATATGAAAATGGAGGAATATATCCTCCCAGGTTACTTTGTAACAAGTTTTAAGCCGCTTTAAACGAAATATAAAGTCATCAACAGTCATACGCTGGTTGTCAAACTTTAGTCCCCATTTTTGAAACTCCACTGAACGAAGGGACACAGTTGGTAGTGGGATTCGATCGCTTGGATTTGTGGAATTCAGGTTGAGGGCATTAAGCTGACTTAAGAAATTTTGAACATTGTCACTAGGATGTGTAGGATCTACTGGCTCCTGGCCAGTACCCTGAACATGGCGTGTCTGTAAGTTTGAATTGATTGGGCTTGTGTGCCTAGTGCTTTGCTCTTGGGGTCTATGTAGGTTGGTGATTTCACCTGGAATTCTTAGAGGGGGAGTTGTCGATGCTCTTAATTCTTCCTGGATAGTGTTCACTATCTCAGTTCTCAAACTAATTCTTTCTGCTTCATATTCGGCTTTGCGGATCTTGAGGTCCTCGGCCCTACTTAGCCCAATGGAAGCCGTAACTATAGTTTCGATATATCGTTTTAGGCTTTCGTCGAGAGAAAACGGGTTTTGTGTACCTCGTGGTAGGTCAGACACAGAAGGAGGATTATTTTGAGACACAAGCGTTGCACTATTAACACCCTCTTTTCCCCCAGTAGCTAACTGATTATTGCTATGAGTAAGTGAATCCTGTTCAGTAGTATTTCCTAAATCTATCACATTAGCATCTCTTAAGCTTTTCTTGATTGTGCCTGTTTGATTTTTAGGAGGCATGTTGAATAAATTTGGGTGTATGTAGATATGTATTTGAACAAAAAAAAAAAAAAATTTGAATTAAATTTTTTTTTTTTTTTGTAAAGCAAAAATAATGAATACCTTAGTATCTTTAATATATGCTGCAAAAAAAATGTGATAAGAAACAGAAAAATTGTCTCATTCTCGCCAGAAAATAATTAATCTAAGGATGTTAAAAATATAAAAGGAAGTTTTTCTAAAAATGTCATTTTGTGCTTAGGGAAGTTAAACGAGTATTATGAAGAAATTAACGGCAGAAAAAGGAATAAAAATAGATTGGTTTGTGTAGGTGTTACAATATTTGAGATTTTTTTAATTGAACTATAAGTCCGGAGAGCGTTATCTAAGAAAAATGGATTTTATAATCTATATCCCCTCTTCGCTCCACGTACTACTAAACGTTCTCTCAAAAAAAAAATCTCAATCCTGCAAAGCGATAATGAAAATTATTTTTGCCAAATAACTAGGACAAAATGTATATTGTCTATTCTCGGATAAAAATTTTGTTGGAACAGAACTCAGGCGCAACAGACGGAAAAGTGATTTCCTTGAACCGATATCCCCGGACGTCTGATGAACTCCTCCAACTAAAGACTTAAACGAATGACCATGTTCCTTTGTGGCCATTGCTTAAACTGAAAAGACTGTATGATCTACATAAATTCCAGGTCACTGAACATCAAAAGAAACATAGCTTTATTTTTCAAAGGATCGAAAGAGCACGCTGCCATAAGTTTTGTTTATAATAAACTATACTTGATTGGAGTCTCTTAAATTGTCCCTACAGTTTTTATTCTATAAAAAAAAAGAACAAAGAACAATGTTTTCGTTTTAGAGAAACTTAATCTGGCTAATTATTACTGACAAAAAAAAATAAAGTTTCAGCTGTAATGAAACGCAATAAATTATAAAAATAGATTCTTGCCCCTACTTTGGGCGCCACCTGTGTAACGGATATGATGTTCCCTCATTGCCTGTTTGGCGATGCTCTGCCTTTTTCCCTACTCATCCTTAACCACAGGACCTCAGTATGAGCACAGAAAGCAAAGAGGGTTGTCCAAACGGCAGAGTGCTGGTAGGCATGCTTGCTGTAGCCTTGAGCTAACTCGACGGTGGGGTGGGATCTTGCACCCGCCTCTGGACGGCCGTACCACTTAAAATTCATGCCTATCTTTATCTCATCAAGAATCAATATTAAAAAAAAATTAAGATCTCATCCGCTAAATGCGACACATGAACCAAACTGTTTGGGAAACCAAAGATGTTACAGGTTTCCAAGTGTAAACCCCCCCTCTGCTCACTACCGTACGTAGGAGCTCCGCGGTTATTGCGCCACTATCTTATTATGCAATAACCCCTATCTTAAACTTAGTTCTGCATTTAACTTTCTCCCATCACGTCAATGAACTCCTTCATCCTCGCCTCACCTTCCCTAAGCACTTCTAAATCTTTAACCTAACGACATGATGATTTATTTCAGCATGAAAAAAAAACAAGCAATTCAAATTTAATTAAATTTGTTAAATGATAGTTCGGTTTTATTCATAATTTGAACTTTATATGTCTACGACTAATCTGGACTCTCCCGAGAAAGCATAAATCATCAAATGGTAAAAAAAAAAAAGAAAATTACTTTAAATTTAAAGAGAAAGCTTAACTGAATTTCATTCACAAATTAAAACAAGAGAACTCTAAGATCATTCTTGAGAGTGGATATATAAAAACAAGGAATATCATTAAAAATATTCGAAAATACTCATAGCTCTAAAAAAAAAAAATTGTAAAAATCACCTCTAAATAAATCACTCAAAGTGGGTGGTACTGCCGTTCAATATTGATATAATATATATCCACTTTTCGCTCCTCTAGCATTTTATGTAACAATTCTAAAAGTTAGACTTACCGCGTACCATTCTCCTGAGAAGTCGTGCGCACCACCTCCTTGGCTTGGTCTCGTGCAGTTGAATTTAAATCCTTCGGTCTCTTTATTTTCTTTCTTGAAGCTAGGATTAGGGGAAAAGCTTATAATTATTTTACCAAATTGAACGGGGTTATTAATAGAAAGGGGAATGGATTGTATATACTTAGCTTTTGAGTAATTTCGTTACAACAATTAAGAGAATTTAGTTATCGATAGCTTAATTTCTAATAGTCTGGAAATGGTGGGGATCTTCACTGGAATTAGTTGTCTCGCTGATCGCATGGGTCATTTGTCATTATCGAGTGCGCTCTTGAGGGCATCGGTTGGTTCTAAATGACCGCTAGTAGGTTTTTATTTTTGGTTGTCCCTTTCGAGGATTAGGCTTTTGGTTTTGCTAGGTGGTGACGTGGTAGTGACGTGTTAGTGATACCGTAGTAAGGTGGTAGCGGCTTGCGCCACGTGTGCGTGGGTATCTTGTAGAATTCCTGTGAAGTCTTTGGTGGGCTCCACCAGTTCTACTACCCCTGTAAGGCACTTTCCAAGCAAGAACGTGACACTGTCGTCAATATATAGTGCCTCTAAAATTCGTCTCGTGGATCTTGTTTTAGATGGAGGTGTGTTCTATTTTAATTTGACGAACCCCCATCCAAAGACCAAGATATTGTACTGACGATTGAGAAATCGTATGTCGAAGAGAGCTTAGGGTATTTCGAAGCTACCTTAGAACCACGTCTGGTATGGTTACAATACCAAAGCCTTACATTCGAGGAGCCTAATTTAGACAAATTAAAATTACTAAATGTAGATTGAAGCAAAAAAACTATTTACCTTAAGTCAGACTTCGAGCTTTTTTTTTTTAATTTAAATATTATTTCACAATATTGATGTGCGATTTCGGTTTTTTTTTTTTTATTGTTCCGAGCAATCACTATTTCAATGCGGATTAGGTATTCGGACGATCTTCGTCTGATCAAAGTCAGGTGAGGAAAAGAACCGCGAAAGCATGTACGGAGGTTAGGTCCGCCAATTTCACATCGTTCCCAGTTGATCACGATTCATGACAGACGAGTAGTTCCGGTCGTGAATATCGTAACGAGTTACGATATTATGAGTGGCAGAATTCACTGCTCATTTTCTAATGAAATATAAATATATATCGCACGGGCAAGTTTTCGAGCGCCTTGCAAGGTAGCCCATACAAAATATTGTGACCGAAAGAAAATGGTGGATGTCGAAATTATAAAGGCAGGAAGTAGGTATCTTTGAAAAAAATTGGCGGTTTGAAGGTTGAAAGGATTGAATGCGGACAAATACAATTTTAATTTTAAATTTCAATTTAAATTTGTTTTCGTGCCTTTTCGAAATAAATTAAAAACTGAATCATTTACTCGAGGCCTTTGCAGTATTTTCCCACAACTTTCCCTGTTTCTCATCTCAGTCTTCACCATCACTGGGACTGAATAATAATAAATTATTTCCACCCAAGCCTACAGTACATCTACCTTCGCAGACAACTTAATCTCTTTAAACAAACGAGTAAATCACAGCTTTGTTTTAATTTCCCATTAAAAAACTCTTAACGATTTATAATGCCTTGGCACACTTTTATTTCACAAAAAAAAAAAAAAAAAAAAAACATCCCAATTTGGGAT
Organism: Chrysotoxum bicinctum; assembly: GCA_911387755.1. Classification (NCBI taxonomy): domain Eukaryota; kingdom Metazoa; phylum Arthropoda; class Insecta; order Diptera; family Syrphidae; genus Chrysotoxum; species Chrysotoxum bicinctum. The sequence continues at coordinate 27,650,333 of OU426989.1, forward strand.
GCTCAACAAAAGATAAAAGAAAGGCAATTCCGCAGCGGTAGCGGCTGCGGAAGCGGCGGACGGCGGCATTTTAAAATACGTTCATGTCACACGTTTCATGCAATTTATTATTTTTAACGCAACATAAATTCCCGCAGGACGAAAGCGGCGGCGTTAAAAAATCTCGAAAAATAAAATCAGTCCCAACTTTTGTCTATAAAAGCTCAAAGATATAATTTTCACGCGCTTATTTATATACGCCCCGAAAACCTGGCACCATCACGGGTAAATGTAGGTAGGTAAAGAAGACCCGAAATTAAGCCATTCATTAAAATAAAAAAATAAAAAAACGACCAGAATATAAGCAAAGGGACTCGTCGTGTGTCCTGGACATAAATAAAAAATAAAAGAACAAAAATAATTAAACATTTCATACGAAAATCTCACGTTGCAAATATTTTTTTTTTTGGCACAGGAAACGGGCCTCGGGAAACATCTCCCGTGTTTTCGAATGGTGTATTGAGCGCGATGATATTTTTTAATTAACCGACAATAATTATCGAAAATTGCTGTTAATATTGTCAACTATAAAAATGAGTTTAATTAAAATTAACTGAGCTTGTGATATCATTGTAGAATCCTACCACCAGACCGCATTCGAAGTACGCACACATCAGTGCTAATCATACGGTGACCAGCCATACATTATTTCTTTTGAGAATATATCTTTGGTTAACATTCCGATTTTCTTTCTATAGAGTGAATATTGCATCCATTGCGTGAATTGATCAGAAATGATTTTTGGATCAGAATCTTATGAGAACTTTTTTGCTGACTTTTGTGCAGATACATATGTCCAAATTGGTGAAAACTGGGATTTATTGGTAAAACTAAGCTTAGTTAATTTTGCAAATTCGAGTTAGTCCAGGATCAGGTTTTAATTATACGATTAACATTAATTAAAATGTGTCGAAATCGAAATGGATAGTCACCCGATCAACAGTTCCGTACTTACATATATTTTAATAGAATTTTGACATCTATCTTGTCAGAAAAATTGCTCCAGTTAGTCTAGAGTCAATTCATCAAAATTGTGGATTTAACTCGGGAATAACGTATTTCAGAATTTTATTTGGATTTAACCACAAAACTAGAATAAGCTTGCACTGAAAAACTGGGCTTAAGATTTGGTTCAGTACTTTTTTAAAAATCCATTAATGGTTGATACATGAATAGAAAGTAGCAGCAGCTTTAGACAAAACTTAATAGCGCTTAAATGTGGTAGTTTATCTGAACACAAAAAAAAGCCGACTGTTATCAAAAGGAAGTTGAGTCAAACATATAGACCGATTTGAGTAACGAAATATAAGAAGACTGATTTTTTCAGTAGAAGACGGCATGACACAATGAAACGACAAGCTGAAAAAAATTAGCGTCATCCTAAAACTTTTGAATAAATGGATGATTTGGTTCACTATTTTCCTCATGTAAGAAATACTCAAGAACTTTTAAAATAAAATTGCACGACTCTGTTGCACGAACTTGTCGTTATTTTTTAAGAAACTTATATTATCTCAATCAATTGACAAATTAAAGATTCCTCAAAGCTTGGCTATCGAAGGAACATTGCAATCTGTCATTTTTGAAAAAGCCTGATTGGTACTTGAAAATGTCACCAGGCTAGTCATTAGAGATACTGTGAGAGCAGCTGCTTCGACCAACTAAGATCTCGTAATACGTCATCTGCTCATATAAAGCTTATCAACACTCTTACAATAAAAGAGAAAATTGCCAATACTTTTCTTTTGTATAAGTCTCAAGGTTTAGACGGCATACTGCCACCTATGCTTCAAATGGTACAGAATGTGGTAGTTCCATGGCTGGAAATAATTTTTAAAGGAGGCCTCACTCTCGTCTATGTACCCAAGCCTTGAAGACAAGTAATAGTATTTCTTATCCCGACAAAAAAAAATAGGCTTGGCCATGAATCAGTGAAGGATTTCCAGCCAGTTAGTCTTAGTCTACCTTTTTAAGTGCTTAATTTTGGAATTCTGAACATTCATTTTAGAGACATCCTTAGCGGATGTTCTCTTGAAAATCCTCAACATGCATTCACTAGGTACTATCGATATAGACTAAACTCTCTTAGTTGTATGTAGAAGGGGCTTTCAATACGTGCTAACCAAACCCATTCTAGAATCACTCATTCATTTTGTTGTAGAAGATTAAATCAGGGAGTGGATTATGTCAACGGAAGGATTATAGCTACGTTAGTTAATACAAGCTTGATCAAGCACGTTAGTAGAGGAGTACCACAGGGCGGATTTCTGTCCCCTCTTCTATGGCTTTTAGTCATGAACACAATTGAAAAGATGTGGCGTAAACGCGGTCGCGAATAGAGATGACTTGATACGGCTAGTGTCAGGAAAGTTCATCGCCCTATGTTAAGTGAAATCAAGGATATATGGGCTCAAGAAAAATAGCTACTGAACTGGGAGTTGTGAACTAAGAGCTAATGAAAGCAAAACTGAACTGATGATATTTACTACCAAAGCTAAGATACACCCCTTTACAGTAGGTACTCCGACTCAGCGAACTAATGCCCCCACTCTCCTTCAATGCAAAATTTCTAGGTGTTATTCTTGGCCCTAAATTAAACACAGAACTTAAATACTGGCTTGTAAGATCTGGAGTTTCCGATCTTAGATGAACTTGTAGATGGACATTGCCGTGGTACGACCGATGACTACAAAAGGTTCGATTGGGTGGGAGCACGTACTTGCCAAGGCATATAACAACGACAAGCTGGAGAAAATTCACCGAACTGCAAGTGTTGGCACCGCAGAGGCTCTAAAATCTTGCCCAACTGATGCATTAAGCGGTTTTCTGCACCTTTTACCACTTTATTTATACATATATATACATATGTAGTATCTAGCAGAAAATTAGGACTAATGGAATCAAGCTCTTGGTTTGTTAATACTTATGGTGAAATTAATATATCACTAAATTAATTCCAATAAAGATGTTTTCGAAAATGAGCATGATCAAAGATTTGAAAGGTTATGTTTCCATCAATAGGAAACTGGCATGATGACGTCGTCGTGACGAAAGACTTCGACACAACTACATATCTTTATTGATGACTCAAAGATTTGGTATGCTCTAGTTTCAAAAATCTTTTCTGAGACTCTGAATTCATATAGGTCTTTAAGGCTTCTCGATTTACTTACTGATAAATAACAGCCATTTGATAGATGTAGCTTCAACAATATGGAAAAAATCACCTTTCAAAGTTCATAAATTCCTATTGGAAAACCCTTAACATTAAATTATAGATCTTAAAAATTAATCGAAAGAAACAAATTTTAAGCAAAATTCTTGGAACCGTTTTCGAGAAAAATATCTACGATTTTCGAACACCATTTTTTAACATTTGTATAGAGGGTACCGTTATTTTTAGACAAAATTACTTTTTTTTCATATCTTATAGATTATTTTAAGAAAGTTTTATTTATAAAGTTTTAAAAAAATCGAGCAGGGGTTTTCGAAATATTGAGTTTTCAAAAAAAAAAAATTTGATTTTTTTTTTAAATCCAAAAATTTTTTTCAAAATTTGAATACACAATGATATTGAAACTGTTGGGGAGCCTGAACATAAAAAAATTATCAAAATCCGTTGTACCGTTTTTGAGAAAATCAAAAATAAAAAAAAATTGTTCCAAGGAGGTACCAAAAATAATAATTTTTTGTAATTTTTTTTTCAACCATTACCTATCTGTGCGACAGTTTTTAAGAAAAAAAAAATTTTATAAAATTTCGAAAAATATTTGTATGGCAGGTACCGTTATTTTTGATCTTAAAAAAGAAAAGAAAAAACATGCGGGTGGAAAAAATTAAAACTATCTACCAAGTTTGAAGGAAATCGGCCGAGCTGTTAAGATGTAGTCGAATAGACAGACAGACAGAATTTCGAGACCCACTTTTTTGGTCTTCGCTATCATCGTAATGTCAATTTTGATCAAAATCTCGAGATTGATGTTTTTTACGAATGCATAACTTGCCTTATAGTACCTAACTATAATTCGCAAGTAAAAACGTTATTAACAGTATCTGTAATAGTACGCCTTTTTTGATTTTCAACTTTCTTATTAAAGGCTCCAAAGATTTTGACCAACATTTTTATACATGAGCTTTTCGAAAAATATTTTTTTTTGGATTTAAAAACAATTCAATTTTTTTTTTTGAAAATTAATATCTTGAAAACGATTGAATGATTAATTTTTGGAATTAAAAATTAAATTAATGTACATATATAATTTAAAATTTAAAATTGAAATCCCAATGTGTTTTAGAAAAATTTTAAAGAAATTTCTTAAATATAAGGTGGCGCAAAATTAATGATCCAATTTTGTTTTTTAATTACTTTTTTACTAAATAAAAATTTTGAGTGATGAAAATTTTTATTTTGGACTTTCACACGCCAGTGTTAACTGTTGATACACATTTGTGCCTGTAATATCGCATTTACCATGACTTTTCGTAGGATTTCTGGTGATAAATGTTATAATTTTTGTCTGAGGCTTGTTGGCACCGTTTTTTTGAAATCACTTATTCACCAAGTCTCTGTCTTTCAATTTCTTTATCATTTCCCTTTAGCGTTCGCCAGTAACAGTGACCGTATTGCCGATGGCGACCCAATCACTGCTCCCGCGTGTACGCCGGCCGCCGCACTAGACAGTGGCTTTGAGTGAATACACGCGGATTTTCAGTGCTCCAAAAACGAAGATTTTGCTTATTGACGTAATCGCTTAAGTGGAATGCGCCTCGTCGCTTATGATGATTTTCGACACAAAATCATCCTAGTTTTTGAAGAGATTGAGACTCCATGACAGTAATTCACAAGCGACGGACGGACGGTCAGCAGGCATTAACTATAATTCACTGTTTGCACTTTGTACACGCGTGAGTCTTTAATTTCTTCGCTGTAGGATCCGTCTGGTGATTTCCAATTGCGTGGCCCCTCGTTTGGTATATGTTTCTTCGTTCTCAGCGAAAACGGCAGCCACAGCTACTATATTCTCGGTTGAATGACCAGTCCAGTGTCGGCCGCGCATTGCATGGTCTCCTAAGCGCCGGAATGTTTGCACAGTTGGCGCGATACGATTAGAAAATCGACTTCAAAATTCACACTGCGCAAAGACCACCGATCGATTTATTGGTCAAAAAAATTCGACACAATTATTTCATGCTCTCGCCTTTTGTTGTATACTGTTTGTATACTGCAGCTGTCTAATTCACAAAATTTGAACATTTTGCTCTAATTAAATCAATGTTTCAATATTTATAAAAAATTTTAAATTCCAAATTACTTTAACATAAGAGCAAGTTGCGCAATTTATTTTCATTGAATAATTTATTGATCGTCAAAATTAATAGAAACAGAAAAAATTTATAAAAACTCTTGGTGCCGTTTTCGGAAACATAATTTTCCAAATGAACTCTTAAGCATTTGTTTGGTGTGTACAGTTATTTTCAGATAAAATACATTTTTTTCTTGTAAATCTGGTAGACAGTATAAAACTGTGAAGTTTAAAAAAATCTGAAGTTTTCTTAAAAATACAAAAATATTTGTTTTTAAATTTGAATACATAATACTATATAAACATTTAAGGAGCTATATCATAAAGAAAATTATTAAAAACAGTTGTAACGTTTTTTTTTTGAAAATTGATAACAAAAAATGCCAATATTTTACTAAACGAAATTTTAGAAGTTTTTGAGAAAAAAATTCTTTTCTAAGATTTGGAAAACAATTTTATAATTAAGTTTCTTTTTAAAAATGCAGTAGAATGAACAAAACTAATGTTTTTCCATGTATTATGGCTCTATTAGTAAGAACAAACTTTCCCATTAATTATGGAATACAACTTCGATCAAGCGGATGCTCGAGCACCTTCAATTACTGAGTCAATTGGATCTTGTAAGCGAATAATCCGAGATCTTTATGCAAAATTCTCCTCAGGCAAGTGCGTGAAATGTTGAACTATTGAGATCGATGGCTTGTTCGTGAATTGACTCTCAAACTCTCGGCTACAATCATATTCTCGTCTATGCGCACCGTATGACGACGCCGACCATGAGTGTTGTCCACTAGTCTACCAGTCTCTTGCATACAGGAGGCGCGCTGGGTGTTTTATTTGGTCCAAATCAGAACTCGGTTGGGAAATAAGTTTTCAATATTTTTCTAACGTTGTTCAAGCATAAAAAGATTCATTTCTTTCCGCGGAGGTATGATATGCCAGAAACTGTCAGTATCAAAATAACCTATGATTCAAAAAGAACCCACTAGATGGCCCACTTGTATAAAGTACCGTTATTTTTGGACATGGAAAAAAGAAACTAGTCGGAGGAGAATTAATAAATTCAATCACTTAGCTTAATAAAAATGGGCCAAACCGCTTAGGCTGTAGTCGAATAGATAGACAGCCGGAATTGCGAGACCCGATTTTTTGGTCTTCCCTATCATTGAAAATCAAGTCTGATTAAAATCACAAGTCAAATATTTTTTACGAATGCATAACTTTCTTTATTCTATATTCATAAATCATAATGTCATTTTTGAGTTCGAGCTGCTGTTTTTGTGTACTTAATTTATTTATTTTTACAAAAAAATATGGTCACTCCAACACTCTTACTATTCGATATCTTTTTCGTCCATTTTTGCCAGAGGTTGATATCAGTAAAAAAAACCGCCATTATTTATTGAAAAAGAATTATTTTTTTTTCTTCCCAACGAAATATTTGCAAAGATAAAATGAAAAAAGCCAAATCTGGGTACCTATATATTACATACATTTTGGCCAAAAGGGTGCTAGGCCATTGAGTGGGCTAGAGATTGTTCGCAAAAATATAAACTCGCATGGCTATGAAAGGATTTTCGGAAACGAACAACAATATTTATTTATTTAAAATTTATTTTTGTCGTATCTGTTTGAAAATTTAATTTTCTCTTTTTTTTAAACCGGTTTTGTAGGTTAGGTAGGTTGCTATAGCTAGAATAAACCAATACCACTACTTCGATTGCCATTGGAAATGGATTTATTTTTTTTTTTTGCATTGTCATATTTTCGAAACAGGACAACTTCACTGAAATGTTGAACGCAGCAGTGAATAAAAAACCGATAAAAAACAATTTATATTTAGATATTGGAATTTATACACTCGAATTTTTATACCAACGCAACGGTGCGGGTACTTTTTTTTTTGGCTGTTCATATTTTATCCGTAGCTGTCAAAAAATACCATTTTGTCGTCGTAAATATTAAATATTTCTGTTTGTTCTTTTTTTTTTAAATGTTTTTGTGATATAATTGTACTCATCTTTTGTTAGAACAAAAAATATGTTTCTAACTAACGGCAATATTTTTGTACTTGGATGTTTTCAATTGTATTTGATAGTTTTGAAAATAAAATTAAATGCGGTTTGTTACTAATAATTTTTTAAATGAAATTTTTTAATTGAGAATATAAAAGAAATCGCTAGCTATATCTGAAATTATTGTTTTCAAAATTGTTTGAATGTAAACAACTTCGTTGAAAATAGATGGAAAAATAATTGATTGATAGAAGTAGAAGTGCCATTTTATTGATTTAACATTTTTAATTAAAAATACCCTTTGAACGTTATTGCGGAAACTAATTTGAATCTTGTCAAATAAAGGTATACGAGTATTTCCATTAAGCATTTCTTATTTATTTAACTTGAATGAAAAAAAATCTGATTTAGATATTATTAAATTTGTATATGTAATTAGATGGCCCATGTACGCCATTATGTGAAGATATAAAACAGCATTCCTATGTATATCCACACTGAGTTTGCTGAGTATCGCACACTCGCGAAACGTCCACATCTTTGGGACATAAATCATGCTACGACCTACGAGTAAGTATAGCCAATGGCATTGATTATGTTGGCTTTCAGGTCAATGATGGCTTGTGGTTTATTGACATATACCTGTGCTGTGACTTAAGAAAAGCCCACAAAAACTAGTCCAATGGGGGTCAAATCGCATGATCTCTTTGGCCAATACACATTGCTCCGGTGTGAGATAATTGTTTTTTTTTTAAGACCAGTAGCTCTAGCCGTTGACGGTGATGGTCTGAGCAACGTCGTTCTCAAAGAACGATGATGCCGTCAGCCCAAAATCCACACCAAAAAGTGCGATCTTCTCTAGATGCATTGCATTGATTGATCTCGTGTGGATTGTGATAGTCTCAAGTTTGACCAATTGTTGAGAAAACCATTAATCTAGAAATTGACTTCGTCGCTGAATATGATTTTCAGATTTTTCAACCGAAATTAGGGTCAACTTCCAACTGCTCGAAAGCGAACACACATCTTTGTATAAAGTCCTTTACTCTGAGTTTCAGGGTCAGTTGAAGATAATGCGGAAGTTTGACCAAGTCATGAAGAAATATTCGCCAAGTTGTGGTCAGCTAAAAAATTTTTGATCGAAATCGGTAAAGATGTTAATGATAAAATCGAAAATCAAAAAAAAAAAATTCTAGGAAAGGTTTCGATAGCAAACTTTTTTTTGATTTTTTTTTCTGACCAAAATGTAGATCATCACTATTTTTGTCAAAATCCTGATAGCCGTTTTTGAAATAACTGAGATTTTCATAACTTCTCTATGGGAGGTTCCTCTAAGGATTCACTGAAGAGTACCAAGTTTGAAGAAAATCTATTCAGTGGTTGGGGCTGTAGGCCAAGACATAGAGACATACTGACTGGAGTGATATTTTTGGTAGATATTGCATTTCGTTAACGTACGGGTATTGTCGGGTTTCTTACTTAACAAGTCAACTCGAATTTATCTACCAAGTTGTGAATAGTCATCTCGGAATGATGATTATGTCGCTCGAACAGAAGACACACTTTCATAAGCAATTTATTCATTTTCACACATCTTGTTGAATGCTAAAACTCTTCACGGTGATTTAGCAGTATAGGCCTGATAAGCCACAGTCAATTTGATAGATAAAGCTTTAACAATGTGGCCCCAATCACATATCAAAGCTTACAAATATATTGCAATGTTCTCAAAAGTAGTTGAAATATTTTAAGGTCGAACCTACGCCTTTGAGATAATTTTTTGGTTGGCTAGACTATTACAAGGTCGAAGGTCTTGTTTCAAATCTAATTCCACAATTAATGTATTCTTAGGGGGAAACGCCTCTTGCAAGAAAGTGACCAACCTCCAAGAGTATGTCAGAGTATGTGTTTGCTAAAGTGATTCACATCACAACCTTTCGGATTCTGCAGGAATCATGCACACAGAAATGTTTGAGAGTATAATTCTCTACGTAGATTGATCTATTATAAACCATCTGTTTGATGATTTAATGAAAAAGTGATCTTGAATAACTTGGTTATTGAATAAGGAGCTTTAAGTACAGATGTGTTTGTGTTTAGAGGTTTATTGGTCCAAATAAATCTGAAGGTACTAGGTGTATATTTTCTTGGCTTACGGCCAGTGTCCGTTATAAATTTAACATCGATCATCTTCTTATAGACAGCAAAATGCACGACTGCGTGGCACGAACTTGCTCCTATGTAATAGGCTATGAATTTTAAAAACGAATGTTATTATTAGAGAAAGCTGTTCATAACGATAAAATTTATTTTTTTAAACACCTTTTAGTATCTAGTAATGGATAAAAACAGAATGCTATGCAAATATGTACGAATTTATACAAGAACAAAAATTATAAGTCGTTGTAGTGGTTTCTTAAAAAATAAAATGCACGACTGGATCGCACGAACTTGCTCTTATGTAAAAATGAGATAATAATGTTCAACTGCATAAAATTGCCGTCTGGTTTCCGGAAAAGTATGCATTTATGCAAATAAACCTTAAAAAATCGTTTTATTATTAAATACATTTTTTATATAAGAAATTTCTCTAAAATTTTTCAAGAAAAAAATGTCGGATGCGAATTTTAAGTATTTAATAATATTGGTTTTACGAAATAATTTCAAAAAATAATCGTTCATAGGTTTTGAAGATATTGATTAAAAAAAATTTTTTTTTTTAAGAACCCAATAAATATTTTTTCGAATATTTTTATATACAATATTATTTTAAACTTAAGGGGATCCTTAGAGCCGTTAATGAGAAAGTCGAAAATTAAAAAAACGGGTCTATGGAAGGTACCCCTAATAACATTTTGCCCCAAAATTTTTTTTGACCAAAATGTAGTCCATGTCCATAATATCACACTTAATTTTTGTTATCAAAATCGTTAGACCCGTTTTCGAGATAAATAAGATTTTGCATTACGGGTGTATGGGGGGGTACCGTTAGTTTTGGAGCTAAAAAAAAATTTCAATTTCTCCTCTAAGAAATCACCGAAAACCCTTAATTACCGAGATTGAAGGAAATAGGTCTAGGGGTTTAGGCTGTAGTGAGAGGTACAGACATACAGACACACCGAAACATGTTTTTTGTGTGCTAAATTTTACTTAAAATTTTTATAAAAAAAATTGATATGCAAATTATTAGTATTTAATAATATACATTTTAAAACGTAATTTAAAAATTGAATCGTGTATCGGTTTTCAAGATATTGAATTTTCAAAAAAAAAATTTTTACTATTTTTTTAAAAATCCAAAAACTATTTTTTCGAAAAATTTTTAGTTTATATTTTTTCAAATGCAAAGCAGCTCCTGCATAAAAATTTTGGTTAAAATCGTTAGAGCCGTTGGTGACAAATTCGAAAATCAAAAAAACCGTTCTATGACAGGTACCCCTAATAACATTTCCCCCCAAATTTTTTTTCCCCAAAATATAGTCAATATCCATAATATCACACCTAATTTTTTTATCAAAATCGTTAGAGCCGTTTTCGAGATAAATAAGATTTTGCATTACGGGTGTATGGGGGGGTACCCTTAGTTTTCGAGCTAAAAAAAAAATTTCAATTTTTCCTCTAGGGAATCACCGAAGACCCTTAACTACCGAGTTTGAAGAAAATACCTCCGGTAGTTTAGGCTGTAGTGAGAGGTACAGACATACAGACATACAGACAGACAGACGGAATTGTCGGAACTTGCCCTATAGTACCTATATCGCAAGTAAAAAAGCTTTATATACAAAATTTTTAAAACATTTTTAAGAAAAATAATTTGGTACACCAACTTACAATTTTTATTACTGTACAAATAAAAATTAAATTATTAAAATAAATATTGAGCCGTTTTAGAGATATCGAATTTTCAAAAAAAAAAAAAATTTTTTTTCAAAAGTTCAAAAAATAAGTTTTAAAATGCAATATTTTTTAAACTTTTAAGAAGCTTTTTTATAAAAAAATCGTTAAAATCCGTTATGTCGATAATGAGAAATTCAAAATTTGAAAAATGGTTCTGTGGTAGGTACAGTTAGTAATATCTTAATCTCAAATTTTTTTTTATTAAATTATATATCCTACAAAGTAATCGAAATAACAAAAATTCTATCAAAATACTAGGCGCCGTTTTTGAGAAAAACACGATTTTTTGAAAACCATTTCTGAACATTTGTATGGTGGGTAACTTTATGTTTAGGTAAAATAATTTGTTTCTCCCAAGTTTAAAAAAATCTAGCATGGGGTTTTCCAAATATTAGTTTTGAGAAATAAATTTTGAAACTTTTTTAAAAATCAAAAAAAAATGTTGCAAATTTTAATTACACAATTCTTTTTAATTTCTTACTGCACCTAAACACAAACAAAATGAGCAAAATCGGTTGTACCGTTTTTGAGAAAATCAAAAAAAAAAAAATGGTTTGGGGGGGGGGGGGGGGGGGGCTACCATTAATAACGACTTCTGGGAAAATTTTTTTAACCATTATCCAGGTTTACCTAAATGAATTTTTTCTAGTATCTTGAATCATCATTCAATCTTGTATCTTTCTTTTTTAAATCATTCGAATAGTGTTTGAGAAAGAAAAGTATTAATAAAATTGTGAAAAAATTCGTATGGCAGGTACCGTTATTTTTTGTCTTAAAAAAAAAGAAAAAAACGTGTGGTGGGAAAAATTTAAAAACAATATCTACCAAGTTTCACGAAAATCGGCCGAGCAGCTTAGGCTATAGTCGCAAAGACAGACAGACAGAAGACAGACAGAATTGTGAGACCCACTTTTTTCGTCTTCGCTATCATCGTAATGGCAACTTTGATCAAAATCTCGAGTTCGATTTTTTTTCTGAATGCAAAACTTGTCCTATAGTACCTATAAGTCGCAAGTAAAAATATAGTTGCGATAAATCACTTCGGTCAATTCCTATCTACTAAAATACTCACTTGTATTCCAAGAAAGGTTGGCTAATTGATTTGTATTGTAAAGGGTGAATTTGAATGTTCTTGGCTTGGCATTTCATCATGAATAGACTCACGCTCGAGAAACGTTTTTAAATTGTTCAAATTTATTTTTAAAAAACATGGTTCAGTTCGAGAAACACAACGGGCGGTTCGTACGTTTTATGGTCGAAAAACTATGAATTTATTGTTTTCTCAATACGTTCGCATTCTTACGATTTAACACCATTAGATAACTTTCTTTAAGGATATTGAAAATCGTATGTCTATAACGATAAACCAGAAAGAATTAAGCACCTAAGTCCAATAGTCTGATTTATCATATTGAAACGCTAATGATAAGAAATTAACTTTCAAATAAGGCCAGTTTCAGGGGCATTAAAAGCATTCAAATTAAAGTTATCCACCCAAAAAAAAGACCCTTGAATTAATAAATGAAAATAAAAACAAATTTAAATAAATACCGTTTTCCGCATTTTTCAAAACGAACCAGGTTTTTTTTTCCTTTTCGGAGAACAGAATTTTAAACAAGCCATTGCACAGAGTTCACTTTATTTTAGATTTGTGATTGTAGCGATGAAATGCATCTTTTTCTAACACTCAATCTCTCCCATATTTACTACAAATTCTTTTAAACCTGAAAAAAATTAAGCTCGAGATTTCGTTTAGACTTGACATTATGATGACAGGGAAGACGTAACAAGTGGGTTTCGCAATTCCGTGTGTCCGTCTCTTCGACTTCAGTCGATTTGACAAATTTTTATTATATTTAGAAGATAATATTCCTAAATTTTTCCCTGACACGTTTTTTTTGGATTTTGTTTCGATTAATGACTTTAATTTAAAAAACATTGCGTATTAAAATTAAAAAAAAATTTAAATTAATAAAATTTTTGAAAATTGAAATTGTAGGTAGAAGTGGTGACCGTTGGCAATTTAGTCCTAAGCCCTGAAAAACACCATTTCGATACTACAACTCGTTTTAACTTGTGGATTGAATTAACACGGGGAATTGTAGAAATATTCTTACGGAGTCTTCCAGTTTGGACTAAGACTAGATGTGTCTTATTTTGTGTTAATTTTAGCACAAGCATCAGGAATCGCATCACTCACACATCTGGACCATCCCACATATCCGAAACGATGTACACTGTGCCAAAAAAGGCATCTGAATCAGCAACTTATCCGATCAAGTAATCAACCTCCTTGTACTATAAGTCTCCGTCAAAGCCCTCAGTCCATTAGCTCGCGGTCCAAAGAATCAAACAGAGAGCAAGAAGTAACCAAAGTTCGTCCTAGAACCATTTCGTCGCGTTGCAAAAAGAGAACAAGTTTTTGGTCTTCATTTCCATAAGCTCGTAAGTGTCATCAAAAAATGTCCCTCCAAACTATTACCTTCTAATTTTGGCCGGAGCAGGTCATTTGCAAGGGCAATGAATGACTGTTTCCATTATTGGCTTGTCCATATATCAACGACAGTGAGGGCTTCGCTGATTGCTCTTCTATTGGCCAGTGACCGCTAAATGTTGCAACGATCTTAGCTTTGTCTTGGCCGGTTCTGCATATCAGATTAAGTGTTCGGGTCTTATTATAGGTAGGCCTAGGCAACATCTTCCTTGATATAAAGCCGTTAGTTAAATTGCTCCACCTGCGGTTTTATTCGTTAAAAAAATTGAGAGAATATTGTCCTTCCAAATATGATTGGGTCTCTTGTATCCAGTAGTACCAGCATTATGCTCCAGGTTCTTACAGTCCGAGGCCTAGTATTCTTATTCTTGACACTAGTTGAAAAAATTACGAGGGCAGTTTGAAAAGTTCTCGGCCTGACCAATAAAACGCAATAAATTTTAAATTTTTTTAAAATATTTTTCTACATACGAGTATTCTCCTCTTATATCAATGCACTTATTCCATCTGTGTTCCAGTGCTTCTATACCCTTTTTATAGGCCGATTCCTCCAACTCTTCGAAAAACCGCTCCGTCGCAGCAATTTGCGTTCAGCGAAATGTTTTTTTTAAGTTAGGAAAGAGGTAATAGTCTGATGGTGCCAAATCAGGTGAATAAGGGGGGTGGTTCAGTACACAAAATCGAAGTTCATGGAGTTTAGCCATGACAACAACCGACTTGTGTGCTGGAGCATTATCCTGATGAAAAAGGATCTTCTTTTTGGCTAATCCTGGTCTTTTTTTGGCAAACTTTTTCAGCCAATTTGTCCAACAGGTTTGCATAATATTGACCAGTGATAATTTGGCCCTTGGGAAGGTAATCAATAAAAATAATTCCCTTGTAATCCCAAAACACTGACGCCATCACTTTCCCAGCTGAAGCACAGGACTTGGCTTTCTTCGGTGGATTGTTCTTTTCTCTGGAATATAGTGATGAATCCATGTTTCGTCGGTGGTAATGAATCTTCTTAAGAAATCGCTGGTATTCCTCCGAAATAACGCTAGATTCTCTCTAGAGGTTTCAACTCGATTGAATTTTTGTTCTTCGCTCAGCAAACGCGGCACCCACCTTGCGGACAATTTTTTCAACCCCAATTCTTCGGTCAAAATGTGGTAAACCCTCTCAGAAGAGATCCCCATGGTGTTGCTTATTTCTCGCACTTTTAGCCTTCGGTCGTCTAAAACCATTTTATGAACTTTATCGACGTTTTCTGAAGAGGTGGATGTTGTTGGCCTTCCGCTATCTGCGATCATCTTCGATACTCTGTCTGCCATGTTTAAATAAGGCTGCCCACTTTTTTACCGTGGAATACGAAGGTGCAGATTCCCCCAATGTCTCATCGGAGTCATCTTTAATTTGATTTGGTCACATTCTTTTTGACCAAATATTTAATGACGGCTGTAATTTCATTTTTTTTCCATTTTCGTTGTTAGCAATAGGTTCGTTCAAACAAAAAATTGCACTGATATAAGTACGCGACCAATTTTAATGAAAATTCACAAACAATTATTATATATATAAGGCTGTTTGAGGAATTAAAAGTTATTTATTAAAACAACGCCTTCTATGTTAGGCCGAGAACTTTTCAAACAGCCTCCGTATTAGTCCTCCAGGAGCATGTAACCTGAAAAGTAGAGACAACATTCGATGTCGACAAGAACAAGAAGAAGACAACAAGAAAAACTGCAGCTCGGTCAATAACGAAAACTATTCCACCGTGAAGGAATACAAATTTGCATCTCCAATCCCAGCTTATTGTCCCACATAAGCTTTCTCAAGACTAAGCTCGGTTCCTTGTATACAAAAATACCATGCCGAGAAGTCCAAATCAGAGAACCTACTTTCTGAATTATGTTTGGTAGGAACTCGAAAGTTACTTGGCCAAGTTGTTCAGTAGCATCTTCCGAGTAGAATTTATAGTCATGTTTGCGGATCTAAGAAGCACTGAGAAGTTAAAGTAGACACTCTGGAGCTCTACCAGTCCCTAGCGTTTTTCTTCTTAGATTTTATTCTCGACTGTTTCAAGACCCAAGATAGTAAATATCTACTTACAATTTATAGGCTCCATTAGCCTGATTTTTTTCGCCAACATTTTCTTCGAAGAATTTGATGTGCAGCTTCAGGTTTTATGGTGCCTGGATGAAGGGTTCATGTACATCTTCTCAATATCTTCCGGTTATATCGATGGCCACTATCTGGATGGAATTGGTGACGATAAAATAGAATAAGGAAAAATTTAAGATAAATTGTTAGAGCCATTTTTGTGATCTAGCTGACTTTCGGTCATGACGACTTATAAGAATATTAATTTTGATTTAACAAGAAAACGATAACAGATTAGTTTCAAAAGTTCATGCTCGAAAGCTTAGCCTTGATGTAAATTTTCCCCATTTTTACCATTTGTTGTGTATCGATGTTTCTGAAGCATAGATGAAGTGGTTGTCCTTGTTTTCATTCAGCACGTTATTCCCTATATTTATATTCAAACTTGGAAGTGTTTGAAGTTTGTGACTTTCATAGCCATCATTATTTATAGGAACTGGTTAAGGAAATAAATTTCAGGCAATAATGACATTGTGGTTGCTCCACACACTCTTTCAGCTAAATCATCTCAGCATCTTCTCAACTCAATAGTGCATAAATTCTTAAACAAACTTAAATCGAGCCTTAAAATTCTCAATGTTTCGTGTGTGTTTTATGGCATAGAATGCCTTTTTGTCATCATCTTCACCCCCACCCCCCCTCATTCACACAAAAATAAAACACATTAAAGTGAAATATATAACAATTATTGTCTAAGACCCAGGAAGGACATTTTTGTCCTACAATAAATCCTTGAATACATTTTGATAATAAAACATAAAACCATATAAGATGGTATGTATATTTGTCGACTTATTCCATAAGCCCAATTTTTACCACAATATATTCTCTCTCCAACCTCCTACACTATTTTTTTTTTATTTGTCTTTCCGTCCTTAGGTTCGATCGTTTATATAAATTTGTATCCCAAACAACATTATTTGGGCTTAGAAACGCATAAAACCTGTCCTGCGATTTGTTTTTTCTCAACCGGAACTCATCCTTTTTGTCTGCCATTGAATTGAGTTGCCATTTTAACGTCTTTATATGTATCTTGCACTTAATTCCTTCTTCTTCTCCAATACCCTGTATAAATTAATAGGGTTGTTGTACTGTGCAAAATATCGATTCATAAATGTTTCATGAGCCTTAAGATGTTTGTCTTTAGCATTTTTGTTTTCCTGAGGCATATGGTGGGTTATTTATGTTTTATGGGAACATAAAATCATATCAAAGAATAGAAAATATTTTACGACTAAATGATTTGCTATAGACAAGTCGAAAATAAGCGATGAATTATGTATTTTGTGATCTCATTATGCTTGTACAAAAATGGATGAAACTTAAGATATGAGGTGTGTTTTCCCTAACAAGTCCACGCCTGCCAATAAGTTTAGGATTGAAACAGGGATTTGACGTTTCGCAAGGTCAGTTTTTAATGTTTTCTTAAAACTTTAAAGTAAAAATCGATATTTTAACTCTACCGATTCTCAGTTGCTGTAAAAAAAGCTGTGTACTATCTGTTGGGAGGAATTGACAAATCCTCCAAGAGTGTATCTCTTGCCATTAAAAGTGCTGCTCATTAGCCGTTCGGAATCGACAGAAAAGTGTAGGTTTCCTCCATTTCTCCAAACACGCACACAGAAAAAGGTTGTAACAGTTTTTGCTCAAAAGTACGATTCTGAAATAAGTTCAGCTCAATCTTTTTAAAACGTGAAAGTCATGTTTCATACTACAAAATCCACTAAAAAGTGCAACAAAGCTATCGAAAAGATGCAACCTACGCCGAAAGTTGGATAATCTGTATCATAACCCGGTAGAAATTGTAACAAGAATAATTGTAAGAAATGAGTTATCTTCCCTAAAAATTGCGAATCTTTTTTCTCTTTAACAATTGCACTAACGTGCCTTCTTACCAAGGTCCTGGAAATGGTGATAAATAAATTATCAGATTAAGAAATATCTTGAAGAATAAAAGCTTCTCAAACACCAGCAGTATGGCTTTCATAATTGTTTTACTGGTGATTTGATGGTATATCTCACCAAATAGTGGCACAAATTTATATATGTACATATCATTTTTTATTGCACTTGATTTTTCTAAAGCATTTGATAGAGTTTGGTATTGAGCTCTTTTACCGAAAATCCGTGCATTTTGTATTGATGTATCTCTTACTCTTTTTCATTGGATTGGAAACAATCTTTCAAACAGCTCAATGCAAGTTGTGTTGGATGGTTTTAAGTCTGAAATTCTCCAGATAATCGCTGGTGTGCCACAGGGCTGCGTTTTATCTCCGAATCTCTCTCTCATATTAATCAATGATCTTTCTTCTGAAACTTCTAATCCATTGAATTGTTTTGCCGATGACAGTACTCTCACCTTATAGTATTCGTTAACAGATGTAATTTCTTGTTCTTCGGATGTGGATTTCCAATTGCAGCTTAGGTATGATAAGCTCAACAATTTCTGATCTTGATAGCATTGTTAATTGCGGAACGAAAAATCAAATCACTGAATGTTGTTTCCTGTCGAAAATCTAAAAAGAGGGTTTTATGTACCGTTAACATTTTTTCTTATATTTTTTTTGAACAAAATGTAGTCCATGCCCATAATAACACACTTAATTTCTTTTGTAAAAATTGTTAGATCCGTTTTTGAGACACATAAGATTTTGCATTCCGGACTTGTGGGAGGTACCATAAGTTTTAGAGCTAAAAATATTTCAATTTCTTCTCTAGAAAAACACCGAAGACCCATAAGTACCGAGTTTGAAGAAAATACCTCCAGTAGTTCAGGCTGTAGATCGAGGTACTGACATACAGGGCCCACTTTTTTTGTTTTCGAAATCATCGTATATCAACTATGATCAAAATCTCGCAAGTAAAAATATGTATGTATAGTAAGTATAGTCCTTTCTAGGATCTTATGGATAGAAAAAATTAAGCAAAATCAATGCCATCGTTTTTGAAAAATTAATTTTCTTGGTTTAAAAAAACAACAATTTGTCGAGGTTAGTTTGAAGACAGACTGGGCACACAGACTGGACAGTATAACGATTGATGTTAATACTATAAGAATAAGAAATAAATTTGTTGCCTTAATGAATAAATCATTAATCAACGAATGCGTTTTAAGTTTATTAAAAAATACATTTTATAAATATAAATCATGGATTTAATGAGATAAAAATGTTCAAATGTATGGAATTGCCGTCTGATTAATCCTTTTAATATTAAAGTAATTTTTTATATAACAAATTTCCTTAAAATTTTCTAGGACAAAATTTGGGATGCCAAATTTTAAGTATTTAGTACTATAGGTTCTAGAAATAGTTTTCAAAAAATTATCGTTCACACGTTTTAAAGATATTTTTTTTTCAAACAAAAAAAACTTGGAATTTTAAATCCCCCCAAAAAAAATCGAAAATTTTTATATAAAATATTATTTTAAACTTAATGGTGCTCCTGCTGAAAATTTTTGGTTAAGATCGTTTGAGCCGTTGATGAGAAACTCAAAAAATCAAAAAAACGATTCTATGACCTACTATAGTCTGTCAAAGCTCTTCCAATACAGAAATCTCACCATAACTTCGAAACTGCTGCTGTACAGGTCCATGGTCCTGCCAGTACTCACATATGGATCCGAGACTTGGGTGCTTATCAAAAGGCACTCCGACCTCTTAGCTGCGATCGAGAGAAAAGTCTTAAGGAGAATTGTAGGCCCCATATGTGAGGAACGACGATTCCGGAGACGGTACAATCATGAACTGTACGCAATCTACCTAGAAGCAGATATCGTGACAAAAATTAAGCTCGGTAGACTCGCTAGCATGAGCGAAGAGGAACCTGCTGGGAAAGTTCTTTGTTGTACATTCTATGGTAGACGACAGCGTGGTAGACAACGCTTCCGCTGGAGAGATGGCGTAGACCAGGACGCCCGAAGCCTTGGGGTGAGCAACTGGATGGCGTCTGCTAGAGACCGGGATAGGTGGAGAGACTTGTTGAAAGAGGCCAAAACCGGAACTCGGTTGTCGAGCCGATGATGATGATGACCGTTGTAGTCCATAAATAATATCACACCTAATTTCTTACTTGCGACTCATAGGTACTATAAGGCAAGTTATGCATTCGCAAAAAAAATCGAACTCGAGATTTTGATCAAAGTTGACATTACGATGATAGCGAAGACCAAAAAAGTGGGTCTTGCAATTCTGTCTGTCTGTCTGCCTGTCTGTTTGACTACAGCTAAACGGCTCGGCCGATTTTCTTTAAACTGGGTAGATATGGGTTTTGTTCAAAAATATAATCATTACTATTTTTGTTATCTATTACTCAGAACTAAATTTATCAATACTTTTTTGATTGATACTTTGCTCATTATAATAACAAAACAGCAACACTAATTATTATATTCAATGCTCTTTTGTTGTACATAGAAGCGCATCACGCTACACAAAACAACGGTTCTATCCTTAACTGGATTCTTTTTTACTTTATTTTCTCATAGCTAATACATAATTACTTTCTGTTAGTTTTTAAGTTCATTCGTTAATAAATTGTGATACAAACCACATCGAATTTTGTCTTTAATTCTCGCTAAAACAGGTTTTATTTTTTAACCCCCGGATGTTTTTTTATTTGTTTTTTTAAGACCAAAAATAACGGTACCTGCCATACGGTTCTTTTCGAAATTTTATAAATATTTTTCTTTCTCAAAAACTGTCCACAGATTTAAAAAAACAAATCATAAAATTTCATTTAGTTAAACCTAAGTAATGGTTGAAAAACATTTCCCAAAAAATGATTATTTTTGGTACACCCCTTGCAACCATTTTTTTATTTTTGGTTTTCTCAAAAACGGTACGACCGATTTTGATCATTTTTTTATGTTAAGGCTCCCCAGCAGTTTCAATATATTCGTGTTTTCTTTAGATTTTAAAAAAAAAATCCAAAATTTTTTTTTGAAAACTCAATATTTTGAAAACCCCATGCTGGATTTTCTTAAAACTTAATTAAAATAAGTTTCTAAAGATAATCTACAAGATATTGGAAACAAAATTTTAATTTACCTAAAAATAACGGTACCCTCCATTCAAATATTAAAAAATGGTTTTCTAAAATCGTTTTTTTCTCGAAAACGGTTCCGAGAATTTGGCTTAAATTTTTTTCCTTTCGATTAATTTTTAAGATCTATAATTTAATAAGACAAAATTTGCAAACAAGATATTACTGACTGTACCAGGTACCTACCACAGAACGATTTTTCAAAATATTGAAAATCTCATTATCGGCGTAACGGATTTTAATGAAATTTTTTAGAGATATGCTTCTAAAAAGTTTAAAAAACATTGCATTTAAAAACTTGGGGAAAAATATTTTTTTTGAATTTTGAAAGAAAAAATATATTTTTTTTTTGAAAATTCAGTATCTTGAAAACGGCTCAATATTTTTTTTGTAAATTTAATTTTTATTCGAACAATAATAAAATCTTTAAATTGGCGTACCAAAATTTTTTCTTAAAAATGTTTTAAAAAATTTGTATATAAAAGCTTATTTTTTTAAGAAACCACTACAAAGACTTATAATTTTTGTTCTTGCATAAACCTATATTTGCTTGAATCACGTGGCATCCTGTTTTTACCTCCAACTATTAAAGACAACTTCTTTAGTCATTTCAAAAATTAATTTTATGCTTATGAACAGTTTTTCTCTAATAACATTCATTTGTGAAATTCTTAGTCTATTACATAGGAGCAAGTTCGTGCGACCCAGTCGTGCATTTTATTTTATCTAAATCGGAAGAGCCGTTTTTTGAGATAAATAAGATTAAGTATGGGGAGGTGCCGTTAGTTTTGGAGCAAAAAAAAAATTAATTTACCCGAAGAAGATAATCACCGAAGAACCTTAAACTACCGGGATTGAAGAACATAGGTCTAGTGGCTTAGGCTGGAGGGAGAAACATGTTTTTTGTGTACTAAATTTTGCGTAAGATTTTTATAAAAAAATGGATATGCAAATTGTTAGTATTCAATAAAATTAATTTAAAAATTTATTCATGTATCCGTTTTCAAGATATTGAGTTTTCAAAAAAAAAATTGTATTATTGTTTTTAAAATCCAAAAACTATTTTTTCGAAAAAATTTATAAATTATATTTTTTCAAGTGCCCAGGAGTTTCTGCATAAAAATGTTGGTTAAAATCGTTTGAGTCGTTGATGAGATATTCGAAAATCCAAAAAACCGTTCTATAACAGGTACCGTTAATATCATTTCCCCCCAAAATTTTTTTGTACCACAATGTAGTCCATGTCTATAATATTGCACCTAATTTTTTTATCAAAATAGTCTAGGTCGATAACATGCACCTAGAAACTGTGGAGATTTGCAAGTCTAAATGAGGTCAGTTCTAAATGAGCTGTTAAGATTTAAATATATATTTTTTTAAATGAACAAAATTCTATATATTGGTATTCTTCATTCACATAATTATGTGGACGATTTTGTTCGTTATTTTATCGGTTTGTATTCAGTGAAAATGTGGACTTAGCCCCAGCACTATTTTCTTCAAACTTTAAGCTCGAAGTACCGTCTGACGCTCAAAATTAAATCCTTCTTAACTTTTTTGTACTTGTGATATTGTTTTTGTTTTACACCCGAGTTTTTGCTCGTCGGTTTCACCAGGGTCTTTCTTAAGAAACACAAACTTCAGATAAAAGGTCTTTCAAACCTTATAACGAAATCTTTAATTAGGAAACAACTCTTATAATATATAATAAATAATATTTTCCTTAATTCAAATACTTTAAAGATGGATCTTTTCTAATATTGGAATGGTTAAACGACCTTTTGAGTTTAATATAGATTGAAATTTTGTACAGGCTCTAGGTCAATAAAACGATGTTTTTAGATGGTGTGCAACGTTTCGAGCGTGGTTACACTCTTCATCAGGCCTTTATTTAGAATTAAATAACATAATTATGTTCATGTATTACAAAACAATACAAATGTCAACACTTACAAAATAATCAAAATTAGGCTTTACAAAACAATATACACTTTCTTGAAAACTTCAAACACATAATATTAAATATTTGTTAAAAATGAAATGAAAACAGTCCCACTGTCACTTCTCGATGTTTCTCTTCTGTCAACTGTTACACAATCTTCTTAATCAGCTGGCTATATATAGTACTCAGGTTCTCGCAATCAGATTGTCTATTAACTGTGTTATCAGTTCTATTAATGTGTAACATTTCCAGCAGCATTCTCTTATTTGGGTTTCTCTCAATTTCCAAGATCTTTACATCTTCCAGATCTGGTTTGTGGTTGTGTTCAATACAATGGAGAGCAAGAGCAGTTTTTTGTGAACCACCGTTGTTGATATCAGACCTATGGCCTGAGAGACGATTACGGAGTTTTTGTTTGGATGTACCAATGTATAATGATGAACATTTTCCATTAGCATTACCATTGCATTTTATTTGGTATACAACATCTGACTTGTCTTGTGTATCGATGTTCCCTTTGGTGTTGGTGAACAATAACGATTTAAGAGTTTTTGTAGATTTGAACGCTATTCTTGTTCTCTCTTTGTCCCGAATTGGAGCTGCTTTGATGCGCGAAGAAAGAGACGATACATAAAAGGCGCTTCGGTAGATCAGAGGTTGTGGTTGTTGTTGTGTTGGTACATCATTTTCAGGGTTGGCATTGTTGTTGTTCTGAGTTGTGCATATTAAGTGGTTGATGACGGTTGGGGGGAACGAGTTGAGATACAGGGTGTCTCTAATAATATTCATATTTTTGTTATAGAAATTTGGATGGCTATATTTAAGCACTTTATTAATGAAGTTTTTGGCTGTGTTCATTATGACCTGTTTGGGTTGGTTAGAATAATAATTTATGAGCCGACCAGATGATGTGGGTTTCTTGTACCAATCGAAGATTATTTGGTGTTCTTGTCGGATCGCTTTCACATCCAGGTAAGGAAGTTCTCCATTCGTTTCGACTTCAACAGTGAATTGGATACGGTGATGGAAGGCGTTCAAAGCTTCGAGTGTTGAAGTGACATGTTCCTTTTTGACAATGGCGAATAGGTCATCAACATATTTTGTCACGGACTTAGTCATGGAAACCTTATTGAACGACGCTATTGGAAAATTGACAAACAAACCAAAACTCGTGACAAAATATGTTGATGACCTATTCGCCATTGTCAAAAAGGAACATGTCACTTCAACACTCGAAGCTTTGAACGCCTTCCATCACCGTATCCAATTCACTGTTGAAGTCGAAACGAATGGAGAACTTCCTTACCTGGATGTGAAAGCGATCCGACAAGAACACCAAATAATCTTCGATTGGTACAAGAAACCCACATCATCTGGTCGGCTCATAAATTATTATTCTAACCAACCCAAACAGGTCATAATGAACACAGCCAAAAACTTCATTAATAAAGTGCTTAAATATAGCCATCCAAATTTCTATAACAAAAATATGAATATTATTAGAGACACCCTGTATCTCAACTCGTTCCCCCCAACCGTCATCAACCACTTAATATGCACAACTCAGAACAACAACAATGCCAACCCTGAAAATGATGTACCAACACAACAACAACCACAACCTCTGATCTACCGAAGCGCCTTTTATGTATCGTCTCTTTCTTCGCGCATCAAAGCAGCTCCAATTCGGGACAAAGAGAGAACAAGAATAGCGTTCAAATCTACAAAAACTCTTAAATCGTTATTGTTCACCAACACCAAAGGGAACATCGATACACAAGACAAGTCAGATGTTGTATACCAAATAAAATGCAATGGTAATGCTAATGGAAAATGTTCATCATTATACATTGGTACATCCAAACAAAAACTCCGTAATCGTCTCTCAGGCCATAGGTCTGATATCAACAACGGTGGTTCACAAAAAACTGCTCTTGCTCTCCATTGTATTGAACACAACCACAAACCAGATCTGGAAGATGTAAAGATCTTGGAAATTGAGAGAAACCCAAATAAGAGAATGCTGCTGGAAATGTTACACATTAATAGAACTGATAACACAGTTAATAGACAATCTGATTGCGAGAACCTGAGTACTATATATAGCCAGCTGATTAAGAAGATTGTGTAACAGTTGACAGAAGAGAAACATCGAGAAGTGACAGTGGGACTGTTTTCATTTCATTTTTAACAAATATTTAATATTATGTGTTTGAAGTTTTCAAGAAAGTGTATATTGTTTTGTAAAGCCTAATTTTGATTATTTTGTAAGTGTTGACATTTGTATTGTTTTGTAATACATGAACATAATTATGTTATTTAATTCTAAATAAAGGCCTGATGAAGAGTGTAACCACGCTCGAAACGTTGCACACCATCTAAAAACATCGTTTTATTGACCTAGAGCCTGTACAAAATTTCAATCTATATGGATCTTTTCTGGTAAGCGGGGTTTCGGCTTAGGGGTATTTTTGTACTTCGTGTTTCAGTTTCGGAATTTGGTTCCTGATAAACTGCGTTTCGGGATTTTAGTATGATGGTTTAGTTAACTGGAATCCACTCCTGATGTTCTGGTATTGAGAAAACTGACTTCGGATAATTCTGGCAACGGTGGACAGATACTACGCCCCTTACGCAATTTTAGAACAGCAGGCTAAACGCTCTGGTACATCAGCAGGTACTACGCCGCTGGTGGCACTGAAACAGCTATGGTAGATCAGCAAGTACAAATCACTTGGTGGCAAACGGCAGGCGAAAGGTTTTGGTAGATCGGCGGGTATAAAGCCCCTGGAGGGAAAACGTCAGTCTGAACCTTCTGATAGATCGGCGGGTACTACGCCCCTGGTGGCTAACAACAGACAAAAACGCTTCTGGTGGCAATTAATTTATAGACGGAATGGTTGCCGAACGACTGGTAGTTTTCACCAAAACAAATCCTATAATGCAATATTTGCGTCGAAACTGAATGTGAACTGTAAAGATTATAAATGATAATACGAATTCGTTTGCATTTTTCCGTGACGTCGCGTGCTCCTAGTGAATGTGAATTATATTGATCACATTCAAAATTTTCTGGTGATGACTTTCAAGTTGAAATAATATTATTAATGGGACATATTGTTCTTTGGTATGAGGTTAGTAGAAGAAGTGACGGTTATTTTTGAATATTTGCTACCTAATCAGGAAAGCAGAGATTTCAGCTTTGAAAGTAATGAAGAAACTATAATGTCTTTTTCCATCGGGCATTCAGGGATCCAATTCCGAAGTGTGAGCTTTTTCTGTCTGATCACAAATTATACACGATTACAAAATTGCACCCCAAAAGTCTTGTGATCCAATTGTGAAATGAATTCCAGAAGTATTTTCACTGAATGACCAAAATGTCAAACATCATAAGTGCCTGATTATACGTGGTCGCTTTACTTATAGGTTCATTCTGTAAAATAGCTTTTAACCTTGAACAATTATACTGTAAGTTTTTGAAGTGTGATTTATTTAAATCGTTCAAGAAACAGTTTTGAAAACCCTCGCTTATTTACTTTTGAACTTCTTCTTAATTTAAAATCATGGGATTTAATTAAATCAGTGCCTAGTTCAACACTGGATCAGTTGCACAATGTTAAAAATAGGTAGTCTTTTTGAATAAATTCTTCCAAGTTGATTAAATTTAAATTTTCTTAAAAGAAACTTGTGCCAAATATTTAAATAAAAAATCTGTCCCAATGGAAATGTAAGCACATCACAAAGACAACATCAAGTCCAAACAACTAACAATGACTAATTGCCGATTAGCTGAAGTGTGTCTTTGATATCTTGACACAGATATAACTCTAGCTTACCTTAAACGATGTACTTGTAGCTCAAATACTTGTACCTACTTCTATATTGGATTGTTGAAAATTATCTCAAGTTCCATTTAGCTATTATCGTCATCATCAGTATCATCATCATCGTCGTCGAAAAATATATAAATTCAAGAACACAAGTTCAACCAAAGGCACTTTTGAATAATTCAATCCGCAAAAGGTGTTGATCTGGTATAAATCTAACATGGAATGTAAAGAAAACGCGATGCTAGTTTTGGTTTGCTTTCGTTTGCCTTTGGACTTCTATACAGGGTGATCTTGAAAACAAATTATTTTTAAACCAAAAAGGGTATTTTTCGTTGTAGTATTGTATTTTTCACTTGTTGTTCAATTTGTACATATACTAGTGGCTTAGGGCTTCGGCTTTAGCTGTACATGGCCTATAAGAAAAACTACCATTCCTCGTACATTTCCGAAGTTTGTTGTCCTTATTTCTTTTACATGTTTCTTCATCAGTAAATCCATCCGATTTGAAGGCTTGTAGTTGTTTCGGAATAAATTATTTAATGTGGCCGGGAACTCACTCTTACGCTAGGCGCGCACATTCAATTTTTAGTTTCGCAACTGTTTGGTTGCTAAAATGAAACATATGGACTTATATGCGACACCGCGCACTTAGAGCAACTCGATTCGAGCAACTAAAAAGTTTGTGTTTTGCCACAAACTAAACGATTGCCTTCGCAACAGTTGAGCTATAAGCGCAAGAGAGAAAAGAGCGAGCGCGTGAGTAAAGAGTTGCCAGTGCGCTGTTCTCTTTCAACTGGTGATTTAACTATTTGATTTCGATCACAGTTGCCAGTGCTCGGCTAGCCTTATGACGCAACCCTCAACTTTGCGAACCAAGTTTTTAGCATAAATTCAAGAAGGAGGATCTGGATAAACCGTTCCTTTCAAGCATCGGCTCCGAATATTTCGAAGTAGTCCTATTAGGTGCTCTAAGCGCCACCGCTGATTTCTTCTGGGAAGTTCGTCCGCTGCCGCCTGGTTAAAAGAAGAGATATCTTATTGGGAACACCTCCCTCTTTTGCTGCCACGAACAAACTTTCGCCGGCTTTGAGACCAAATCTCCATATTGAGGCACTAGGCAACCGACATTTACCGCTAAAAGGTGTGAGTCAGGGTTGAAGACAGGCGTGGATTTTAATAAAAATCTATGTATGCTTGTGTCTTTTTGGGTGCACGTATTGTTTTACTGCCTGTAAATAAAAACAATCAAAAATCAGTCTTTTTCTTTGAAGACCTTAGGTGCGAATTATAGTTTAATAACTGCTATACCATTCTATATGTCACTTCTGTCAACCTTAACCTATATTTATTTACTGTCTTTTGAAATTTCGCTCAAAAATTAATATCTGAAACACCCTATCTCCATTCTACACTCACTCGACATACAACTCGCACTTGTCTCTTAACGGTTGACTGTCATTTTCGATGACACTTGAGTGTGTGTCAAGAGATTTGTTTTCTCCCTCTTATGGTTTGTCCACTCTTACCCTTTCGTTTATTGCTCGCACGACGCAGACGGAAAAAAATACTATCCCCACATCTGCAACACAGGGCGACAATTAAGTAGCATAGACGCCTTTGCTTCCACAGCTTCCCTCGTTCAGACAGAAAGATCCGTAGAGAGAGGTACAAAAACAATTTAAATTCAGAAAGTCCAGAGATGAAAAAAAACAGGTGTCAGATGCCGGTGTGGTGTCAGGGACCGAGAGCAAAAAAAAGTTCCACCTCTCAAGTGGACACACATAAAAGTGAACTCCCTCCAAGGTGCCCTAGCCAAATATAATGAAAGAACTCTGCACTGCATATGGGTCTGCATTTATTTTCACTTCACCAGCATCTGGTCAGACTTAGTTGTGTGGAGCAGTTGACCAATTGTAGATATTTTTCTCTTTTGGTCATATGAGAGTTTTCATCTGCATTTTTTGAAAATTAACATATATGTATATACTCCTTCCTGCCCCATTTCCCGAACCCACATCTCATCACCACATTTAAAACCTTAGTCCTGGTGCTCGTACGCATAAAAATGATATATTAGATGTTGAAGGAGTATTCATAGACCATCCTCGGCGCAGGTGGGGGAGGCCTGCCTATTATACACCTGAGGAATTTTTTTTAACGCTTGTTCGGTGAAGATGGTTAGTATTAGGAGTTGTTGAAAATTGCATAAAACTGGGTCACACCTGATTCATTTGGCAATATTTCAAGAAAGACGGAGGTTTTATGTGTTTTTGGTTTTTTCAGGCGTTCGTTGGAGACTTCTTCTTGTTGAAAGGAATAAGGATAGGCTGGAATATGTTATTTTTTCGAATCGTATTTTGGTTTTGTGGGCACTTCAAATATTTTCATCAAAATTACCATGCAAACTAAGTTTGTACTCTTCATATTATATTATAAAGTCATATTTTTGACAGTATAGAATATTATGAGTTTATGTCATATGAGAGTTGGTTTCGTGCTTGAGTGAAAAAAAAAACTCGAAAAAATAGTTCTATAGTACGCACAGCCAATAATGACTTAATAATAATTTTTTAATAATAAAGCCAACAATACTGAAGGAAGCCGAAATAAGTTGTTCAAACAATCTAGAAAGACCTGTAAAGTTCATATCTGACGAACTAAATTTCTACATAACCAAAAATTACGGAAAATATACTATTATGTCCCAAAATTAGTAAAAATGTTTAGTTATTTGTAGAAAACGTACGAAACAGTACGAAATCCTCAATTCCAACGCTCGTCTTCAATGTCACTCCTATTGTAAGGTCAATTTATAAATTTTCCAATTTGCTTGCAGCACAGTTTGCTGTTAATTCGACACTAAGTGACATGACTCCTCCTGTACTTGAGAGCGTAAACGAGTCTTCTTTCGCACTCGTACAGTTGCAAGAGTACTGAAAGATCTCGATTAACACAATTCCGCTGGCCCGGATAATATCGTCCCAATTGTTTTGAAGAGGTGTTCTTGAACGCTTGCAAAACCATTGTAAAAACTTTTCCATCTGTCCTACTCTACTGGTCTATTTTACTAACTACTACTTTTCCCTAAAAAAAAGGCATCGTATTAACATCGTACTAAGTCAACTTAAATTTTGCGCAAATTTCTTAACATTTGTATGGTGAATACCGTTATTTTCAGTTAAAATAATATTTTGAATAAAATCTTTGTTGCAATATGCCTGCCGGTCTCCCGGCCCAAGGAGTGAGTCTGAGTGTATCTTCAATCCATCACTGACTTAACCCATCATCCATTCTCCGACAAACAATGTACGTATTCATAATATAGAATACTTCCACCCCAACGCCCTCTGCACAATGCAAATGTAAAATGTAATATGCATCAGCAACCTTTTTAATCATTTTACCCCCAAAAATATATATTTTCAAAACTTCGATGTACGAGTATATTGCAGTTGTTGTAAAAATATTTTCGGAAAGACATCGACAAGGGGGAGCGGGGTTCCGGAGAAAAAACTTTCCAAACCGACAAACACAAAATAACTTATTCATGCAATTCACCTATAACCTACCATTTCATATTTTGTTGAACCAAAAAGTGAATATAAAGTTTAATTCAATATAATACCGGAAAAGTAAAACTTTGAAAGGCCAACAACGGACAAGGAAGAGTAATAATATTCTAAGTATGAAATAAACAAGGTAATGACTTGAGCAGGTGTTCCTAGGTGTTTTAGAATATGCATCTACTTGAAGTTCTCGACGGACGTTTGAAACAACAGCAACATAGAAAAAATAGTGAGTTTAAAAAAAAAAACTTATTGAAGAGGTTTTTCACTTAAAACTCGACCTAAGTATAAAGCCGACTGGGCCAAGAACTGATTTGAATGAGTTGGATATTTTTCTCCAAAGAAAAATATCTATAAAGTTATAACTTGGCGAAGTTTTCAATTCAAACAGGCTGCATGTACTTACAATGGAACACAGCAACAGCACTCGTGTTGGAAAGTGCAAAAGGTATTGTATTGCGTTAAAGTGCAAGACCTGAGGGGTTTGTGGGAATAAAACTTTTGTTATTATTTTGCTTACACAAGTATGTATGTATGTACATACGTTATGTATATGTGAATAAGTGTGAATACATTTTTTATCTCACTCACCTTTTTGATAACTACAGCTACAGACTTAAAAACTAACTTGCCCTTGCACCATGCTATAAAACTTTACTGTAAATTCGACAAGACCGGTGAATAAGTTATAAAAGAAGGCATAATTATTCCAGGTGCAGTACTGCTCAGTTCTTGCCTGCATAATGCAGTTTAGTTTTTAATCACGCCGGAAGAGCTCGAAGAGAATCAAGCACAATGGAGGCAAGTAGTTTGCAGAACCATCTCAATAATCCGGTTCTTCCAGATGACGTGATAGAAAAGCTCCCAACCTCTTACAAAATGGATTGCGCGAAGCATCATGACTCTTTGGATCTGAACTTGTAAGACTTTAGCGAGTGTCTCGACAGAATTTCAAATGTTGCATCTTCTGTAATGAACTATACAAAACAATGGCATGGCTAAGCCTTTATGTCTCAAGTGGATAGCAGAGACAGTGAATTATGAAAAAGATTTCAAAATCGTACCATTAGAGATATCTGGCACAGGAAGGTTTTCTGGAAAAGTTTCGACTGCAGGATGTTCATACCGTTGAGTCTTTGGCGCTACCTAAGCATACTGTTTTGGGCGAGGTCATTCAACAACGATATTCGTATCTATACGTGAAACCCAATTAGCATTTTTCGAAAGCTCTTCTTGTGGAATTATTATTGGACTCAATAACCAAAAGCTGATACTCTCTAACTTGAACGAAAGAAGGAGAACAGAATAATCCAGTTGCAAATTGCAATAGAGGCACGACTTGGTTGGTGTTTAAGCGGTCGAGAGTTAAATGGTATATTGTATAAAAACATGTTGTTTGCGTCAAAGTCGTGCATTTTATTCCTAACACACTTCTGATCTTTGGGATCCATATATGTTTATGTTAAATTAACTAAAAACATTGGGGTATATGAACACATACATATATTGTATCCTCGCCTCTGTTGAATCCGTTTCTCACAACCATTCGAATGGAAAATCAAAACCTCATTTGTTGATGCATATAATGAAAAACCAGATACCCTATTTAAATAAAAACATACAAAATATAAAATAAAAACTAAAAAAAAAACAAACTGTTTTGCAATATGTAAAACTAGCAGTTCATTAAACACTTTGATTCATTGACTGGAATGACTTTTATGTATATTTGTGGTTTTTAGAGTAATCCGAGATCTGGGTATATTTTTTGTGGCTATTTTCATATATATTTATTATTTTAAATTAAAAAAACGTTTCCTGCACAATGGCTGATAACAAATTAATTTTTAATCATGATTGTTGTTTTTATATTTAACTATTATCTTTTGGTAGATATAAGTAGATTTCTTTAATTAGTTTTAATTAGTCCAACGGCAATATGCTGTAATTAAAATCAATTTTCACAAAAAAGTAGAAAAAAAAACAACTATTATAATAATTGTAATGTTGAATTAAATATTTAATTTCAATTTGAAAAATTTTTAGTGTTTAAATATTTATTTTTGCAAATTTAAAACTAATGTTAATAAAATCAAAGTGAAATTAAACTCAATGAAATAAATGTGTTGTTTTAAATACTAAAAATATACACTTGGTTACGCAGTTCAAGGCTATAACATTACCATTATTTAAGGCATAAAGTGTTAAAGAGGGTTATCAATACTTCTTCATACTCGTAGTTTAATTAATTAATTTCTTCATTGGTTTCTTCTTTAATAATATTTTTTTGCAAAAATCGTAGAAATGAAATTGTATTAGTTAAGGCCTGTTTTTTTCGAAAATTTAAAAAATTAAAAACAAATAAACTAAGTAGTTTAGTATTTTTACACTTACATCTTAATACTAGGTTTTTTTTTAATTTTGCGCCAATCTTGTTAGAGAAATGTGTTTATAAGCATACAATTTGTTACTTAAATGGCTTAGACAACTCCTTTATCAAATGAGCAAAACGAGTTTATACAAAATAAAATTTAAAAACCGGTGTAGCAGATTTTTTAAGAAAATATATAAAATTTCAAAATACGAGTATAAATAATAAAATCCAAAAATCCTTTTTTTAAATTTTGAAATATGTTTTTCAAACTTTTTAGAAATTCTTGTAAAAGACATTTGATTGAAATCCGTTACATCAATAATGAGAAAGTATTAAATCTAAAATATGGTTCTAATGCAAGTACTGCTAGTGCTAGTACTGTCTTAATTTAAAAATGCGTGTATTGAACAATTTATCAAAATTTGTGTCATTTGCAAGAAAAATACAGTTTTCATTTCTCAATAGTTGTATGGTGGGTACAGTTAGTTTTAGATAAATTAATAATTTATGTCTTCATCTTAAAGATATCTTAAAACTGTTTACTTTCAAGTATCAAGCATATCGAGAATGTGGCTTTCGAAATATAGAGTTTTCAACAAAAAAAATTATCTTTTTTTAAAATCCACAATAATTTGAATACAAAATACAAATTTAACTTTTTAGTAGTTTTTAGAAAACCAAAACCAAATGAAACTGGTTCTTTTGGAGGAAGCATTAATTAAAAATTTATTAATCTGTAGAACAGAATTATGAAAGGTGCAATAGTTTTTTCTTTTTTTTTTTTATAATCTACCCGGGCTCAAGGGATTATGATTACCCTTTAAATGTTTCAAGATAACGCGGGCATGAAGTTACGGAAGAGAAAGAAGGATAGAAAAGATGTGTGGCACGATGTTCTGAGACTGAAGGTTGTTGTCTCAGATATTTTATCTCCAGGGATGGCGGCTGAACTAAAGCGGAGAATGCCGTGTCTTATTTCTATGTCGCTTATAATTTACATTATTTTATTCGTGTTCATCCTTGTTGGGCATACTAGTTTAACTCAATTACATGTTGTTAGTATTATGCCTGAACAACATGCAATGAGTAAACCAGCAACCCATTGATGACAATTTTAGAAGGTTTTTAATGGAATTAAAACGACATAGACGACGCACTGTGGGGCAAAATGGCGAAAAAATGGCATTAAATCAACCAACAGGTCTAGAAACTTGAAATTTGGCACAAATACTACAGATACCAATGTTAATACATGGCCAAAGTTTCTAATGGCCACGCCCATTTTTAGGGTTACCACCCATACAAATTTAATTAGTTTACGAAACTACTCAAAAACGGCTCAAACGATTTAAATGAAACTCTGCGTGTATTGCATCCTTCGTGATTGTAGTACAACTACATTTATAAAAAAAATTTTAAAAAAAATATAGGGTTACCATTTCGGGATATTTTGTGTTACTAATTTTTGTTTGCTAAACTTAGTATCCTTTCTTCAATAGAATTCTTTGCTTTTCAGCTACATGTACACTTTTAAAAATTCAGTTTTAATAGGTCTACAATATCTATTTGAGCTTGGACGTGAATTTTTGTATATTATTTTAACACCAGAAACTAAGCGAAGTGGAACAAGGCAAGTAAAAAAAACAGTCGATTCTACCTGGTTCAATTCATAAAAGGCTTGCTTATTTGAATAGTGACCAAAACTCCTATCAAAGTCCCATTTAGAGTACAAGCATACATTTATCAATTCTTAGTGAAGTGAATTAATCTCGTCTTTTTGGAGAATAATTAAGCCTTTAACTGTTAAGTTTAACAAACTTTGTAAACTTGTACTCACAGAAGTTTTCAAAACAATGATATATGTTCAGGATCGGGATAGCAATTTTTTTAACACTACTGAACTATTTTATACGAAGGAAATACTTAAGAAGCTTTTGATCTGACAATTTCATATTGAAATTTAGACAAGCCTGCTTCGAAAATTAACGCAAAAGCTTCTTCACCATTCATCGAAGTAGGTTAAATGGACTTTCTTAAAGCTTTCCTACACTGTTTGACTTTTCTAGGACTTTGGGGTACTTCGTGAATTAGTTTTGCAGCTACTGCCTTCATGTTCTCAAACTAATTTCAGATGCATATGCCAATTCAGAAAGAATGTATGTCATTTCAAAAGTTAACCAAGTATTGAGTTTGCCTTACAATTTCTTCCTTTAAAAATCCATCTGGCTATTAAATCCTTGGCAACTTGACTTCTTCTTTATATTAAAAAGATCTTGCCTGGTTATTGGTAGTATTTTTGATTTTGTTGGGCGTAAGAAATGTCAAAAATACAATAATATTGATGAAAAATATCTTTTTCTAGAAAGTGACGTCAACAACAAAAATGTACACAACACACAGGGGAGCAGATTGGAGCAAGAAAATTTTACACATTCTGAAAGGAGAATGTACACTTAACAAAATGACATATAAAACTTATTGGCACCTTACGGCGAACACAACTAAGCGTCTAAAGATTTCAGAGAAATGCAAAAAAACAAGCAATTTTTTAACTTTTTTTTATATTCAACTACGAATTAAAATAAAATGAATTTAGTTTTTATAAAAAAAAAAAAACACAAAAATGCTCCTGAGCTTACTGATTCTATTGCAATTTAATTTAATTTGATACACGCAATAAATAATAAACTGTACACAATTTACTTAACCAACTCGAAATGACAAAAAGAGGTCTGCGATCGACTCAAAACGTGAACTTACTCTTCATTTGAGACGATCTGCAGAAGATTACGTGATTCAAATAAACTTTATCTTTCTCATTTCTAATTCTCTATCATATTTGGAAGAGAAATGGACCGGTTATTTAAGACAAAGCTCAACTTTATAATTTGATTAAATGCCAGCTTTTTTACGTTTTGCCCCATTGTGCGACGGCAGGGATCGAACCTGTGATCATGAGGTTCACAGGCGAGCACACATCCATCGCGCCACGGCCACCCCCAAAAAAGAAAGAACAAATTGAAAAGGCTGTTTGCCAAGTTTAAAGAGAATCGTCCGAACAGTTTAGGCTGCGAAACCCTTATTTATTTCGTCTTTCTTACCATCGTAACATAAAGTCTAGTCAAAATAACGAGTTCGATTTTTTTTGCGAATGCATTACTTGCCATATTATATCTGTTTATAGCAAGTTTAAACATCTTTCTGATAAAAAAAGAAAAGAAAAAACAATTTTCTCTTTTGAAAAAGCGATATTTTGTATTTGAATTTGTACTACTCACTCGAAAGACGTCATTATTGACGTAAAATGACAATAATGCTAGTTTTCTCTTAAATGTTCATAACTTCAACCGGGATGCTGTAATTAATTGCTCTTCAAATATGAAGGAAACACAAATGTAAATTCCCAATGGGAAGAAGAAAAAAATTATTTTAAAATATCTAGGAAACCGTGACTTACGCCTGGATGGAAACCAAGAATAATAGAAATAATTTGTATTATTTTATAAGGAACTTGAAATTATAAAAAAAATTAAACAAAGGCAAATTTAGCATCACAGACCGCAAGAATGGACCGTTATCACTCGGTCCCGAAATAAACAGATAATCAAAACTAAGGTTAAGGCGAGTCTCACAATCTTGATATTATTAAAACGAACGAAGGGCCAACCGAATTAATATTTTACCACACTTTTTATCAAACGAATAAATCTTAATAAACCAACACTCTACTCTTCTTTTCTTTATTTTTAAACCTTGTTTCCTCTCCTTCCTCCTTCTTTCATCGATAACTTTACTCGCCCTGTTCTGGCGATATGCTAAACTTTTCAATATCGGCTTAGCTAGTCAACCAAGAATTGGTTCAACAGCTTAGCCTTTATTTCTCTCTTGGCTTTCTCTTTCACTCACACATTCACACTCGCAATCACAAGCTTTCGTGGAATTCAGTGGAAACGGTACAACTCCGATGTTAAGTTCAGTGTTGACGCTAGTCAAAAAAAAGTGTCACTTGAAACAATTTTCAGTACAAATATCAAAAAAACATATTCAATTTTAACAACAAATTTATTTTGTATAGTAAAAAAATATTTTTTTGTCGCTAAAATTTTGAAAATTCCGCTAAATATAGTGACAAAGTCACTATATTGGCAGAATTGGTTATAAGCAAGCTTGTCGCGGAAAGATACTTTTGGCCGAAAATGAACTCAGATATTAAGAATTGGGTAGAAAATTGCATTCAATGCCGAAAATCGAAAATACAACGGCATACAAAAAGTAAATTAATTGAAATTCCTACACCAAATGCAAGATTTGAACATGTCCACATGGACATAGTCGGACCACTTCCTTCGTCGAATGGCTATACACACATTCTCACGATAATCGACAGTTTCACTAGGTGGCCTGAGGCGTATCCTCTGAAAGACACTCACTTCCACCATTGCTACAACGTTTGTTAAAGAATTCATTTGTCGATTCGGTGTACCACTCCGTCTTACGACGGATTAGGGAAGCCAGTTTGAGTCGAGAATGTTTCGACAACTCAATCGATTATTAGGTACCCACCGCATCAGAACCACAGCCTACCATCCCCAGTTAAACGGTATAGTATAAAGGTTTCACAGACAGTTGAAGGAATCCTTGATGTGTAAAGAAAGTGGAGAGAAATTGAGCGATGATCTCCCTATAATCTTGCTAGGAATACGTAGTGCTTTTAAACCAGACATTGAGTACTCTCCTGCTGAATTAGTATACGGTCAGCCGCTCAAATTACCTGCAGAGTTTTGTTCTTCAGAAAGTGATGACAAAGAAATCGATCCGGAAGTTAAAATTTTAAGAGAAAAATTAATCGTTTCCGACCGACTCCTTCTACAACCTATTTTCCAAAACCTTAAACGATTGCGAATGGGTTTTCAGGCGCGTAGATGCGGTTCGCCTTGGTCTTAAACCGCCATATGAGGGCCCGTTTAAAGTAATAAAAAGACTTCGGAAAAGTTTTATTATTAGCGTGCGCGGAAAAACCGTTAATGTGGGAATCGATCGGTTAAAACCAGCACACATCGCAAACGAACGCGAAGTTCAAAATAAAAAAATAGTAAAATTTCGAATATAATATTCTTAAGTCGTTACACTTGAAGGGGGGTACTGTAGTGATCGAACCTGGCAACGCCGAAATAAATATAGACTCAACGAAGAATGGTTGCCTTCCGGCATTTCGATTATGCACAACTTCAGTCAGGACGAACCTTCTCGACAAGAAAGTCGTCGTCGTCCGCACCGCCGCGCCGGCCGCCATTAATATAATTTGTATAAGTTATATAATTAATCCAATAAAAGTTAAAAATTATCTGTGTTTCTTTAATTTGAGTTATAACTTTAATAAAAAAAATATTGAATTTCATATTGGCAACTACAAGTTCCAACAAAACTCTCTCTCTCACCCACACAATCACTGAATTCCCCAAGTCGGTCGTTGGTGCCGCAACAAAACTTGGCGAATCCAAGGCCGTAAACTGATATATACAATTACTATTTTTGAGAAAAATAAAAAGAAATCATAAAAAGTTGAAGATACTTTTCTGAGCATTCTCTCAGCTCTACTAGTAACTACTCTTTCAACAATTTTAAGGAACCGAAGAAGGAAGGCAAATATTCAAATTAAACTACTTAATACGCCTATTCGGTGGACCTTTGTGCAGATATTGAAGGGATAGCGCTTAGCGTTCCATTCTCTTAAGCTGGTCTGTTATTTAAGTTAAGCTTAAAGAAAGAATTTAACGATGGGCTTAAAGCCATCTGTAAGTTAAGTTATGTTGATGTTTTGTTGTTTACATATCCACTTTAAGTGTACGTGTATCATGAGTTTCCTCGTTCTCTATATAGACGGCGTGTGAGTCTCCAGCCCATTCGCTGGCTCAACATGATCGAATTATACTACTCCCAAGCTCTATGAGGACCACGTACTCAAAATGGTTGAGATGAAGTGGAGAACAAATAGCGAGAGTAAGACTATGACTAAACAACATAGTCGAAAGAAGGTTTTAAGAACCGAGATTCAGAATGGTTTTTGTTACGGTAAGTAACAATATCTACTTAAAACCAACCTGACTTTCCTTACCTTATGTGAACCTAAAATGTAAGTCGGCCATGACATACAAGTCATAGTCAAGTCTCTCTTTCATTAGATAAACACCAAATCTGGTAATTTGGTCTCACTCTGTCCCTCCGGTCTCAATTAGACACTGTCCTACTGAACCGAAGACTCTCTGCTCCGCCTTGCGCACTCATGTATTTATTGTTAGGAAGCCGCCTGTACATAGTTTTACGGTTGACGTTTTAGATTTGCTGAATCGCCATTTTTTTCCGAACCAGCACTCGGCTCTCTAAATAGAGGAATGCATCGGACATGATGGAGCGGCTTAGACGCACACTCTCATTAATCTCATCATTACAGTACCAAAGCCCCAAAAATTAGGCTGTTGGTCAAGGACATTGTTTTTGCAAAGCGAGTGCGGATAAGCTTTAACACAAAATTACCAATTCTGTTTATGTTGGAATAATAATGTTTGTACTCCGACTCTAGTGTTCTGTGTAATCCAAGGCAACATCTAAGACACTGCCTCTCAAACACCCGATTCTTTTCCATTTGAGATAGGGTAACGTTGAACCACACCGGGTAGATACCTCTAGACGATCATCGGCCGGATAAGGGCCAAGTAGCAAATCAACCGCCGTGCTATCATGCGGGCTGCTGTAAAACAATCGAAATACCAATACTGATCCAACCAGATGCACTGGTACTTTACTACACTTTTACTCGCTAGTGGTTGTTCATGTGGCCGTACGATCACTAGCTCAAGCCAGTTCTTTTTCGTGTCCATTGAGGCTCCTTGCAACGGAGTCCTAAACAGAATAATGTCCGATTTCTGAAAATTGATTTTGAACTTCCATTCAACGCAATATCG
Organism: Chrysotoxum bicinctum; assembly: GCA_911387755.1. Classification (NCBI taxonomy): domain Eukaryota; kingdom Metazoa; phylum Arthropoda; class Insecta; order Diptera; family Syrphidae; genus Chrysotoxum; species Chrysotoxum bicinctum. Next base: position 27,689,943 of record OU426989.1, read on the forward strand.
CTGAATCTTGTCGAAATTACGCTGACAAAGAATTCCGATGACCTCGACTTCTGTTCTGTACGCTATTAGATCATTGGAATAGGCGATTGCCTGAGTTAGACTACCTGTCAGACCGCTTGTGAATAGAATCGGCAAGTTGGCAGCTCCCTGTTGGCGATCATTTTTAATATCAAAGATTGCGGTAGCATGTCAGAATGCATATATAAAAGTTGTTTACTTATTCCGTGTCTAGTCAGCTTAAGATAGTGATCTTCTTACCATACGGAGTCAAAACTTTTCTCCAAATCAACCAGACAGGCACAGTCCAAAGCACTGACTGTTTTCTTTTCGTTTATCAATTTAATCTTCGATGTTGTGTTTTAAAAAATCAATAAACGTGATAGGCTTTTGGGTGCTTACAAATGGATAGATAGAAAAATGCTGCCGAAGTAGTGAACGGCTTTCTCCAAAGATTGATTGGCACAGGAATAACACACTTGTGGTGCAAAGTATTAAGCGGTGATGATTAGTATCTACTGAGTTCAACTCCTAAAAAATTAAATAACTTGAAATTTCAGCTGACTTGTTCTTTTAGGAATTCCTACCTTATGATTCGTTCGGCTTTAGGAACTTCGATATATCTATGTAATCAACTCATGAGATAATTTTTTAAGAACTGGTACTGCTGTAAGATCTATAAAGTATATGTTGTACTAGTTTTTTAGTTGAAAATCGGGATCTTTTGGTTTGCCTTGAATTTGTAAAACCCCTATGATTATCTATTTTTGTTTTTCTTTTTTAACAAAGCATGAGATATTATGTATGTATTTAAATAAATATAACTAAAGTGTTTTATTTTCAATTAGAAATTGAATACCGAAACCCAAGAAAATTGACTACTAACTAAGAACAGGTGCTTGAAAATTGCCACTTACATATTTTCAATTCACATTAATAATAATAAAATCAACCACGTAGCTTCATTGAAGATTCAAATAAAACCTCCGACTATGTACTAAATCCTCTTATTTACTTAATATTTTCATCTTTTAAATCTTTCAGCACAAGCAAAAGAAAAGGACGAATTCACCTGCCCAGAACAAACTGGCAATGGAAATTTTGCAGATCCTGTATCATGTCGTAGATTCTACCAGGTTTGTATTCTAAAACATTCTCCATTGCAAAGTTAAAAGACTTCAAAAAAGCATTTAATTTGTTGTCTCTGAATATAATAATCCATATAACTCTTTATAAATAATGAATTCTATATGCAAGTAATACCGCAAATTCATTATCTTGGTTATATATTTTGAAATAAACTCTATCCCTTTATCTACATTAAATGTTATATATTTTTAAGTAAATTTTTGTTTTCGTTTTTACAGTGTGTAGATGGTTTTCCATACTTGAACCGATGTCCATCGGGATTATACTTTGATGATATCAACAAATTTTGTAATTTCAAGGATGAAGCAACCTGCGGACCAATTCCAACTAGTAAGTTTCTTGTCAAGTTTTCCACGTAGCTCTTCTAAAATGAAGTGAGAGGAAAGAGTAGGTAGACGCTCATAGATCCTTCTAAGACTGTCAAGCATGGAGGAATATTACCTATGGATATAGAGATGCAATCATTCTAAATTTAAAGCTTTTTGGATAGAATCTAAAAAGCCTTTGTGGTCTCTTTGCTCTTGTAGCAGAATAAAAAGGATCTAAACCAAATTCACCTGCGCTATCAAAAATAAAGTCCTTGCCTCCTTTATATAGATTTTTACTTCCATTGACTCAAGTAAAGGTTATCAAAGCTACTACCCCATGTTAGACAGTGGGGTATTACTTACGCAGAAAGTGAATATTAAGAGCATAAAGATCCGGAAAGAAAGAATCTTGAAACACTGAGGTTTATGACAAGCTATAAGTTGCTTTACAATAATTCTTTTGGAGAATTAAATTCCTTCAAAAATGAGTCATAAAATCACATCAATATTAAAAAAGTTTATTTAGATTCGAGAAAACTAGCTTAGGTCTTGGTAAAAGAGATTTTCGGAGGAACCCTTGCCCTAGTACTTTGGTAAAATCACCTTTTACAAGTGATACATTAGTTTTGTTTAAAGAAAGGTTAGTCTAGTTTTTATTACCCATATCATAAATAAATTGTAAACAAAATTTAACCAATTTCTTTTTAGGGATTTCAATAAAATTTTTTCTCTGAGGTTGCTTTTAATCTTATTTCTAGAAATTTTTAGAAAACTTTCGATTTTAATAAAAAATTACGTGCAATATTGTAGATGAGGCTTACTTATTGCCTTTTTTCAAACAAAATAACGGTAAGCTTGCAACCTTGTAGGAGGAATGAATTTAATAGAAAACCGTTGATAAGCAGTATATTCCAAAGTACCATTATTATTTCCCAGTTTTTCAATATTTATTTTTGGAAAAAAAGCTTTCAAATAATTTTAATCTTATGGCATATTTCAATTTCTGAAAGATAATTATTTGAGGTATTTTAAAATTGGCTTACTAATTTTTAATTACGACATATTGCAAATAATGAACTCGTAGGACAGATTGAATTTAAGATTTTTGCCTGCACAATTCAAACTTAGTACTTAATGTTGTTAGACATTCCTCCGGCCAGTTTTGGCTTTAAATTTTTTTGATGAAAAAATAACAGTACCTGCCATAATATTACCATAAGTAATTTTAAGCTATACAGACATTTTGAACGTGTCCGAAGTTTGTTTTTATTCAATAGCTAAAGATATTTTTCCGATAAAATAGTTATGAATCGTATCACACATAAGACTATCTTTACTTCTGACTTATAGGTACTATAAAGCAAGATTTTGATCAAAGTTGACATTACGATGATAGCGAAGACTAAAAAAAGTGGGTCACGCATTTCTGTCTGTCTGTCCATCTGTCTGTTCGACTACAGTCTAAACGGCTCGGTCGATTTTCTTTAAATTTAGTAGATATCATTTTTAATTCCCCCCCTCACGTTTTTTTTAAGACAAAAATAACGGTACCTGAAATTTGAATTTTGTTTTATAAATATTTTTTTTTTCTCAAAAACTGTTCAACAGATTTAAAAAATAAAAATACCAAAAAAATTCATTTAGTTAAAGCAATGTAATGGTTGAAAAAAGTATTCCGAAAAATGATTATTGAGGGTACCCCCCATAGAATCATTTTTTTTTGTTTTTGATTTTCTCAAAAAGGGTACTACCGATTTTGATAATTTTTTTTCTTAATTTAAAAATTTTTTTTGCTAAAGCTCCCCAAAATTTGAATAGTATCTATTGTGTATTTAAATTAAAAAAAAAATCTGATTTTTAGAAAAAAAATCAAAAAAAAATTTTTTTTTTTCAAAACTCAATATTTCGAAAATCCTATGCTATAGATTTTTTTTAAGCTTCATAAGTAAAAGTTTCCCAATATAATCTACAAGATGTGAAAAAAAAATTTGTTTTACCTAAAAATAAAGGTACCTACACACCATACAAATGTTAAAAAATGGTTTTCAAAAATCATTTTTTGCTCAAAGACCGCGCCTAGAATTTTGGTAAATTTTTTTTCCTAGTACATAATTAATTTTTACGATCTTTAATTTAATAAAAAAAACATTGAAATTAAGATATTACAGTTTGTACCTACTCGTACCATAGAATCATTTTTTTCTAATTTTAAATTTCTCATTATCAACATAACGGATTAAAATGAAATTTCTTATACAGATCCTTCTGAAAAGTTTAATAAACATTATATTTCAAAACTTAAAAAAAATACTTTCTGAATTTTTGGCAAAAAATATTTTTTTCTTGGAAAATTCGATATCTCAAGAACGCCTCAGTATATACTAATTTTTTTTCTTAAAAATGTGTTCTAAAAGTTTGTATATAAAAGCTTATTAATATTATAATTTTTGTTCTTCTCTTAATACTAACAGAACTTAAAAAATTAGTTTTATCTTTATGAATACGAGTAGTTTTCGCTAATAACATTCGTTTTTAAAATTCCTAGTCTATTACATAGAAACAAGTTCGTGCAACCCAGTCGTGCATTTTATTTTTCTTGTAAACTCACTATTTCTTTAATTTTTTGTTTTAAAGCTTACTATTGGCACCCCTTAATTCAAAAATGTTTTTTATAAAATCAAATAAATATTTGTTTTTTCTTAAACTGTATCATATTACCCATAATTCTGTGTTTTTGTTTTGATTAATTTCCTCTTCAGTTCGTTTTTATAAGTGCAAAAGTGAAAATGTTTTATTGTTGTGAAAAAGAAATAAAAAATTGAGTGTTCTCGCTAAGGAGGGAGAATTTGATAAGCGTTCGTTTTTGATTATTTTATGATATACAGTGCCTTGCATAAGTATAACCGCACCTGTAAAAATGCGTTTTGTAGAAAATTAAAATGGGAATGACAACTTACTATTTTTTTTTTATTTAATGGCATCACTAATCAAGTAAATTGAGAAGAAAAAAAATGTCCGTTATTTTCTCTTCTGGTGTTTAAAATTTAAAAACAGATTTTCTTGTTTGCAAAAGTATAACCGCATTTTTATTTTTATTTTTTCTTTATTTTAAGTATTATTTTTAGGAAGAACTAGTAAGGGATCTTGCTTCCCCTATTTTCGACGAAGATAAAAATTCTTTTTGGCATACTGTTGACAAGGTTTTTTAATATTAAATTGTCTATAGAGTTCCAATCTTCCACAATTGCCTCTCGCAGCTCAGCAACACTGATAAATTATGGGCATACATTTTGCGGGTCAAAATTTCCCTAAAGGTTTTCAATAGGGTTACAATCTGGAGAACGTGCCGGCCACTCCATCAAATTTATGTTATTGGACTTTGACGACTAACGTTAATTGAGGCATTATCTTGCTGGAAGTCAGTGCGAACTTGACGAAATCGTCTTATTTATTTGAATCAAGCTAATTAATATCTAGCGTACAAAAATATTACTTAGAATTAAGAGTTTATAAATTATACAATATTATAGAATATTTTTTTAAAACCATTATTTGATACATCACAAAAATTTATTAACAAATTATGATTGACGTTATACAAATTAAACATGTTATTCAATGGTGAATTCTGCTCATAGTTGGTACGATAGTGTTTTATGTAAATTGGGTCACGAAAACCTCTTAGATTTCGATTTGGAACATTAAAATTAACACGACACAAAAGGTTTAAAGCATCGATATTACTATCAATAATATTAACAATAAAAACAAAACATAAATAAGAACGTCTGCGCTCCAGACTGGGTAAATCTATGAGTTTTAAACGGCTGCTATATGAAGGAAGATTCAATGGATTCTGCCAGCCTAAGCCTCTAAGAGCAAATTTTAGGAATCTTTTTTGAATTTGTTCAATTCTTATTTTGTGACAACTGTAGTAGGGGGTCCATACCTGGCAAGCATACTCTATAATGGGTCTGACAAATGTGGTAAATAGTTGTTTGATAACATAAGGATCAGAAAACTGACGTGATTCCCTTTTAATCCAACCTAATATTGAATTGGCTTTATTACATGCCATATTGATATGCTGTGTGAATTCGAGTTTCTTATCGAACAATACACCAAGGATAGATACATCATTTACATTTAATAGATTTACGCCATTGAAACTATAGTCAAAAGATAAAACGGACAATTTTCTTGTAAAATTTATAATCTTACACTTATTGATATTTAACAACAAATAATTACGTGCACACCAATTATAGAAAGCATTTAAATCAATTTGAAGCTTTTCACAGTCAAGATTGCTAGAAATGGTTTTAAATATGTTAACATCGTCTGCATACATAAGACAATTAGAGTACTTTAAAACTGAAGGAAGATCATTTACAAACAATATAAAAAGAACTGGACCCAAATGGCTACCCCGGGGAACCCCAGAATTTACGACAAAACTATTTGAATGGTAGCCGTTAAAATTGACTGAATAGGATCTGTCAAGTAGATAAGATTTTAGCCAAGCAATGAATTTTACGCTGAACCCCAGCCTACTCATTTTATTAAGCAAAATTCTATGCGACAGTTTGTCAAATGCCTTACTAAAATCTGTAAGAACACAATCCGTCTGTTTTTTGTTTTTAAAGGAATCGACACAAAACTCCGTTAACTCCATGAGTAGGGTGACAGTCGAGCGGCCCTTTGAGAAAGTAGGGTACCAAATTATCCTGAAGCACCTGGGTGTAAGCTGAACTATTCATCCTTGTAGAGGTTAAAAACCTTACCACGGTCGCAGAAGGCCCCCCAAACCATACAACTGCCACCGCCGAAGTTCCTCTTGGAAATTTTTTTTTCATATCTCAGACATGAGAATATCCGTTAAAACCATCTGGCCCATCAAGATTAAACTTTTTTTCGTCACTGAAAATAGATAATCTAAAAAAAACACTCATTGGATTATGCCATTTGGAATAACAAGTGTTAGGTGTAATTTAATGGAATGTTACTTACGGTTTTCCAATTTCGGTTCATGCTTTTACGGGCCAATTTTAACCTTTTTTATTTGTGAGCTGTTGCCAGATTTGGAGCTGGCACCATTTTGCCCCGAAAAATCACTACACTGATTTTAAGGCACGAGAAACCGTTGAAACCGAAACTCCTAACCCCGATTCCTCACGAACTTCCAGCGAAGAATGCATCGAATTGGATGCAGCATTGATTAAACGTCTCTTATTGCGGCGTACCAGCTTCTGCGTACGCACGGATCTTATTTATGTCCCATAAGATTATGGATCTTGAAATTTTTCTACCAATAGCCCTTAAGCTTAGGCCACTTAACAGAAAAGCTTGAATTTTATCTTTTTCCGTATCGCTTAAATGTCTACCAAGCGACATTAGGTGTGTTTTTTTGGGAAAATTATCCGTAGTGAAGTAGGATTTCCCAAAAAAACGTATCCGCAGTTGTGCGATTTTTCTACTTTAAAGTTGGTTCCACTGACTAGTTGTCAAATATTTAATTGAAAAAAAAAACAACCAATAACTTTTTGCCAAGTAATTTTCATGTTTCTGAAAATATATATCGAGGTTTTTATTTATGAATTTCAATTTAAATCATTTTGTATTTACTTTTTCTGTTCACCAGCCATTCTTCATAAAGCAGAAGTTTTGTTTGTGAATTTTTTTTTTTGTTGAAAATTATCACCACCACAAAAGTCAAGGGATCTGTTCGCAGACTTTAGTTAGTTTTGGATTTCTCAACAGATTTTTTCATAAGAAGGCTTTGTCGCGTTAGTATCTCTTAAATGTCGCTATTTAACTAAAGTATAACAGCTGACCACGACATTTCGCTCCTACAAAAACGCGTTAGTTATTAAACAGCTTTCTATAAGAGTTCGACACCAACACGATACAAAATGCAGCGTTTTTCTTATAAAAATGGTTTTGTAAAAAAAAGACTTAAACTCTCAATGGAAAATGCTAAACAACAAACTACTTTTCGTACTCTACGAACATGCCTTCGAGATACAAAAGAGTTTTCAATTGTACCAACATTTGTATTCGAGACTCGAGCAAACGTCAACATTCTATCCGCAGTTGGATCCTACTTCTACTTTTATCGGCAGTGAAGACTTTGTATTTGTAATACGTATAAAATCTTACTTCACTACGGATAGCTTTGCGAAAAAAACACACCTATTGTTGTTTGTCATTTCAAAGCACACAACTGAATGAAGCTTTAGAGATGTTGGCACTGTGCGGTTATACTTTTGCAATACATAAAAATCTGTTTTTAGTTTTTAAACACCAGAAGAGAAAATAACGGAATTTCTTTTTCTCTCAATTTACTTGATTAGTGATGCCATTCAATAAAAATAAAATGCACGACTGGGTCGCACGAACTTGCTCCTATGTAATAGACCAGGAATTTTAAATACGAATAATATTAGAGAAAACTGTTCATAAGGATAAACTTAATTTTTTTGAATTCTTTTAGTAGTAAGACACAAAAACAGAATGCTATGCAAATATGTATGAATGTATGCAAGAACAAAAATTATAAGTCGTTGTAGTAGTTTCTTAAAAGAAAAGCTTTTATATACAAAATTTTTAAAAGATTTTTAATAAAAAAATTTGGTGTGCCAACTTTAAGTTTTTATTACTGTACGAATGAAAATTAAATTTCCAAAAAAAAATATTGAGTCGTTTTTGAGATATCGAATTTTCAAAAAAAAAATGATTTTTTTGTCAAAAATTCAAAAAATATTTTTTTTTTAAGTTTTAAAATGCAATAATTTTAAAACTTTTTAGAAGCATCTCTGCAAAAAACTTCATTAAAATTCGTTATGTCGGTAATGAGTAATTCAAAATTTAAAAAAATGGTTCTATGGTAGGTACAAGTTGTAATATCTTAATTTTAAAATTTTTTTTATTAAATTAAAGATCGTTAAAATTATTTGAAAGAAAAAAATTTTTATCAAAATTCTAGGCCCCGTTTTCGAGAAAAATACGATTTTTGAAAACCATTTTTTAACATTTGTATGGTGGGTACCTTTATTTTTAGGTAAAATAGAACTTTTTTTTCTCACATCTTGTAGATTATATTGAAAAACTTTTATTTATCAAGTTTAAAAAAAAATCTAGCATAAGGTTTTTGAAATATAGAGTTTTGAAAAAAAAAAATTGAATTTTTTTTTAAAAATCCAAAAAAAATTTTTTTTTTAATTCGAATACCCAATTTTATTTAGGTTTTTGAGGAGCTTTAGCACAAAACAAATGATCAAAATCGGTGGTGCCGTTTTCGAGGAAATCAAAAACAAAAAAAAACGGTTCCTTGGGAGGTACACTCAATAACCATTTTTCGGAAAATTTTTTTTAACCAGTACCTACCTTTAAATAAACGAAATTTTTTTGTATCTTTGTTTTTTTAATCTATCGAACAGGTTTTGAAAAAAAAAAATATTTACAAAATTTCGAAAAAAATTCGTATGGCAGGTACCGTTATTTTTAGTCTTAAAAAAAAAGAAAAAAACGTGTGGGGGGAAAAAATTAAAAGTGATATCTACCAAGTTTAAAGAAAAGCGGCCAAGTCGTTTAGGCTGTAGTCGAACCGACAGACAGCCCGACAGGCAGACAGACAGAATTTCGAGACCCACTTTTTTAGTCTTCGCTATCATCGTAATGTCAACTTTGATCAAAATGTCGAGTTGGATTTTTTTTCCGAATGCATAACTTGCCTTATAGTACCTATAAGTCGCAAGTAAAAATAGTAAGGTGTCATTCCCATTTTAATTTTCTAAAAAAACTCATTTTTACAGGGTGCGGTTATACTTATGCAAGGCACTGTACTTAATAAAAATTTTAACTTTTGTTATGAAAATTTATTAAACTTAACGCTGTTTTTTTTTTTTTTGTTAAACAAATTGTTAAATCTTAAGAAAAAGGGGTGCCGATAATTGGTGCCGCAAAAAAGGAGGGGTTCAATTATTGCCATGGAGGTGCCAATTATTCATTCTTATTGGCACTGCCAATAATTATACTTTTTGGAGTTCGAATTACTATATCTGCTGACCGTTACAATTTTCAGCCTCAAAAAATGCCACGAAAAACACAGAAATATAACGAAAATGAAATTCTCAACATAAAAAATGAACAAATATTAAAAAGAAACAAAATGAAGTTATACTTTAAGAACAAAAATTTCAAATTTTAATTTGATGTACAAAATTAGGGCTGATGATTCTACCCGGGTAATCAACTACCCGGGTACCCGGTTACCCGGGTTGCTTGTACCCGGGTAGTAAATAACCCGGGTACCCGGGTATTCGGGTATTGCCCGGGTACCCGGGTATAAAAACGAAAAACTCCTTGGTGGCTATGTAAATCGCTTTTTCAAAAACACCTACAAATCTTGGAACAAATTATATAATTATATGTATGACACAATTAGGTACAGCGACAAAATTTCAGAAAAACTAAACATTTTATTCAATAGGTAGTCAAAAAACATAAAAACAATGCTCTGAAATACAATTATATTAATAATGAGCAAAGGAATTATCAAAATTTCATAAATTGTTGATGAGGAAAATTTTATGGGTTTAAATTCTAATTTAATAGATCTTGATTTTTGTGCAAGAACACCAACAAAGAAACATTTTCTGGGCCAAACATGATCTTTTGGCAGTAATAATATTGCCTGCAGTCGAAAAGAGCCTTTCTGAATATGCTGATATAGCTGGAACAGCAAGATATCTTGTTGCCAAAGATGCCATAACGAGGATAGAGCGTTCTCTCGAGCACCACCATACAAGAGGGTCCAAACGGTTCGATATACGAGGTTCTGCTATGTACTGCTCAAACTAAGAGATGTTGTCAAGTAATTGCCCTTCAGTTGCAACGAGGAAATCCAAATCTTGGGGTGGCCGTGGCGCGATGGTTGTGTGCTCGCCTGTCAACCTCATTATCACAGGTTCGATCCCTGCCGTCGTCTATGTCTTATTCAATTCCATTAAAACCTACTAAAATTGTCATCAAGGGTTGCTGGTTTACTCGTTCCATGTTGTTTAGGCATAAGACTAACAACATTGTGATTGAGTTAAACTAGTATGCCCAACAAGGATGAATACGAATAAAAAATAATGCGAATTATAAGGGACAAAGAAATAAGACACGGCAGTTCTCCGCTTTAGTTCAGCCGCCATCCCTGGAGATAAAAAAATCTGAGACAACCACCTTCAGTCTCTACATCGTGCCACTCATCTTTTCTATCCTTCTTTCTCTTCCGTAACTTCACGACCGCGCTGTGTTGAAACATTTAAAGGGTAATCATAATCCCTTGAGCGCGAGTAAATTATAAAAAAAAAAAAAAAAATTACTACTTCCACTAGGTTCTTCTTCTGTTACTTTGTCAGAGCACATTCCCAGAATTTTTTCCTTAACAAAAGTACGAATTTAGTCTGCTACTTCACTGCTCGCAGTTTTAAGGTCCTTGTATCTTGGGTCTAAGAATGATGCTACTTGGTAAAATATTCACGGCTGGGGACATTTCGCCTAGGTGAAAGCGTGTTTTTAGAGAAAAAACGATTTTATTTTTGAATATGGTGGCTGTTTCTGTGTCTTCGAGCTAAGGTGCATAGTGGTTTTCAATCAGAGTTTTGATAACCAAGCGCACTGCAGAAAGCGTTACTTTACTTTCACGACATAGCAGTTTTGTTGCTAAGTACAGTGGCTTCAAAACTGTGGTTAACTCTTCCATTATTCCCCATTCGTACTCAGATATTTCCAGGTTCAGTGCTGTAGAAGAACTCGTATAGCTGTTATCACTTAGAACTGCAATAACGTCGGAGCGATTGTGGTGCAAAATATCACACATAAAATAAATGGAATCCCATCGGGTTGGACAATTTTGAACTAAACGTTCCTTCTTCATTCCTAGCTGCAATTGTTTTCCGTTTAAGGCCGACGTAGCAACATTCGATTGGTGAAAATGTGATACCACTCTTCGACATTTTATTGCAACAATTTCGTAATCCTCAACAGACTTAAATATATGCTTTACACAAAGTTGTAGGGGGTGAGCAGCACAATTCACATTGTCACCCAGATTCATTAACGGTAATAATCCAAACCAATTTGTATTCTCTCTTCTTGAGTTGAATCATTTTGCGAACTTTTACAAATCTCTTTGTACTTGCAAAACATTATGAAAACAAGTTCAGGTGTTCCATTTGTAAAACATACTGTAACATTTTTACTAGGTTCGTTAAATAAAACTTATTACTCTTTCTTGTATTTCTTCTTAACTTTTACTTTCCAAATCACAACAATAAATCGCAATTTATAATCAACTCAAATACTTTATTCAGATTAAAATCACACTTGTTTTACACTTACCACAATCCAATAAGCAGAGTTTTGCACACTTCCGTAATCAAAAATCAACTGTGTTCCGCTCACCGTTTACACTCTCTTATATACTCAAACCAGTTGTTCTCGAAGGTTCTTGTCTAGAATATTCTATTCGCTTGGAATAAGGGGAAATTCATATGGAGATAGAATGTTCTAGTTGTTTGGAATAAGGGGAAATTTTGTAATTCTCAACAGATGGCGCTGTAGGAGTATAAAGCTCTGTTCGCAACAATACCTAAGCCTAACCGTTGTATCTGTACTTTAATCAGTGCATTTCATTGTGTACTTGCTAAACCTCTTAATCTAAACCATCCTAGAAACGAATAGCGGTATTGATTCGGATATATTTAATTTAATAGAGTTTAACTTCAATGTCTTTTATTTTGCTGTAGCCGGGTAACATCAGCCCTATAACAAAATATATCAGCCGCTCTCTTAATGCAAAAGTTATTCATATTTTAAGAGAAAAATTTCCTTAGGGGCGCCAATATAAGCGTTACGCTATATATAGGCAATTTATACGTTGGAATTTTTAAGTTGTTTCTGTTTTGGGTTGCCTTGCAACTGCACAAACAAATTTATTTCGACTTATGTTAGGGTTAGCTTATGTAGTTTTCAGGCTTAATTACATTAAAAATTTTGACAGCCGAAAATTCTGAACTGGAAAGCTGCTTTCGAGTTTAATGGAATTCAATTTATTTGACTTCCCAGAGTTAAGGCCAGGACAGAAATGAAAATGTTACCCTTTTTTATGACAAAAATATTAGCATGTTTTAGAATATTTGCTCCAAATTTTCAGTGCTGGATATAACTTTGAGATTAGGCTGCAAATAAATTGAACCCACCCTAGTTATCTAAGTAATAGTTTTTCAGCTTAGAGTTAACTTAAATTGTCAATTGCTAATGATAATGTTTTTTTTAATAATTCACACGCGCTCAAGGGTATGTTAAAAGATCCTTATAATTTTTTGACGATCGAAATAGAGAGGTATACATCCTTAAAATCAATCTATCTCTCACCAAATACAAAATTACAATTTCCCTCTAAGGAATCACCGAAGAGCCTCAAGTACTGAGTTAGAAGAAATACCTCTAGTAGTTTCTGCTGAAGGGAGAGCTACAAACATACAGACCGGCAGACGTTTTTTGTCTTCGCTATCATCGTAATTTCAACTTTGATCAAAATCTCGAGTTGGATTTTTTTTTCAAATGCAGAACTTACCCTATATCGTATATCACGCACGTAAAAAAGTATTCGTTACTCTTATAAATCACTTTAATTTATCGGTGCCACTGTCAGTTTTCACATAAATTTGTTCTTCATGACCTTTAAGTGAAAGTATACTGAACTGTGCATACTGAACTATGTTATGTAAGCCGTTCAAAAAGGAATTCATCCTCACACTGTAGTGTAGATGCAGTGTGTATTATATCTACCAAAGCAGCTAAGCAAGATATCCAACATTGCCTCTATGGAGTATGTTGTATGTACCATACCAGCCGGGTAACCATATAGCCTATCAGATCCAAAAATATAAAATTAGATTGAGATTGAAATTTGGTCCACAGGACTTCTTTGTGTCTTCAATATTTCCAGCTGAAAACCATTTATTCGCAGTCACTCAATTTCGTGGGTTGCATACGAGAACATCTATCCGTATAAACCCTTTTTTCTGCATCAGAATCTTGTCTATAGGAACAGTGATACCATTTCCTTCCGTTCCTACTCAATGTCATTTACTGAAAATTAATTTGAGAGAATTTTCTGGCAAAAATAAATTAGAAAATTCTATTCAGCTTTGCATATATTCTGTTATTGGGTATAGAGGGTAGCTATAACCTTGTATACAAGTTGTATATAAGAATATGTAGACCCTTAATTTCATAACTCATTGAGCACAATATCTAAACCGTGACATTCCATATATTAAAAACTTCGATTGCAGTTTTTTGTTTTGTTTCTAAGGACATCATGCAAAAACGAAGGATGCATCCAGGTCTTCAAGAAATGCATTTTTCTATTTAACTTAAAACGAAGGATTTCTTTGTCAGGCGAGTACATTTTGTGTTCGCATTGAAAAGGAGATAAGAGGAATGCTTTTTAGCGAGTGACAGAGAAATAATTTGCATTTCAGGACATTCTGTGTCCTGTGTAATACAAAAACACCAACTAGACACAATTTACACTTTGCATCACTCGAATTTGATGACTTTTATTTTGTTTAAAATTTTTCATGAAGTCTTCATTGCGCAATTTTGTCCAGATTTTATTTCTTACTATAAAACTTACGCTTTGTGGCAAAGCTCAACATTTTTGTCAACAGACCCTGGGTTTTTTTTTATACATAGTTCCAAGCCGCTCTATTTTTACTTGCGATATAGGAAAAAAAAATGGAACTCGAGATTTTGATCAAAGTTGACATTACGATAATAGCGAAGTGTGGGTCCGACAATTCCGTCTGTCTGTCTGTAAGTCTGTATGTCTGTACCTCGATGTACAGCCTGGAGCTATTTTCTTCAAACTCGGTGCTTAAAGGTCTTCGCTGATTCCCTAGAGGGCAAATTGAAATTTTGTCTTTTAGCTAGAAAACTAACGGTACCCCCCATACTTTAGGGGTGGCCGTGGCGCGATGGTTGTGTGCTCGCCTGTCAACCTCAGTATCACAGGTTCGATCCCTGCCGTCGTATATGTCGTCTTTAATTCCATTAAAACCTTCTAAAAATTGTCATCAATGGGTTGCTGGTTTACTTTTTACATGTTGTTTAGGCATAACAATAAAAACATGTGATTGAGTTAAACAAGTATGCCCAACAAGGATGAAAACGAATAAAATAATGCGAGTTATAAGGGACATAGAAATAAGACACGGCAATTCTCTGCTTTAGTTCAGCCGCCATCCCTGGAGATAAAAAATCTGAGACAACCACCTTCAGTCTCAGAACATCGTGCCACACATCTTTCATATCATTCTTTCTCTTCCGTAACTTCACGCCCGCGCTGTGTTAAAACATTTAAAGGGTAATCAGATTCCCTTGAGCGTGAGTTGATTATAAAAAAAAAAAAAAAAAAATACACTCATAATCTTATTTATCTCGAAAACGGCTGTAACGATTTTGATAAAAAAAAAACTAAGTGTAATATTATGGACATGGACTACATTTTGGTGAAAAAAAAAATTTGGGGCAAATTGTTATTAACGGTACCTGTCATAAAACCGTTTTTTTGATTTTCGAATTACTCATCACCGGATCTAACGATTTTACCCAAAATTTTTGTGCAGGACCTCCTTTGTATTTGAAAAATGTAAACTGAAAATTTTTTCGGAAAAATTGTTTTTGAATTTTTTAAAAAATAATACACATTTTTTTTCGAAAATTCAATATCTTGAAAACGGATACACGATTAAAATTTGTTTTTTTTTTTTTTTAAATTATTTAATTTTTCACAAATATTGTCCCTGACTTAGAACATCCAATAGACCTACCCGTTGGCGTTTTGTAGTCTCCTTTCATTCTCCCGAGAATTGAATATTGCCCCAGTTTTGTTTACTCATATAGCTATTTTGTGACTCTCACAACAGGTTCAATGAATCAGCGAAACTATGCATCGAATGAGAATCTTCAATGAGTGGTCGGTCATCAAGTGAATCCTAAGGAGTAAACAATTATTTTACAAGCTTAATTAAAGAAGGCCACATATAATGGAAGGATTTTCAACTTGAATTCTCTAATTAATTTTAATAAAATTTGAAGAGAATTAAACTATAAGCACTCGTACCGCTATATAGATTCGGATCTGTGATTTATTAAAGTCTGCCAGCCTTTTTTTTTTATTTTTCAATACTTGTAATTTTTGAAAGCCAAATTTTTAAAATTAAAATATTTCCCTTCTTTACAAGATTCCTTTAAATAAATACAAATTTTCAAAATTAAAAGGTATTTTTTTTTAAAGCCCACTTTTGCATTTTTAAACTCAAAAACGGGCTAAATTAAAATTTGCATTAATAAGCAAAACAAAAATACTTGTGGAAATAGGGGCTGCTATTAAAAAACTAAATTTTGAAAATAATAATAGACATAATCTTTGTGAAACAGAGTGTAATTCCAAAACGTCATTCATCAGCTTCCAAGCTGACTTTCCGAAAATCTATTTTACCACCGAGACGGCCATTGTACTGTTTTTTTTTCTAGAAAAGTTGAAACTGATTTCAATTTGGTTTGTCGTCTCTGAGCAGCACTTATGTCATTATCGTATTTAAGTATGCTCTTTTTGGGACTAGGACTCCGAGGAATCCTCTCTTTCTTTGTGTATCTGATTCTCTATCTCTATACCTAAGTTAATATACGTAAAACCTAAGGAGAAAGACAGTCTTTTCTGAAATTTTTAAATATTCTCTTGTGGGATAAAAGTAAATTACGAATTTTCAGATGTTTGTTTCCCATTAAGACTCTATTGATTGAATTAGAGTGTTTGCATAGTAAAGCTATCTTAAAGGAATAATTTGAATTCTCAAAGTACGAGTAACAT
The DNA here is from genome assembly GCA_911387755.1 of Chrysotoxum bicinctum. Lineage (NCBI taxonomy): Eukaryota > Metazoa > Arthropoda > Insecta > Diptera > Syrphidae > Chrysotoxum > Chrysotoxum bicinctum. The sequence continues at coordinate 27,706,332 of OU426989.1, forward strand.
GGCGCTATTTTATTAGGTTGTCGAAAATAGAACACAACGAATTCATGAGTTTATGTCTTGATAACTTTCTGAAGAAACAGGTCTAACGTGTCTGTCTGTCTAGTCTATGTATCTGTTCGACTACAATGTGGACCTTTATAACGATCGGGTTATAGAGAAGTTTTTATTGATCAAGCGCCTTATCCGCGTTAGATTAATAAAACTGAATGACTTTCGGTTAAACTTTTGAAAAAATGACGGGAGCACAGGCGTGTATTTCAGTGTGTATCAGGAAGCTTCTGTTGTCTTGGCTGGTGAACATCTTGGAAAATCTAAAATTTCTCTTCTAAATTTAATGACTTCACACAATTTAATTTCCAATACGAAAATTGAAAATTTTTCTAAAAAAAAAATATACAAATATGTATAAATAAAACGCCAACATAAAAAGAAATTCATTGAAAACTAGTGGAAGGCATCATTCACAATGGAGAAAGATCAGTGAACGAATTCAGTTCACTTCCGTGTGAATTCTTTACTGTGACACACCATATGTCACATGCCTGTATGTCCTGTTTTTGTTGCTTTCGAAGTAGGCCTCTGCCAGTTGGTCCAGGTTCACACAAAACACTGTCTACATTTTGGAGCCACAATGGAAATGGAGGGGTTGTAATGAAAAAGGAACACGAATAAGCTGGTAAAACTTGCTTTTAAATTTATCAAAATTGGCTTCAACGATTTTCTTTAAACTTATTAAATTGCATTTTTAATTTCTACCCCACACACTTTTTTAAGACCAAATGTACCTGCCATTCAATTTTGATTGGAAATTTTAGAAGATATTTTTTATATTTTAAAACTTTTCCACATATTAAAAAAATCTGATAAATGGATTTTAATGGGATTTTCTTAAAAACGGTACAGTTGCTTTTTGATAAATTTTTGTATGCTAAGTGTCTTTAAAAGTTTAAATAATATTTAGTATTAAAATTTTTAAACATTTTTTTTAGATTTAAAAAAAAATCAAATTTTTTTAAGAAATTATTGTATTTTAAAAATAAACTTGCATACTTGATTTCTTGATTTCTTGACTCTTGTCAGTTAACTTTGCATACATTTTTTTCTTTCTCTTGTTTTGAAGGCTTTAGAATTCAAAAGAAAAAAATTTGAAATTACGACGTTACTGACTGTACCTACCATAGAACATTTTTTTCTTAATTCTGACTTTCTCATTATATCTCAAAACTTCAAAAAATTTACATATATGTATATGTATAATTTTTTTTTAATTTTTCAAAATTCAATACCTCAAACATGGTTTAATATATTTTTTCTTAAATTTAAGTTTTATTTGTACCGTTATAAAAATTTAAAGATGGCTTAATAGTTTTTTTTTTTTAAAAAACGTTTAAAAATATACTATGTATAAAAACTTATTTATTTTTAAGAAAGTGCTACAACCATTTTTATTTTTTGTTCAAGGAAAAATGTATATTTGCTTAAGAATTGATATATTCTGTGTTTTTCTCCAACTACTACTACCAAAAGAATTGTTTTTTACATTTAAAAATGAATTTTATACTAATGAAGATTTCGGTCCAATAAAATTCTTTTTAAAATTCTGAGTCTATTACATAATAATAATGATATGTAGGATCAAGCTCCTGCGATCCAGTTGTGCAATTTATCTTTTAAATAAAATCATACCTCAGTTTCAGATGTTCGAGCATCAGGCGAAAAATATTGGTGAGAAATTTTATTTGAATTATTACGATGTTAAAGCTGTTTTAGTAGGAAATTTGCTTAAAACGACGATTTCTAAATTACATATATTCGAATATAGCATCATACTTTCCCTACCCTACTTTTATAAAAGTTGAAAGCATCGTATACCTATTATATTTTTACTTGCGACTTATAGGTACTATAAGGCAAGTTATGCATTCGTAAAAAAAATCGAACTCGAGATTTTGATCAAAGTTGACATTAGGATGATAGCGAAGACTAAAAAAGTGGGTCTCGCAATTCTGTCTGTCTGTCTGTCCGTCTGTCTGTCTGTCTGTCTGTCTGTCTGTCTGTCCGTTCGATTGCAGCTAAACGGCACGGCCGATTTTCTTCAAACTTGGTAGATATGGGTTTTAATTTTTCCCCCCGAATTTTTTTTGATTTGATTTTTTAAGATCAAAAATAACGGTACCTGCCATACGAATTTTTTCCGAAATTTTATAAACATTTTTTTTTTTGCAAAAAACTGTTCGACAGATTTTAAAAATAAAAACACAAAAAAATGTCATTTAATAAAAGCTAGGTATTTGTTGTTATTGAGGGTACCCCCCATGGAACCATTTTTTTGTTTTTCATTTTCTCAAAAACGGTACGGCCGATTTTGATCAGTTTTTTTTTGCTAATGCTCCCCAAAAACCTGAATAGAAATTTTTGGATTTTTAAAAAAAACTTCAACATTTTTTTCTAAGGCTCAATATTTCGAAAACCCCTTGCTAGATTTTTTTTAAACTTGATAAATAAAAGTTTCTCAATATAATCTACAAGATGTGAGAAAAAAACTTTTATTTTACCTAAAAATAATAATATTTTACAAATGATAAAAAATTAAAAAAATGCTTTTCAAAAATCGTATTTTTCTCAAAAATGGCGCCAAGAATTTTGATAAAATTTTTTTTCTTTCAATTAATTTTCACGATCTTTAATTTAATAAAAAAAAAATTTGAAATTAAGATATTACAGCTTGTACCTACCATAGAACCATTTGTTCGAATTTTGAACTTCTCATTACCCACATAACGGATCTTAATGAAAATTTTTATAGAGAAGCTTCTAAAAAGTCTAAAACACATTGCATTTCAAAACTTTAAAATAAATATTTTTTGAATTTTTCAAAAAAAAATCTTTGTTTTTGAAAATTCAATATATAGAAACGGCTCAACATTTTTTTTTTGTAAATTTTATTTTTATTCGAACAATAATAAAAACTTTAAATTGGCGTACCAAATTTTTTCTTAAAATGCTTTTAAAAAGTTTGTACATAAAAGCTTTTTTTTAAGAAACCACTACAACGACTTACGAGTATAATTTTTGTTCTTGCATAAATTCATATTTGGATAGCATTATGTTTTTGTCTCTTACTACTAAAAGAATTTAAAAAATAATTTGATCCTTATGAACAGTTTTCTCTTATAACATTCGATTTTAAAATTCCTAGTCTGTTACATAAGAGCAAGTTCGTGGGACCCAGTCGTGCATTTTATTTAATATAATATCGTGAATACTTTATATGACTCTTTGACATTTAAAAACATCAAAACAGGTCTGTTTACTTAGTTTTTTGCATGAACTACCATTAATTTAAGAGTGTTCACAAGCAATTTATTAAAAAATAAAATGCACTACTGGGTCGCACGAACTTGCTTCTATGTAAAAGACTAAGAATATCAAGAGAAACTGTTCATAAGCATAAAATTCATTTTTTAAATGACTAAAAAAAACATCTTTAGTAGTTAAAGGTAAGAATAGGATACCATTTGATTGAAGCAAATGTAGGTGTATGTAAGAACAAAAATTATAAGTCTTTGTAGTGGTTTCTTAAAAAAATAAGCTTTTATATAAAAAAAATTTAAAACCTTTTTAAGAAAAATTTTGGTACGCCAATTTGAATTTTTTATTATTGTTCGAATAAAAATTAAATTTACACACATAAATATTGAGCCGTTTTCGAGATATTGAATTTTCAAAAAACAAAAAATTGATTTTTTTTTTCAAAATTCAAAAAAAATATTTTTTTTTAAGGTTTTGAAATACAATGTTTTTTAAATTTTTAGAAGCTTCTCTCAACGAAATTTCATTAAAATCCGTTTTGCTGATAATGAGAAATTCAAAATTTTAAAAAATCGTTCTATGGTAGGTACAGTCAGTAATATCTCGTTTTCAAAATTTTTTTTATTAAATTACAGATATTAAAAAATAATAGAAAGAAAAAAATTTAAGCGAAATTCTCGGAACCGTTTTCGAGAAAAATACGATTTTCGAGAACCATTTTTTAACATTTGTATGGAAGGTACCGTTATTTTTAGGTAAAATGAATTTATTTTTCTCATATCTAGTAGATTATTTTTTCAAAGTTTTATTTGTCAAGTTTTGAAATATTGTGTTTTCAAAAAAAAAAAAAAAATTGAAAGTTTTTTTAAAAATCCAATACAATTTTTTTGGAAAATTTGAATACACAATAATATGCAAACTGCTGGGAGACTTTAGCATAAAAAAATGATCAAAATCGCTGGTACCGTTTTTGAGAAAATCAAAAAAAAAAGGTCCCAATGGGGGGTACCAAAACTAGTAATTTTTTGGAAAAATTTTTTCAACCATTACCTAGGTTTAACTACATTAAATTTTTTGAATTTTTTTTTTCAAAAATCGTTGGGACAGTTTTTGAGAAAAAAAAAATATTTATAAAATTTCAAAAAAAAAAAATCGTATGGCAGGTACCGTTATTTTTGGTCTTAAGAAATCAAATCAAAAAACATCCAGCGGTAAAAAATTAAAACCCATATAAGTATACCAAGTTTGAAGAAAATCGGCCGAGCCGTTTAGCTGTAATCGAACAGACAGACAGACAGACAGACAGACAGACAGAATTGCCAGACCCACTTTTGAAGTCTTCGCTATCATCGTTATGTCAACTTTGATCAATATCTCGAGTTCGATTTCCTTCCGAATGCATAACTTGCCTTATAAGTACCTAAAAGTCGCAAGTAAAAATAACTTAGTGAATAGAAGCAACTTTTAGCTTGTATTTCAGTTGATTTTGACAAATTTGACAATTTGCCTCAAATTGAGCAATAGTTTTTTTTTTTTTAATAAAAACCCAATTAAAATACATTTAAGGTGTTATTCCGGAATTTTGTCCATACATATAATCAACTACTGAACACTCCATCATTCATGATGCACCGGTGAAACAATTCAGTTAGTGTAACACATTATCAAACATTTCCTCAAACACTTTACCTTTTTTTCTTAATATAATGTATACCTAATATCCCGAAAAAAACAACTTTCAAAAATAAAAGTACATTAACAAAATGCTGCAAGTTTTTCAAAAGCTGTGTAAATAAATTAAACCCCATCAATTTGCCCAAAATGACAACTCAAAACCCATTTTCTCCGTCAATGCATATAAAAATTGTTATTAAATACTTTCCCAGAATTTATTGACAAACAAAAAAAAAAATTCAAGCATTTTACCAACCAGTCCAATAAAAAATGTAAACACAAGCTGATGGGATAAATTGTCTAGGTTTATCCTTTCCGTTTTGAATTCCAAGATGAAAACTGCTAGACTTCGAACCCTTTCCGAAAAATGAAACAACAACAACTGTATCCCTTAATTTTGTATATTTTTATTTTTATTTCACATCATCATAATAAAAAAAAATGATAATACCACCAACATACACAGTTATGCTAGGACTCGTACGGGAAATACATGCACATAAGAAAGAAAACAAATCAAAGAAGATAAAAACAAAACAGAAAAATGAGATAGATAGAGATAAATATTGAGTAACAACTTGACACAAAATGGATGTTTAAACATTTATCGCTTCCGACAATCAATTTAGACAAAACGACTCAAAATCAACCACCCCCGCCTTATTCTTCACCAAGGAGTATAAACAAACGCAGAGGATATGCGAGCACACATGCATATGTAGGTATAAACGTTTTCCCTCAGCGTCTATTATTTTTCAATCTGCCTAACAAGGGGCTTACTCCCACTCACTTCACTTCCACCTCAACTTCGGAGCAAAATGTATACAGAAGTATTTGCAGGAAGTCTTCACAATACAAATGTTTTATTTCCTGGGAATCTCCGAGATCCTCCTCTGATCCAGAAGGACATTCATGAAAGAAGATTCAAAATTTCATCAAATTTTATCCAAAAATGCTTGACAGATTTTATTAAGAGTGTGCGTGTGTGTGTATTTGCTTTTATGACATTTTTCTGCAAACAAATTGTTTTATTGAAATGCCTTCTTTTTCATCCTGATGATTGACATACAGCTCCTGCACCTAAAACAGATGCTCCTGTGGACTTGGCTCTGAGGTGTGATCCGGCTCAATGTGAATTGCCATATTGTTTCTGCTCGAAGGATGGCACCCGTATTCCTGGCGATCTCGAACTGGACAAGGTAAGTGGATGCATATTATATAGATTGTGCAAATATGAACAGATACAAGTTGTTATTGATTTTCTGAGTCGAATCCCTAGAAGTGGTTGGAGGAGGAGAATTATGACTTCAAGCTGTCATCTGTAGTTACGTAAACAAGGTTTTTTCGTTTGTAATTTATTTATGAGCTCCGAACCATAGTGAAGTCCACCACCTTCGCCATACCACCATCAACCAAAAGGAGGAAGCTCCGGAAATGAAATTCCTTTGCTTCCTCCCTGGCCTGCCCTATTCTGTCCTGTCTGTCATCATCATCGTATCGTCATCAGTCTAGGGAATACTATACTCGTACTAGGTACCATACTCTAACGGGTTCTTGTACAATCAAAAGGGAAATAGTATGAGACACACTTTTAATTAAGGATAAATCCTATGGATGTTAGTTTTGTGTATACATAAACCACATACCTTCCTACACATTGGGGACAGTATCACCAACCAAATTCAGTACGAACGACGACGACCGACGTACTCCCTCCAAGTCTGTATACAAAGTTGAAATGTGCAATGGAAATTTTCTTCATTCGTCTCTACTTCACTCATGCACGAATACTTACAAAACAAAGAAGGTCCTTGGGATCCATGGACTTTGACTAAAAGTCAAATAGCATTGGGCAACAATATGATGGCGTGTTGGACAGACAGGCAAATACGGATAGTATGGCGTAGTCGAGAGGATATTAATCGTGTCTTGATGTGATGTTAGCCGCAAGAGAGGAACTTTGCAGGCTTACTCTAAATAAACAAAGCTATTTTTGAAATATAGGCAAATTTAAGAAATTTTTTCAACTTATATTAATTTGGCTTAAATCATTCATCATCATCATCATCGACTCGACAACCGGGTTCCGGTCCTGGCCTCTTTCAACAAGTCTCTCGACCTATCTCGGTCTCTAGCCGACGCCATCCAGTTGCGCACCCCAAGGCTTCGGGCGTCCTGGTCTACGCCATCTCTCCAGCGCAAGCATGGTCTACCAAGCTGTCGTCTACCATAAAATGTACCACAAAGAACTTTCCGAGCAGGTTCCTCTTTGCTCATGCGAGCTAGGTGCCCTGCCCACCGGAGTCTACCGAGCTTAATTTTTGTCACGATATCTGCTTCTAGGTAAATTGCGTACAGTTCATGATTGTACCGTCTCCGGAATCGTCTTTCCTCACATATGGGGCCAACAATTCTCCTTAAGACTTTTCTCTGGAACGCAGCTAAGAGATTGGAGTGCCTTTTGCTAAGCACCCAGGTCTCGGATCCATATATGAGTAATGGCATGGTCCTGTAAGCAGCAGTTTTGAAGTTATGGTGAGATTTCTGGAGAGCTTTGACAGACCATAGTAGGCTCTGTTGGATTTGAGAAGCTGCCCGCGTATTTCTTCTTCTATATTGTTATCGGCTGCTACTATTGACCCAAGGTATTTAAAAGATTGCACCACTTCAAATTCGTGCGCCGCTACCTTGATTGTTTGACCAACTGTTCCTCTCGCATTCGACACCACCATGTACTTTGTTTTACCTTCACTAATGTGCAGCCCCAGATTTTGTGCCGCCTGCTCGATCTGGATGAAGAAATCGTGTACAGCTTGTTCGGTTCTTCCGATGATGTCAATGTCGTCTGCGTAAGCCAGTAACTGGCTGGACCTGTTGACGATGGTCCCTCTTGTTGCCGTGCTAGAGTCACGGATTGCTTTCTCCAACGCCAGGTTGAAGAGGAGGCAGGCCAAACCGTCCCCTTGTCGGAGTGCATTAAAGATGTTGATTGGTCTGGATAGCAATCCGGCTATTTTTATTTTTGCTTGGCTTGTTATGTTGGTCATGGTCAACCTACATAGTCGTGTCAATTTATTTGGGATGCCGAATTCTCTCATGGCTTTGTAAAGTTCTACCCTGGCTATGCTATCATAGGCGGCCTTAAAGTCTATAAACAGATGGTATGTTGGGATGTTAAATTCTAGTAATTTTTCCATCGCCTGCCTAAGGGTAAAGATCTGACCAGTTGTTGATTTGCCTGGAATGAAACCACACTGATATTGTCCGATAACGGTTTTAGCGTATGGGGTTATCCGGTCTTGTAGGATAGAGGAGAGTATCTTTTAGGCGGTACTCAACAACGTGATACCTCTATAATTGCTGCACGTTGTGACATCTCCCTTCTTATGTATGGGGCATATTATAGCTTTGCGCCAGTCTTCTGGCATTTCTTCCTGCTCCCATACGTGTACTATAATATCATGAATTAGGCTTAAATCATTATGGAATATTAATTTAAAAAAAGTTTAAATACAAATTCCGAAAATCCAGTGGCACTGAAGTATTAAGCGATGTTCCTTGCTGAACCATTCTAACTTGGTTAAAGAAATCAAGATTCAGGCTTGATTTAAGGTATTCAAATGAAACAACTAGCCAGAACTGTAGAATTTCAAGTACGAGGTTTGCCCGAAAAGTATGCGGTCTTTGTTTATTATTGGGAGCTGGAACTCGTTGACGCGATCGGCTGTCCATCACCTTCGAAATACTCCTCCTTGGAATCTATTACTCATTGCTAACGTTTCTGCCACTTTTGAAAGCACTCCTGGAATGTATTTTTTTGAATTGCCATTAGCTCACTCGTCAAATTTCATTTTATGCCTTCCATATCTTCAAGTCTTCTTCGTTTTAGCGGAATTTTCAACTTGGGGAAGGGCCCGTAGTAGTATAGAGCAGTATCAGGACTGTAGGGTGCTTTCCTAACCTGCACATGTACAACACCATGTTTGGTCAAATAATTTTGTGCAAGATGTGTCGAGTGTGCTGGTGCATTATCGTGGAGAAACAGCCAGTACCCATTCTTCCAAAAATTTGATCCTTTTCTTCTCACCACATCTCGTAAGCGTTTCAAAGCTCCCAACTAGTATTCCTTGTGGACCGTTTGCCCTTGTGGGGCATATTCATGATGAACAACACCCTCACAATCGAAAAAACCGTCAACATGGCTTTGATGTTGCCCCTGATTTGTTGCGCTTTTATCGCTCTTGGAGAATCGAGATTATTTCCACGTTGAAGATTGACTTTTTGTTTCGGTATCATATCCCAAGTTTCAACGTTTGTAATTATTTTGTTCATAAAATAAGTATCGTTTTTTGCACAAATTATCCAGTTCAACTTCCACGCGAAGGTCTTTTTCGCAGAAACACGGCTCATTCCTAAATCTTGGGTTAAAATTTCAGAAATAATAGTATTCGGAATACCATCTTCCAGCTATCGGATAGTTAAACGACGATCATTTTCAATCGCTGCTTGGAATCTATTGTCATTTTCTGGTGTTCTTGTTTATTTTACTTGTTCTTTAGTACTCTGATATGCGGATCTTAAAGCAGACAAGTACAGAATTTTTAAGTACATTTCGTCACAAGTACGAAGTATTGCGAACTTAAATTACAAACTGTTTAAGCAGTACTTCCAAGTACTTGGCTTTTACTTTCAAGTACTTTTAAGTACTTAACTAATACTTAAACAATATTTTCAAGTACTTTGTGAAGAAATACACATTATTCAACAAGCAAGAAAGTAGTTGAAACTACTGACTAAGAACTAATAGAACTGATCAAGTAAGTGCTTGAAAGTACTTTGTATTTTTTTTTATTTAATTTCTTTTCATTTTCTAAAATCATGGATTCTTGTTATGTAAATGTTAAATCGAAGTCTACGTCTAAGGTTATAAGACAAAATGTCTTCATGTTTGCCTCGGCTTCTTACAGTTGCACGGATCTGACTGATCCAATTTTCAATCACAGTAGAATCTCGAAAAGATAAACAGATATAAAACAGGCCCGTTCATCTATTCGAATTGTTCATCTTTCCAAGCTTGGAGAGTTAGTTTAATAAAAGCATATAGCTGTACATAAAAACATTGCATCTAACAAAATATCAATTCATATTATTTTTAAGAAACATAAAACATAACAAAAATCTATCATTCAGGTTAAATGAATTTGTTTTCTTGAAAATAGTGTGCAATTTTTCGGCCTTGGTTTTCATGATTATCCCTGACACGGGAACATGTAGGTCTCGTAGCTTCAGGAACCATCTATACAACGCTGCTTCCATTTTCGGCATTTCTGCATGATGTCTTAATTGCTCTCGAAGTGATTGCCCTTTCTTTTTTTTATTCCAACATTCTTGGATATAGCGGTTCCATATTTTGTTGCAATGCTTCGATAAGATATTTTTGTATGTCATCTAACACAGCGCACTTTTGTTTGAGGCTTAAAAACTTAACTCTACAAAACTTAGATACTTTTAACTGAAGAATTTACACAAGCTGTGAGTAGGTATACCACGCCCAAAAAAACCGTTACAAAAATTTAATACAGATACTAAAAAATGCAAGGATGAAATAAAGGGAAAGAAGTAGAAAAAATCGTATAAGAAATAAATCGTTCATTTTTTCAAGTACCCAGAATTCAACCCGTTCATGTTTTGGAACACTGCAATGCTGCGAAAAAAAGCGTTTATCTTTCCAAATTGTTCATGTTTTAGAACCGTTCATGTTTTCGAGATTCTACTGTACTTCTCTACATAGATCCATCTGAAATTGAGCAATGGCCTGTGTTATAGTCACCTTAAAGCCAGTCAGCGAAAAAACGGTCATGAATTTTGAACTCATGGATCAGTTGGATCTTGTACGGGTGAAGGTTCAATTTCAAGTCCAAGTATAATATGTGCACTAACGAACTAAGGACGTATGATTCCATCGTGTAACTTACCATGGTAGTATCAGTAACTGAATAATAAACAACATATTTGACAGATGTCATCAAAACAAAATGGCCGCCACAGGCAGCCAAAATCTACTCGTGCCATTTGATAAATTCTCACTATAGGTTTATGTCGCATCAGTTAAGTGTGGTTTGGTATGATTGTGTAAAATCATTAAATAGGCGTGTATCCCTTTTTTGAAGGAGGCGTTTAAATATACAGGGTAGACCAATTATAAGTTTCTTTTGAAAAATGCAATAAAATGAAAAAAATTTAAATTTTTACATTAATTATTGGTTTATTAGTAAGAGCAAACATTCCAATTGATTTTGGAATACAACGTCATTTCCAAGACCTTGTTGATAGTTTCGGCCTGAAGCTCACAGATTGCTTGGATGATATTTACTCTAAGTGCTTGAATCGTTTCCGGATTGTTGGCATAAAATCGATTCTTCGATAAAAGTCCAAACGGCCAATGGCAGCTTTGAGTTAAGAGTTTGGTGCACAAAAGATAGATTGTGGCATCGGCCGTGTTGCATGGCGCACCATCCTGCATGAACCAGAGGTCGTCCAAATCCATGTCTTCATTTCAACAGTAAAAAAAAAATCGTTTAACATAGGTATGTAACGCCCACCGTTGACCCAACCGTTGTTCGCAGCCTAATTTTCGAAGAAAAATATTCTAATGATGCCACCACTCCACAATCCACAGCGAACTTTCACTCTCTGTGGATGCATTGGCTTCTGGAAAATAACGTGCGAGTTTCTGAGCTCCAGATGCGGCCATTTTGTTTGTTAACGTAGCCGCCGAGATAAAAATGCGCATCGTCAGAAGAGATGATTTTTCACCCAAAATCGTTGTCCAATTCAAATTGCTCCAAGGCCCAAACTGCGAAGCGATAACGAAGTAGATGGTCGTGTGCCTTCAATTACTGAGTCACCTGGACCTTGTAATTGAATAATCCGAGATCTTTGTGCAGAATTCTCCTCAGGCTAGTGCGTGAAATGTTGAGCTGTTGAGATCGATAGCGGGTTGATGTTCGTAAATTGAGTCTCACGCTGTCGGCTACAGCAGCCACATTCTCGTCTATGCGCACCGTACGAGGACGGGGGCCATGAATTTTTTCGACTAGCATACCAGATTCACAAAATTTTTGCACAAACTTGTGTACAGCAGGCGCGGTGGGTGCTTCATTTCGGCCAAAACTCCTTTAAAAAAAACGCACTGTTTGGGCTACACAGCACACACTTTGGAATTAAGTTTTCAATATTTCCCAACGTTGCGTTGTGCAAGCGTAAAGCGTAAGTATGATAATAACTCTCTGTCAAGATTTCGGGTGGGAAACAGCTATCAGTGTTAAAATAACCTATGATTTTAAAAGAAACCACTAGATGGCCCACCTTTTATGAATGTATTTATCAACGCAACGGTCTAAAAATTGATATTTAAAATGTTTCAAAACTCAAAAAAATGCACCAAAATTCAGTTTGTTTTTCGATTGATATCAAATTTAACCATCTTAAACAGAATGAATAGAAACATTTATTATTTGGGATCAGTGTTCGATGGCGCCCAAACAAGCATCCGAGGCACTTATTGGAACATTTGAGAGATTGGTGGAATAATCAGGGCCTCAATGATATACATATATAGCTTGCCCCAGTTAAACCTCTGCTGCTGAAATAAATGGTTGTAAAGTTATCAAATTAATTTTGGAAATACTTAAAAACCCTAAAGTTAACAACAGATATAGTATGAATTGGCAGCAGTGTTTTTCAACCAGTTATTAGATAACATTGGCAATGGAAAACTTTTGGTAGACGCTTTTACTGGCGTCATATTACTTCCACCCAATTTGTGTTAATTCAAAAAATTGAAAGTCTGTTCGCTAGCTGATCAATTACATGCATTTCAGTTGATCAATTCCAATAGTGACTCCGATGAATTCGTCAATTATCCAATTGAATTTCTGAATTTATAAAATTTCCCAGAAATTCAGCCGAAAATTTGCAGCCCAATGTCAATTTGGTTATAATCATATTACGAAACCTTAGCCAATTGTGGATATTCAATAGAATAAGATTCGCTGATGCACAACATGATTGTAGTAAAGATAGTCATAGGAAAATTCAAGGAAGAGGATTTTCTGATTCCAACTTTCCGTTTCAATTTGAGCGAGTCCAACATCGGTTCGCTTTACATTCGCAACGACTATTAATAAATAGCAGGACCAATCGTTGGAAGTTTATGGAGTAGCTAAACCTTAAATTGTCGAGTTTTTCCTACCGTCAGTTGTTTGTGACGTGCTCGAGAGTCGGTAAACCATTGGAGTTATTCGTTTTCTCTCCGTACAAAAAAGAAAAGGCTTAATTTGATAAACAAGGGTTACGATGAACTTATTGAAAACCCATTTATTTCAATAAATAAGCGATCGTATGGAAATAGATGACGATCTGTCAAAATTTGTCTTGGTTTTGGATAAGGGCAATGCGTTAGCAATTAAAGGCGCTGCCACCGGTTCATTTTCTATCATTGTGGAACTTACTAAGACCTGAAATAAATAAAATTCCTCTTCTTAATTCAATAACTACGTACGATTAAATTTAAAAAAGCAAAATTGATAATTTTTGTTAGGAAAACCTTTAAAGTTTAGTATAGGTGAAAAGCCCTATATTGTTTCCACAAATAACTAAACAAATATTTATAAATTTAAAAAAATAACAACTTAAAACGGAGGTAATAGAAAACAGTTTGTGTATTGAAAGATAACGATATTCAAATGTGCCATAAAACTCAAGAAAACCGAAGGTGACTTTGAAAAAGATTCCCGAACTACAATGAAGAAAAGTGGGGTTTTGAAAATCCCGTAACTTCGGGAAACAAATGAATTAAAAACAAAGGCCAATCGGGTTTCCTATTTCTACAAGCTGTAGTTAAAAAAACCAAAGATTTTGACTACTGCAGTAGACACTAAGACACTTTTAGTTTTTTTTTTTTTTTTGTAAGAAATGGAATTCTCCTCTTGGGTTTTTCGTTCACATGCCTTTAATAATAAATTGTTGAAAATGCTCCGTAAAAAAGAATTCTTCTCCTCAAGCTAAAATTAACTGAGTCTCCCTCATTGGACAATCTAACAGATTTTCCTCACAAAAAAAAATAAGAAATTTTGAATTGACCAAAGAAACAAATTTTAATTTCGAAAAATGATTTTACACTTTTCCCAAAACTTCTTCCACGATCTCTTCTCAGACAGGATCTTTCTAAAAGTTATCATGGTGGTTGATTTCATTCATTTTCTTTCCCAGTGTTCGGTCATGAGTGTACCGCAAAACTTGACCCATTGGCAGGAATCCTGCTCCGTTGATTAATCCAATCTACTCTCCCATTTATAGAAATATTCCCTATAGTGAAAGGTATCATTCACAGTGGAGATAGCTCAATGAACGAATTCTGCTCAACTTCGTCTAATTCTACTATTGTATAAAGTTAAACGAAACTTCAGGTTTACACGAGCAAAGTCCCCTCCCACATTTACCAAACTAAGATGGAGGAAAAAATCTTAAACGGGGAAACTTCCGCCATTATCCAATTCTGTGAAAAGTTACAATTCACTTAAGCCATAGGTAGGGCAGTTTTGGGGAATTTCAGGAATCAACTTACAAAGTTCTCTTCGTTTTACTTGCACAGATACCTACTCTGTTGGGCTCTCGGCCGTTTTCGTATGGATGGATGGCATTTGCAGTTATGACTTGACTGTCAAACATAAGTTATGTTGGACGGACCATCTATCACATACCTTGCCAACTTGGAAGTGAACTTCCTTTCACACGATTATTTTTGAGTACCTGCTTTTGTTGTTTTCCAAGATGCTTTAGGAGTAGGCTTCTGGTTGATTCAGGTTCGGACTAAGCTCAGCCAGCATTTTAAAGTCGCAACGGAAAGGGAGCGGTGGTAGGGTAAAAGGGAAACGAATGGGCTGGTAGAACTTGTTGTGGTAAAATTTACTGCAACAGAAAGAATAATTGGCATTGATTATATTGGCTTTCAAAGCAGAGGTGGTTTGTGGTTTATTGACACGAAAACTCTACAGTAAGAAGTCAAAGGGATTCAAATCGCACAATGAGTGAGAATACCATGTTAGGAAATCGCTCGGGCAAAATGTCCATTGTGATACGGGCTGTGTAGCACGTAGGACTGTCCAGTTGAAACCACATGGAATGATGATGCCACCAGACCAAAACTACATCAAACAACAGGGTCTTTCTCTAGATGCATTGCAAATTGGTGGATATTGTGTGGATCTTGATCATCTCTATATTTCGACAATGTTGCTAGTTGACGAATCCATGTATCCAAAAGCTGGTCTCATCGCTGAATATAATTTTTCAGTTGAAGCTCGAATAGAAGACCCACTTGGATGAAACAATTTAATCATCGGCACAATAAAAGACAGCCAATTTTACAGACGAAACTTCAACAATATGGTCGAACTCAACTGTCAAAGTTTAAAACTAGAAATTGGGAATTCCTTTATTAGTATTCTGAATTCAGTGAAAATTTAAGACCTTACACTTGGCTATAGAATTATAGAATTTCCTTTAGAATTACTCACAGCTGATGAAAGACACCTATAATCTCTTAAGCCTAAAATCACTCAGAAGCACTTTTTACCTCTCAGTTTGTATGTAATCTATTGTAAAACCACAAGTTCTATTTGAAAAGAATATAAAAGAAAGAACCACAATCGAAAAATCATATATAAAACTTTCTTCTCAAGTTTTTCATTTATCATAAAACGATTAAATCTCATAGTCCAGCTAAGAGTTAAAATACGAATCAACCTTTCGGTTGTCCTTTGGACTTAATCATTTATTACAAAATAAATAGATACGGAGCTACAAAAACGCCTCTTGAATCTGAACATCAACAAAACCCTTCTATTAAAGTAATGTACTCATTTTCAAAAAAAAAAAATCTATATTATGTAAGAAGGTATAACACCATCCTTCCTAAAGAGCAAAAACTAAAAGAGGCTACAGAAAATGAAACCTAGATCCTTCCCGTCAATACCCAACAAAAACCATGACCAAGCTAAGGTAACCTTTCAAAAGACCACATTATCAACAGCGGTCATCTTTTCTCAATTGTTCACTTCACTTTGTTCCCGTACTCAATGTGTTTCTTTTTTTTTTGTTTCTTTGTTCATATTCCAGCCTGACATGTCCTGTCCATCTATCTAGTCCTTCAATATCGTATCCTCTTTTGATTGTTCGTTCTTTCAGGCAACAAAAAAAAGGATTTTGCACAAAAAAAAGAACCAAGGCAAAGGATAACAAATGGAGCAAAAATCCAATTATAATCATGTAATATCCTTTTTCAGGTGGTTAGTCACCACACACACTTAATAGTAAAGAAATGAGAGGGAAAAGTATAGAATCATCAGCGAGAACCATCAATTACAGGTTTTCACATTGTATACCTTCTCTGGACGATGCCGCCCAGGCAGCGCTTCTACCTCCCTTAAGGATGATCTTCGGCCATTTTCGCTCTTGTAATTAGATGGTCCATGTCTCTTTCACTTCTTTGGTTGTACTTATTTTTTTTTTGTTAACTCTTTTATCAGGACGGTTTTAGCTATGTTTACAGGACACATGATATTAACTCCTTGCAAAAGTGAGATGCCTTTCAATTGAGGATAATTTCCGATTATATGACGTATATCCTTGGCTGGAACTCCTTTCCATTGGGACAAAATATTGTATTCGAAGGAAAATTCTATCTTTCATCCATCTGTTGAGCAAGTCCTTTCGACCATGTTGTTACATTGATTATTTCCTTTTTTATGCTTCTTCCTCTTGAAAGAAGAAAAAATCCTTCCTATTGTTAGCACCGGTGATTGTTGCTTGTATATTAAACTCATTGAATTTAAGGATAATTAGAAATCGATCCACATTGTATGCTCGAGTCCTTCTGTACGGGTGGGTCTGGAAGACTTGACCTCAGGGCTCTGCGGTTAAAGGGGCTCCATGGATGCTAGTATATTACTTAAATTTTGTATTTAGATCACCATTAGTTTTTTGAAGTATATTTCATTCCTTTTCGATTCCAATGGAATATACAAATTCTTCGTTCTGTCAACTGTCAACATTGTTGATCCATTGTGAATTTTTTTTAATAATCTATTTTGAATGAAAAAAAATCGTTATTGTGAACAGCACTTTTCGTCGATTTTATTGTCAGCTGTCAATTTTTCTTTCAATCGTAAACTTGCTGTCGATGAGTTTGTGCTAGCTGAAATAAGTGATAAAAGAGGTCTCAGAAAGTAGTAAGAAACAAAAAAACAGTTGTGCAGGTTGGCCTAATTGATGGAAGAGAACGTGGAACTCGCCAAGGGATTTCGTTCCAAATCTGTAGCCAATACAAAGTGAGAAAACATTTATGTTGATCTGAATAGCCTAGGGACTACAAAACGAACTTCAAAAAAATGGCAGAGGGTATGGGTCGATCTTAAATGCCTCCTCAGCGTATTGGAACTGTATCCACTTTGGACATACATGGTTTTCAATTAACTCAAGGACATTTTTCAGGACAACTGATGCAGTCGATTGTACAATACCATGATTGAAGAAATTTCCCAAACTCAACTGATAGTTCCAATGTGCACGAATCTTAGCACAGTTTCAAAATGTTTGGCATATTGCAGGGCTTCAATTTGTCCTTAATTTCTTCGAAAAAAAAATTAAAAAATGCATCCTTCGATAGCAGAAAGTTTTTTTTTTTAAATACATATAGAAACAAAGTGGAGCAGTTTTTATCTGAAAATCGAAACTATTAGACTTACATTCCGCTTTACAATTCCAAAGCATTGAATGCATCCTTCAAATTTCTTCCAATTCTAGCCATTATTTATTTTATTTATTTATTTATTTATCATCAAACAGAGCATACAATCTCTTACAGACTAAAAAACACACTAAATGATTTTAATTAGTTAATTTTACATATATTACCTATTCACAATATACAATATAAATCCATAACAAAAAAACAGTTTTTTTTTATACGGGTTGTTCACTAACAATGTTTAATATGTACATTTTAAACGTATCTCTTGATCAATCAATAAAAATATCTATATAAGAACTAACAGCATTAGTATCTCTGATGCAACGTGAAACTGGCTCATTCAGCCCATAATTTGAACGATGAAAGTATTCATGTAATATATTGAAGTCGCGAACATTTCTTTGAGGAACGCGAAAGATTATAAGGTGAAGCAAATCGGGACATTTAATATGATAAGTCAAGATATCTCTGATAAACATTATGGAGAAGCAAGTTCGTCGATTTTTAAGAGTTTTTATATCAAATAGTAAACATCTAGTTCTATAGTTAGGCATGTCAATACGCCAGTTTAATTTATATATAAGATATCTAGTGAATTTCTTTTGAACTTTTTCAATTCTTACAGAAGAATTACTATAAAATGGATTCCAAACCGTACTAGCGTACTCCAACACGGATCTAACTAAAGAATTAAAAATAGTTTTAATCGAGTAAGGATCTTTAAATTCCCTAGTGTTTCTTTTTATAAACCCAAGCATTTGATTAGCCTTGTTACCCATATAATCAATGTGAGGTAGAAAAGTTAATTTAATATATAAGATAACTCCAAGATCCTTTTTAATCGCAACACGTTCAAGAGATACATTATTTATTTCGTAACTGAACAATATAGGTGAAGTATGTCTGTAACATGACATGACTTGACATTTTGAGACATTTAAATGAAGACAATTTTGACTGCACCATTCACATAACGAAACATAAATGTTATCTGAGTAACAGTTATCAATTTTAACGACTTGAATTCTATCAGTGAGGTAGGATTTTAACCAGCACAAAAGGTTTGAGTGAATTCCGAATGAGAACAGTTTGTGTTGAAGTACTGCATGGTTAACTCGGTCAAAAGCTTTGGCAAAATCCGTAAAGACAATATCGGTTTGAATATGATTTTCAAAGTTATTAATAAAATAATTTGTCATTAATGTCAAATTAGTTGAGGTTGATTTACCAGAAATAAAACCATGTTGGTACTCAGATATATGTGTTCTCACTTGGAAAGATAATCTATAACAAACGATTTTTTCAAACAATTTGGGTAGAATTGAAAGTTTGCTAATTGGCCGATAATTAGTAATATCTTGCTTTGAACCGGTTTTAAAAACAGGAGTCAAAAACGAGAGTTTCCAACATTCTAGGAACTGTCCTTTGGAAAGAGACATATTAAAAATGGCAGTTAATGGTTTAGCTAATGAACTTGCGCACTTTAAACAGATTAAAGGATGAATTCCATCAGGACCCTCCTTTTTACTGCCATCAACACTTAAAAGCGTTTCTTCAACCTCAGATACATTTAGTAACAAATTGCCAAAATCTAATACTCTTGAAACAGTCGGTAATTCTTGAATTGTATGAGATTCAGAGGAATACACAGATTTGAAGTATTTAGCAAACAGATTGCAAATTATCTTTATTTCACTTGTAGTTGTGTCTAAGTACTTCATACAGCTTGGATAACCACTTGACTTACGTTTTGAGTTTATGAAGTTCCAAAAACATTTAATGTTACTTTTTATATTGGATTCAATGGAAAACATATAAGAATTATATAAAAATTTGTTGAGAGTGTCAAACTCATTTTTTAGTGAAATGTAATTAGCACGATTTTCAATAGCACTTGGATTATTTTTAAACGATTTAAATGCTTTATTCTTTTTGTTTTTGAGATTCGTTAATCTTTTGTTAAACCAAGCTGGTTTAGAGCTAGTTTTCAACTTTTTATTCGGAACGAATCGACGAATTGCTTCCTTAATTTTTACAAAAAGATTATCATAAACAATTTCTAATTCATTTTGTTCACTATTTGCAATGAAAATCGAATCTCAAGGAAATGTGGAGAAATATTCATTCATTGCATCAAAGTCAGCTTTACAAAAGTTTGGAACATAAGTATTGATTTCTTTCGAACTATTTATAAACTCATAAAAATGAAAATTTCCATCTAATGCGACATGATGCATTGAATTTTGTATCAACGGGAAATCAGACTCTACAATACAAATATCAAATTCTTTGTTGACAAAAATTAAATCTAAAATCCTTGAAAGATCATTTTTACTATTGTTAATTTGAATTAAATCATAATGACTATAAAAATCTATAACAATCTCTTCAATTTCTGAAGTTATATTATATGGAATCAAATATTTGTCGTCCAAGTCTAAAATCCAGTTTATATTGCCTAGATTAAAATCACCAATACATATGACATGTTGATAATTTTTGAGGTTATCAAGAATAACTTTAGAATTTTTTAAATGTACATCATACAAGTGAATAGAACTTCTTGGAGGGATAGGTATAGCTTAAGATAATAAAGATTTCTATATTGCTTACGGTAAAGTTAACAATTAACTGTTCAACATCAAGATTTATATCTGAATTTTGATTATTTAAAAGCAAATCAACCTGTTTACATGGTAAAAAAGAGCGTATGGCAATTAGAACCGCACCTCCCCTTTCCATACCTGATAATACCATACATCTATCTTTTCTAAATACTGTGTAGTTTTTTAAATCAAAAATTTCAGATGTTAAGTGATTTATTGTCAACCATGTTTCAGTTAACACTATAATGTCATATTTACAGGAAGAAAATGCAATGTATAAAGAATCTAGTTTTGTTCTTACCCCACTAACATTCTGATAATAAAAATTTAAGTTACTTAAATAATTAGTGATGTTTAATGGTAAAGATGAAGCAACAAAATAATCGGGAACATTAAAGTTGATAGCAGGATCGAAAGAAGTTGGATTATTAGATACATCAGTTGAATTTAAGTAAGATTGCCTGGTTGAAGAGCTTTGTCGTTTTTTGAAAAGTAGATAAATTGTTTCACTTTAACATCTTTCGGCCAAAGGGAAGAATCACTCATTAGCTTTGTGTAATGGTCTATGGGAACACTTAATTTGAAATTAACGAACTTACAACATCTGTCAGACACACATTTCCAGTCACAATAATAAAAATATTTTGAAGGCATCCACAAAAGCACAATATTTTATCAATTCATTTTCACAATACCGATTTTTATTTGAATCGATAAATTCTATCAACTGTCAATCGAAGGATTTGAGAGAGGATATCATTTTCTGCCGAATCCTCTTCAAGATAAGAGATTACTCTTGGAGGATTTGTCAATTAAAACAAAAAAAAATAAATAATGAAAAAAGGTCGTGATGGTTCATAGAGCCCCTAAGCCTAGTGATTTACAGGTCTCAACCATTTCCATGTATGTGTTTGTACATTCCGCCGATTCCGAATGAGCAGCATTTTTAATGACAAGAGATACTCTTAGAAGATCTGTCAATTCCTCGCAAAAGATAGTATCTACACCCCTGAAAAACTTTTTTGCAGCGATTGAGAAACGAACCCAAGACACTTTGAATGACAGTCCAAAGAACTAACAATTATGCCAGAAGGTACTACGAGTACTTACCTCACGTAAGTTTTTGAGTAGCCTGCGTTCATTTGGTATTGGTAGAAAGGAAGTGGTTGAAAATTTTCAGGATCCAAATGATCTTAATAAATGCTTTGTGGATAAGAACATACAGGCATCTAGCTTAACAATTAACAGGCCAGCCATTTATGAACCTCCTTCTGAATTTCAATTTGAAGTCGTTTCTGAGAATGAATTGGTCATGTATATATCCTTTCTCTTCGATCCAACTCAGTGGGTGAAGATGGAGTTCCAATACGTTTTATTAAAACGATATTACCACAAATTATACCCACCTTTACTGACATAGTAAATTTTTGTTTCATGACCTCTTCTTTTCCAAAATTTTGGAAGCGTGCAAAGGTAATTCCTGTGCCTAAGAAAAACAATCCTTCAACTGCATCAGATTTTTGGCCTATAAGTGTACTGCCTTGCCTGTCTAAAATCTTAGAAAAAGTTTTGTCAAACCAAATTTCAAACCACATGCGGACTCGTAACTTATTTTCTCCGGTGAAGTCAGGATTTCGAGCAGTTCACAGCTGCTCTGCGGCTATGGTTAAGGTTCTTGAAGATATTCGAATTCAGTATGACCAAGGCATGTTAACGCTTCTCTGTTTGCTGGATTTTACAAAAGCATTTGACGGAGTTAATCACAGTATTCTGTACAAGAAACTAAAACTTTACTTTGGCTTTAGTGACAGTTCGGTTCGTCTCATTCAAGACTATTTAAGTCATCGAACTCAAAAGGTTAAAGTTGGCAAAATTCTTCTGATTCAATCAGCTTACTTGCTGGCGTGCCACAGGGTTCCATTTTGGGTCCTATTTTGTTCTGCATGTTTATAAATGACTTACCACATGTTAGCAAAAATGTCATCTCTACGCAGATGATGTTCAAATTTATCTTTCGGGACCTTTTAACTTACTGAAGATCTAACTTGCAGAGTAATGAAGATCTGGATGAGATTCACAATTGGTCGCTCTGTAATGGCCTTACTCCAGCGAAATCCCAAATAATTGCTATCTCTAGACGGAAATTTGATACGAGCAATCTACCACCTGTTTTTCTAGCCAAGGTTTTAAATAGAGTTTTCGAGTACTGTTTTAAGTCTAGGCTTTAAAATAAATCGTCCACTTTCAGCCGTCGGTCATTGGACGTATCTATGGATGTCTTCGGAAACTGAATACATATGTTCTCTAATCTAACACCGGTTGAGACTAAACTGAGAATTAGTAAATCGTTGCTTGTACCACTTATTGACTATGCTTCAGTAGTTTACTCCAAACTGGATTCTCAATCACTGCGTAAATTGCTTGTAGCTTTTAATGATATAATTAGGTACATTTTTGGCTTGCAAAGATTTGACTATGTTTCTCAATACCATCTCAACTTATCCTAGGATGCACTTTTGAACAATTCCTTGAATCCAGGTGTTGTATTTTCTTGCACAAAATATTACAAAGAAGGGCACCATCATACTTATATGAAAAAATATGCTTTGCGCAGTCTGATCGAACAATGAATCTTATTTCATCTATATGCACATATTTAAATTCATCAAGGCTATTTTTTGTATACGCCATTAAACTCTGGAACTCATTACCATTGGCGACAAAGCAGATCAGACCAAAAACATAAATGTTAAAAAAAAGAGCCAAGTTCTTTTATACAAAAACCATTGTGTAATAAGTCAGCCGTGAAAAGTACTGAGATCTAAGAGTACGCCAAGTTCGTACTTCATGAAGGTTTAATACCGAATATTTAAAGTAGAATAATATTGAAACAGCTACAACGTAATAGAGAAATTTTATTATTTAATGATTACTGACTAAAATTTGATGGGTTCACTGGTCAAGTATTTAAAACCTTTCGGATTGGGCATAAAAAAAAAACTTGCCAAGTAAGCCCATCAGAAGTGGTCCATTCAACCAACAACAACTCGGAGAAAGTGGGCGGATACCACGCCCCTGAATGGAAAACTTCAAATTTTTTATTTTTTCCTCTGCTTGCATGACAAGACCTACCGTTGTGCAAAATTACAAGATTCTAGGATGCTGGGAAGTGCTCTATAATTTTGATGATCTGTCAGTCAGTCAGTGAGTCAGTCAGTTACGGTTTTTGTGATTTTTGAGGCCTTATATCTCAGGAACCGCTTATGCTAGAAAATTGAAATTTGGTGAGGGGCCAGTGCCTGACTAGCTTAGAAAATATTAAGTTTCTGACTTCATTGGTACTAAAGATAGAGAGGGGTCAAAAATCGCCTGAGTTTGTTCCTGTAAAAAGGGTGTATTGCCAGAACTTACCTGGGCACTACCGTGTCTTTTGATAATAGGAATATCACAATTTAAAAAGGCAATTCTTAGTTACTTTAATTAAACATTTATAAAACAGTAACTAGAAAGTAATTATGTATCAAATCTTAATTTTATTAACTTATATTATGTATTTTTTTTTATTTTATTTATTTAATCTTAGTAATGTTAAAAGGAAGCTCTAATTTTAATTAACATAAGAGTCCAATTTTAAGGTACTATAAAAGACGAAGTCTTATTTGTACGCCCGCTATAAAATAAATAAATTGAAATTGAAATTAAATTGAAATTGGATCAAATGTAAATTGTCTGCAAGAGTCAACCTTGTAGGTAATAGAAGATGAGGATCCAACTCAGACATTTAGTATGGCAGTTTAACGTGCTTATCATTGAACCAAGTTCTACTTGGTTTGACTTGTCAACAATCCCCCAAAAAAGGTTCTTTAGCTAAAAACTTAAGTTTAGGATTTTCCTCAAGCTTTTGAGGACCCAAATTGGAGAAGTTTGGGAGGCTTTAAATTGTCAGTAAGCTTAAGTTCTTGAGTACTAGGGATGTAGACCGAAATTCGCTACATGATGGATTGCGAGATCTCCAACGGCAGCATTGATTCGATTCATTTAGCTCATTTCGCAATAAATTACTAACAGCTGCGATATTTCCGCCTTTCTGCTACTTAGGCCGTGGTACGGGGTCTCTTTGACACTGCATCTTTTGATAATGGATATCTTGACTCGTATTCATACAATATACAAGTTTCAATCACAACCAGTTTGGTGGAAGTAGTATTGAGGATATATCTAGGTAATTTTCTGGTACTTTCAAAATTGTAAACGAATAGAAAACCTGTATTCAGTTTGTTTCTGAAACAAAATTATGTTAAATGGGCCTTTTGTCTTTGTTTTCCAACGACCTTTTTTTGCTTTTAGACGGTCCTGACTTTATTCATTTTGTGTCGCTGACCAGACCACCTTTAAAGATGACAGCTCTTGTTCAGCTTGTGGTTGCAAACCACTTTTCGCCTGTATATTATAGGTGCATTGAACGATTAGCGGTTATGGTGCTCGATTAGTGTATATATTGTTATCAATTACATTAGCCGTTAACTTGGCAATAACAATACATTCTTTTTAGCAGGAATTATTATTATTGTTATTGCTAAAATTTCAACGGTGCGAGTGGTGATTTTGATCATTTAATTGAACTATGTATGTATGTGAACTTGAAATCTGAGCAGCCTTTGTTGGGTTTTCATGCTGAGTGTTAATTAATTTCAGTTGATTGATTTTGTTAAGATATTTCTGAATAATTTTAATTCGAATCGGTGAATTGAAAATACGAATGATATTGTGATCTAATGGTATGTTTTGAGAATGTATTGTATCATTTCACAATGGCTGTATTCCCGATAGGGAGATATTCAAATCTTACTTTTTAGTTAGTTAGCTAGTAGAAATCGAGGATCACAAATAAATTTTAAAGAAACATCATCTTGTATCACAACATGATGGAAATTCGGGTGGCGATTGGTGTCATCACAGGTATCGAGAGAAATGTATATTTGAATACTGGGGACGGAGACCCTATCATGGCTGGAAATTAATTTCGTGTTTTGTGCTAAAGCTCCTCTTTTTCGTTTTTGTAATTAAAATATGAATAATTTCTTGGACTTAAAATGAAGCTTGACTTAATTTTTGTTCAACACAATTTGTAACGATTTCTGAAAGAACCTTCTTTCGAATTCTGTTTAAATTTTTCCTAATTTATTTCCCTCTCCTCTCTAAGCATTCAATTTAAAAAGTCGATGACCGTGATTTTTGCTTAACGTAAGGTGTTTTGTGAGTTATTCCAACAATGAATTCAAGAAGGGCTCTCAGAAGTTGGCAAATTGCTGTTGAACTCTGAAGAGCAGGGGCGAACGCAGGTAGGGGTTTTAGGGGTTCAAACCCCCCGAAACTACCAAAAAAAAATAAGGGTTCATTTTGTTACAGAAAAAAAAAACAAAGTGTTATTTTCGTGCCATAAATTCTTCTGCTAGTGTTGTTTTTTCTTACGACTCATAATTACTATAAGGCAAGTAATGCATTCGTAAGAAAAATCGAACTCAAGATTTCTATCAAAGTTGATATTAATATGATAGTGAAGACGAAAAATGTGGGTCCCAAAATTCTGTCTGCGTCTGTCTGTTCGACTACGGCCTAAAAGGCTGAGCTGGTTTTCGTTAAACTTGGTAGATATCGTTTTGATTTTTGCGCCCCACACGCTTTTTTTCCTTTTCTTTTCAAGACCAAAAAATAACGGTACCTGCCATACAATTTTTTTTCGAAATCTTATAAATATTTTTTTCTCAAAAACTGTCCCACAGAATTTTGAAAAAAAAATTCATAAAACTTCATTTCGTCATTTTAGGTAGACAATGGTTGAACAAATTTTATCCAAAAAATGGTTATTCTTGGAAGCCTCCTTGGAACCATTTTTTTGGTTTTTGATTTTCTCGAAAACAGTACAACCGATTTTAAACATTATGAAGCACCTTCAAGGTTTAAATATTATTGCGTATACAAATTTTAAAAGTTTTATTTTTTTCTGGAAACTCAATATTTCAAAAAACCCTTGCTCAATTTTTTTAAACTTGATAAATAAAAGTTTTTTAATATAATCTACAAGATCTGAGGAAAAAAATTTGTTTTACCTAAAAATAAAGGTACCCAGAATACAAATGTTAAAAAATGGTTTTCGAAAATCGTATTTTTCTCAAAACGGCTCCAAAGAATTTGGATAGTTTTTTTTGTTTCGATTAATCTTTACTTTTAGAGAAGCTTCTAAAAAGTTTAAAAAAACATTGCATTTTAAGGCTTTAAAAAAAAAATATATTTTTAGTTTTTGAAAGAAAAAAATTTATGTTTTTTTTTTGAAAATTCGATACCTCACGAACAATAATAAAAAGTTTAAATATGCGTACCAACATTTTTTCTTAAATATATTTTAAAAATTTTGTATACAAAAGCTTATTTTTTTAAGAAACCACTAAAACTATACTCTGTCCAACAAAAATATGTAGTGTGGGCAAGATAGGACGTTTGCTTCGCATTCTGGCTACAGTGAATTGCATAAATCTGTCCTTCATTAAAGCTCTCACAGGATTATCGTAGTGTTGATTTTAACGGACCCTTTTTTTTAAAGCTCTAAAATCAAAAGCACCTCAACAGAAACCCAAGGAAAAAAAACTGAACAAGTTACGAAATGAACAAGGGTAACTCTGAACGCACATCAATATTTAATAGGGGTTGAAATTGAATAGCACCAACAGCCATAGGCCACAGCAATTCAGTGCACACTGCACACTCAGATGTGCAGTCAATAGGACGTCGGGCCTGCGTCAGATGCAAACGAAAATTAATGGGCGCACAAACACTTTTTTATGGAGGAGTTCTTTCAATTTAGTATGGTGCAAAAATATAGAACGCTACTGATTTTGAAAAAGCTCTCCCATAAGACGTGTACTGCATATTTTTGTTGGATGAAGTATAATTACAATTTTGTTCTTGCATAAACTAATATTTGCTCAAAACACATGTCATGCTGTGTTTAGCTCCAACTATACTAAAGGAGTTTTAGTCATTTAAAAAATGAATTTTATGCTTTTTCTCTAACAACATTAATTTTTGATTTCGTATACTCGTAACTCTTTTTCCTATGATCGCAAAAGTACAACAAGTTATAACTACACGTATTAATATATGCCGGATTTAGTTTAGCAGATTTGGATCACTAGGTAAACCTAGAACTTATTATAATTCTATTGTTAGGTACACCTATGGAATCACTTACATTCTTTTTCTTTCGTTTCGTTAATGATATTATACGAACCAAATAATGGCCTCCATCACAGGGCCCGTAGTAAAAGTCTAACAATTAATTCCGGAATAAAAATGCCCAAATGGGAAGCACCAAAAACGCCCTCGTAGTGAATATTTTCCAACTTTTGGTAACATTATTCAAATTTGCCAAATAGGTATCCATTGTAACATCCTTATGATGTTTTGTTTTTGCCATTAGCTGTATGAAATTGTTCCGATAGGTCCTATCCCTAAGAGCAAATATTAGGTGATGCGTTTTATTATTCACAAATCTATCTGGATCCGGATCTGGATCTTCCCTTGAAAATAAAACGATACGGATCTTAGTGACAGAAGTGTTATAAGCCCGTCTCTTTTTATCCTTGGGTTTGTAAATTTTAAATTATGTCTTGTCTTTTTTCTTTACACTATAGCTTACACTACCTTACCATAAAAAGTCATCTGCTCGCCAGTGTAATAACTAATTTTTGGATCTTTGAAATAGATTCCGATAAAAAACAGGATCCCAAATTGTTTTTGTAATACATGTTAAAACTTAATCCAGATCCAGATCCAGATAGATTTGTGAATAATAAAACGCACCTATTATTTAGTTATAACATATTTATGTTAATTACAATAAAGAATATGTAATTACCTACAATATAGTAGATAGTAAAATAATATATTTATGAAAATCTCATATTTTTTTGAAACCCCCCCCCCGAAATTATTTTCTGCGTTCGCCCCTGCTGAAGAGGAACATATCTACTGATTAAGATTTAATAATTTTTGTTCCAATATTCTTAGAAAGAATGATTTTTTTTAAGAAAAATAAACTGAAATTTTTTTGACCCGTAAATTTCCCAAGGACATTAACATCAACTTCAAGATTTCTCAGAGTAGAAAATAGATGTAGGAAAGGTTTAACCAGAATTTTCAGTTTTTTATATTTTTCGCGCACTAAGTGGACTATGATTTCCCTCAAAGAATTTGGTATGCCAACTTAAAGTTTTTATTATTGTACGAATAAAAATTAAATTATCAAAAAAAATATTAAACCGATAATGAAAAATTCAAAAATCCAAAAAACCGTTCTAGGGTAGTTACAGTCAACAATATCTTGATTTAAAATTTCTTTTATTAAATTATAGACCGTAAAAATAAATCGAAAGAAAAAAATGTTTGCGAAATTCTCGGAACCGTTTTTGAGAAAAATACGATTTTCAAAATGGAGGGTGTCGTTATTTTTAGGTAAAATAATTTTTTTTTTCTCACAGCTTGTAACTTATATTAAGAAAAAGTTTCTTTATCAAGCTTTAAAAAAATTAAGCATGGGGTTTTTTAAATATTGAGTTTCGAAAAAAAAATTGATGTTTTTTTTTAAAAATCCAAGAAATTTTCTTTTAAAAATTTGAATACACAATAATATACATATATTTAAACTGCTGGGGAGCCTTAGCATAAGAAAAATGATCAAAATCAGTTGTACCGTTTTTGATAAAATCAAAAACCGAAGAAATGGTTTTTTTTTTTTGTTTTTTTTTTTTTATAATCTACACGCGCTCAAGGGATTATGATTACCCTTTAAATGTTTGAACACAGCGCGGGCGTGTAGTTAAGGAAGAGAAAGAAGGATAGGAAAGATGTGTGGCACGATGTTCTGAGACTGAAGGTTGTTGTCTCAGATATTTTATCTCCAGGGATGGCGGCTGAACTAAAGCGGAGAATGCCGTGTCTTAATTCTATGTCGCTTATAATTCACATTATTTTATTCGTGTTCATCCTTGTTGGGCATACTAGTTTAACTCCATTACACCCAGAGAAAAACAACATCATAAAATTAAGTAGGAAAGTATTTAAAACTACGTTGCTATAACTTTTGATTTATACGCTTTAATTTAAATACGATCAACTTTGTTTCAAATAAGAAAAATGTTTAATTAATCACAGTATAGTTAAACACCATTGAATTAATGTTTTTCTATTTTGAAATGTAATCGAGGCATTTTCGTTGTTCATTTAAAGACGTTTGATATTTAATTTATTTGAATCAAACTTGAAACTTAATACATCAAAGTGGTAACTTATTTGATTTTCTTTCCTTTTTGAATTGTATACATAATTCACTTTGAACCAAAGTTAAAGTACAACAAATCAAAGTTGTAATCCTTTTGACTTGTGAACGATAACAGTAAACATTTTGTATAAGAAAGAAATCATATGTATGTGTGTTCGCGGCTGTCGTTGTTGCGGGTCGAGGAAAATGTATCTGCCATTCTCTTTAGAGCTTGTGAGCTGTACTTATTGTGAAGTGTTACCAAACGTTATAACCTAAAAGTAATAAAATAAATTAAAATAATTCAAGTAGTGGATATTTTAAAACTTTTTAACTCATCATCGAAAGGGAAATCATTGATCCAGTCTTTACAATCCCTCCACTACACTTGTATCAAATTAATAATGGCAAGACTTACATACATTATGTAAGACACAAATATTTGTAAATTTTGTTTGTTGTTTTGTTATTAAGTTAGTTTATAAGAATTTTTTTATTATTTTATTTACAATAAAAAGAAAATACTTTTGCAAAAATAATTGTTTTTAATCGATTTGAATATAGTGAGAATGACTTTAAATCAATGAATGCTAGTAAATATTATTAAATTGTTTGTAATTGATTTATTCCCGATATCTATTTACTTTAAAGGCAAAGCGTGTTTAAAATCAATTGATATTTTTTTGAATCAAATGCGAATCGTATTTAAAACTATAATGGCGCTTTTCAATTTAATGTTACGTAGTAATTAATGTAAATATGTTTCTTATTGAGTTGATTCCGATTTCTATTTACTTTAAACGCAAAGCGTGTTTAAAATTAATTGATATTTTTTTGAATCAAATGCGGATCGTATTTAAAACTATAATGCTACAACTTTAAATCATATTGGTTTCAAATTTGATTTAAAATAAAGTAGGGAATCACTTTTCATTGATTAACAACTTTGATTTAAATATTTTCGGCATTAGAGCCAAATCATATTGGTTTTACTTTGATTCAAAGTTGTTTTTTTTTTATTTTACGTGCTTTTTTCTCTGGGTGTACATGTTGTTAGTGTTATGCCTGAACAACATGTAATGAGTAGATAAACCAGCAACCCATTGGTGACTATTTTAGAAGGTTTTTAATGGAATTAAAACGACATAGACGACGACGGCAGGGATCGAACCTGTGATCATGAGGTTCACAGGCGAGCACACATCCATCGCGCCACGGCCACCCCATGGTTACATGAAGGTACCTAAAATAACCATTTCTTGAAAAAAAATTTTCAACCATTTCTTAGTTTTAACATAATGATTTTTTTTTTTTAATTTGTGAACAGTTTTTGAGAAAAAAAAAATATTTATAAAATTTTGAAAAAAATCGTATGGCATTTATTTTTGGTCTTAAGAAAAACGAGAAAAATGATATCTTCCAAGTTTAACGAGTCTTTTAGGCTGTAGACAGACAGACAGAATTTCAACACCCACTTTCTTGGTCCCACTCGTGTTCGATTTTTTTCACAAATGCATAACTTGCCTTATAGTATATAGTACCTATAAGTCGCAAGTAAAAATAAAATAAAATAACGGTAAAATAATAAAAGGCAAGACACATTTCGCTGCGGCAGTGCTCTACAGATTCAAATGTTTTTGTTATGCTTCTATCACTCAGCATTTTTAAAGCCTTTTTCTTTAGGATTATATCCAATGAACTCAAATGCTCAAGTGTAATGTCTAGAGAAACATAAACCTTCGAAAATGTGGCCATTCCACTCAAGGTGGTGCTTTAAAGACAGGAGAGAGCATTGAGATTTTGAAGCATTAAATTCTGGTTCCCCATTTGACAATGATATCGAGATTCATAATTTAATGAGCTTATTATTATGCTGTCGTTCAAGGCCCACATCTGAAGGACATCTACGTGAATCAAGAAAAGAATAAAAGGAGCTGATAGTATTGTCGTTTAGTATCTTTCAGAAACCGTTTTAAATATTATTGAAAAAAAACTAAATTTTCAAACGGGAATATCTCAAAAATATGATGTCATAGAATATTTCAGACTTCTAAGTATAGTTCAGCGCACCAAAAACCGCCTGAAACTATAATTTTAGTTTCTACACCAAAATCGTTGTTGACCAGTGTTATTTGTTTTATTTCAAAATACCTTAGTTTAAAATTAAAACTAATTAATTCGGGGCTCTAGAAAAATATACGGGACAGATTCAAAAACCACAGATAATTTTCTAAAAAAAAAAGCCAAATCCTGTTTCCATTATGTCACTTACTTACTTACTTAACCTGCTCCCGATCCATGAAGGGTCTCTGCCTGAGTTATTGCGGTCTTCCAACGGTTGCGATCCCTCGCGAGCTCCCTCCAGTTGTCGGGACCAAGCGCTCTTGCGTCTATAACCGCCTGATGGTCCCTGTAGCGGAGGTTCGGTCTTCCTCGTCGTCTCGAACCTGGGGGCTGGGGTTCGAAGATTTTCTTGGCTGGAGCGTTGTTGTCCATTCGCTCGATGTGACCGAGCCAGTGTAGTCGACGTGTTTTGGCTTTTTGGACTACATCCACATCTTGGTACAGCTCGTATAATTCACGATTGAATCTTCTCCTCCATTCGCCCTCTTCGCATATAGGACCAAATATCCGCCGAAGAATTTTTCTCTCGAAAGTGCCCAGTATCAATTCCCCTTTTTATAGCAATATAGAAAATAATAGGTTCAAAATTATTCAAAATTATTACAGTTGTTTTTTAGAAACTTTGAAAAAAATAAACACACGTTGTGTTGTACTCTCCGTTTAGATTCTATAAGACAAAAATTCAAATTTCTTCTCTGGGGAATAACATCAAAATGCTTTGTGCCAAATTCGAAGCAAATCAATTAAACCATTTAGGTACTATTCGATGAACAGTGATCAACAAAACGAATAAGGTTACGGAAACCACTTTGTGGGACTTCTCATTCAACGTAAAACTCCGATTGGTTTGAATAAAATATTTTTAGGTCTTAGTTGTTGATGATGATGAAGAATCTCCCAAGTTCATTTTTGATATGTATTCCATCGACTTGTTTTCTGTACGTCCAAACAACCAAAAGCTTAAATAGATGGACAGATTTGTTTTAAATTTGGAACATATTATTTTTATGTCATTCTTAGCAGAAAATTCGCCTTTTTATTTAGCTCATCTTGAACGAATAGGTCCCATGAAACGGTTTTCATTTTTTTAAATTTTTTCGTAAACTGAAGAATGGACCTTAATCATAGTTTGAACCTTCTCGAATAGATCAATTCATTTTGTTTTTCCTGTACAACTTATAACTCTTGTTCTCAGGTTCTCTCTGCATCCCTTTTTCATTTAATACAGATCCATAATCCGTCGCTGGTTAATCAAATCGCCTGTTCTGTGGATGGTATTAGGTTCCCTCCTTTTACCTTTGTTAATGCTTCTAAGAAATAGTATAGAAGAAAATGTACAACCTTGTTAAGCTCCACTTTAGATTTTAAATCAATCATTTTCTGTGCAGAAAGTGCCACTTGGGCCCATCGTATAAAATTATTCAAATAAGCTCTCTGCTGACGAAGAAGACGTTGTTGAAATCGATGAACTGTTGGTGGGATGCTTAATGAAGATCCACTTAGTCTTCATATTTTTGAAATTCAGCTCTTTTTGAATTTCATCATTTTTGGAGATTATCTTATATAGGCTGCAAAATGATTACAATTTTTATGACAGCCAGAAAATCGTTAGATGCTCACGAGCATATTTGTCTAGTCCTTACGCCTTCTTATAATTATATCAGTACCTTAATTTCGAAATGTATACAATTCTAGGAAAAGGTACTTCAATCATCATAATCATTACTTAGGAAAATCTCGAATTACTATCTCATTACTCTAATGGAATACCAACAGAAAAAAAGTTCTCAATTCACGTACTTTCAATTATTGTTCCCTAAAAAATTGAAGGAAAAAAAAATGCAGAAAATTCCGTGACTCTAAAAAAATCATTATTCATCACCAATATTCTCCTAAAATACAATTGCATTCAAACGGTGGCGTCGTAGTTGTTGATTCCAATCCCATTGCGGCACATTAAGCTTCATGACTGGTCACTCACCATCATCATTGAACGTTTTAAGCATCAGAAAAAAAACCCTATAAAGTAGAAGACAAAATTCGATCAAGGATATCCGTCAGAAACAACAATAAATCCCGCTGATGGAGACACGGAGCAGGACTTCCACCATAACGACGACAACGATATTGGATTATGCCAATGAATGAGTAAAACTATTTCAATTTTCACTGTTCCAATGGATGTGGGAGGAATGGGAAGCATAGGCAAAAGAAAGAATTACCATCATAGCCACACGATGTGCAACCAGGACCAAACTCCAATGCCGCACTGCCATCGATATATCGATCTATATAGCATAAGACCAGGACGAACGATGAGAACGCCGGACGTGGACAGACGATGTTTGGATGAATGCATTCCTAATGCCATCCAATTTCATTTAGTGCCACAAATGTGGGTCATCAGTGGCATTAAGAATCAGGATTCAGGATTCACCAGCAACCATCGGCATAATCATCATCGATTGCACTTGCAAACAAATCGCGCAAGGAAACGCGAACTTGCATATCCTTTTCGTCGGAATTTGCGCTGATTCGTGATTGAAGTTTTTCCAAGAATGTCCTTTGCACAGGCAGACAGACAGACAGAGAAACACGATAGATGCAGCTCTTCCGCCGACAGTCGATTTAGAATATTATACGCTCGTTAATCTTGAATCGGATGATTATGATGGTGAAGGATTCCGAATCTAGAATCACATGACCGTGCTCTCACTTCCAATTCCATAAGCAAAGACCAATCGACCACCAGGCTGAGTGCCAGTGGTGAGGGTAAAAATAATGATGGCCAATGGGTAAGGAATTGGAAGTGATTTTGCATTTTGTTTGAGGCGGATCGAACACAACATCTGGCCAGATGCATCCAATGACAGAACAGCAGCGATGCCAGTGTTTACTCTCGTACTCGTTCGTTCGTCGTCGTCGTCGTCGGCTTTGTCCTAACAATTTGCTTCAGCTACTCCATGGGATTCTCTATACGGATTATTGAAATTGATTTCAAAATGCATCCGCACTAAGTGATAATGCGGAGCATCGTTGGAACTTTCAACGGGTAATGGAATTGGTTTAGGGAAGCATTTGCAGTTTGTATTATTCGATTGTAGAGATTATGTTGATGGAGGACCAGTTAACGACTAAATGGCACCAAATAAATATGTATCTTCCGATTGAAATAATTATAGTTGCTGTATTTTGGATGTGGGCAGTTGGGTGACAAAACTTTCGAGTCTTAACTGCCGAAGTGTTTTGAATCTACCAACATTTCTGAGTTTGTTTGTCTTTCAGTATGGGTAAAGTTCATTTTGTCATTTCGGTAGGATTTCGATGATTTTTATCAAGAGATTAGTAGCTTTGCTATCTGTAAATCATGATAGACAGAGTTGAATGAATTTACTTATTAAACAATATGTTTTAAATGGATTAGGATTTGCGTCGTCGCGCAAACGAAAGAGCTGATGTGCGAACTTTAGAAAACAAAGTGGTGTGTTTTGTTAACAAATTAAATCGGAATTTATACATATGGGTATGTCTTAAGTTCGATTTCAAGGCTTTTTGTATATTTTCACCTCAGTGGGGTAAGTATTGTCAGTCTGTGCAATATTATCAAATTGAAAATTTAATGTTGCAGTTAAACCTTACGGTTTTAATTTTCTGATGGCAGAACTGCAATCAGCAAACTCAAGCATTCATAACAGGCAAAAATTAAAGAACTGCCTAGCAGTAGTTCAACGACGAGGTGGCTTGAGCGATTTAATATGTTAGTACAATAATGGGAACTGCAAGGACATGGATGTACTTGCACCGCAAATGGACGCCAATAATTTTGTCTTATGATGTAAAGAAAAATTCAGAAACTATATCACGAAAAGAGAGACACATTTTTGTTTTGTATGTAAGAAGTTAACTTTTAAATAACTTTTATTTTGAGAACTTTCAATTTGGAACACAGAATTAAGACCCAAAAGAGTTTGAAATGAAATAAGTACAGTTAAGTGATTTCCGAAAGCTTACGAGGAGCCTTTAAGTCTAAAGCAAAAACTAAAAATGCATAGTTAACAATAAAATAAAATTCAATTCAAAGAATTCGAATAAGGGCTCAAAATCAAAAATTATCGACACCGAAATGAAACGAAAAAAAAAAATAAGAATTTTGTATGATCCAACACGCTTGTGGGTGGACCAGCGGATAACGAACGTAGTGAATTCATGTCGTAGCAG
Source organism: Chrysotoxum bicinctum (assembly GCA_911387755.1). Taxonomy (NCBI): domain Eukaryota; kingdom Metazoa; phylum Arthropoda; class Insecta; order Diptera; family Syrphidae; genus Chrysotoxum; species Chrysotoxum bicinctum. The sequence continues at coordinate 27,742,396 of OU426989.1, forward strand.
AATGACATCGTATAAGGGGAATCTGATCTACAATTTGGCCGTACAGATACAACAACAGCGGCAACCACCTCTGAGAGCAGCAGTGCAATATGGGATAATTGTTTTTTTTTTGCAGGAAAGTTTTGTTTTGTAGCGAGGTGAGGTTTGGCTGAGGGTCAATATCCCGCTCTACATCCGGCGAGCTAAGCCGTTCATCGCCAGTATGGCCTTTTGTCAATCGTTCGTACCGGTCCTGTCCTATCCTAGTCCAAATAAGTGTCCTTTCCGGTTGCTATCCATTTCCTGTTTCCTCTCCGATTCTTTTTCCTTCCAACTATCCTAATCCTATCCACGGGTCCTCATCCTTTTACCCCGTTACAAATGGCCAATTTGTTGCGAGGCAAGAGGAGCAGAAGAGTGTCAGTATTAGCGATAGGTAGGAAAAAGGAAAGGTTAGGAAACTAGAAAAGGAATAGGTAAGAAAAGGGTAGGAATGTCAAGTTTCGGAGGACGCGGCCTGCTTGCGGTGCACTGCGTCAGCTCGTCGGAGGGGGGGGATCTTGCCCTTAACCTCGCCTGCAAACAAATACATATATGAAGCTAGGAGAAAAACAAAGGAAAACTTTGGACTATAAAGAAACGGTCGGATTATCATCACAACAAGGGCACTGCGGAGGTTGTTGCAGTGAGGCCATTACCCACCCTACCGTACAAATCTTCGGCCAATTTTAGATTCAAGAATTGTCTTTTTTATTTCCTTCTCTATCACCTAAAATTTTTCTTAGTCCTTTTTACTTGCGGTATAAATAATATAAGGCAAGTTCTGTATTTGGAAAAAAAATGAACTCAAGGCTTTGATCAAAGTTGTTATTGCGCTGATAGTGAGCACGAAAAAAGTGGGTCTCGCTGTTCCGTCTGTCTGTCTGTATGTCTGTATCTCGACCTATAGCCTAATCCCCTAAGGCGCTTTTCTTCAAACTTAATATTTAAGGATTTGGTGATTCCCTATAGGAGAAATTGAATTATTTTTTAGCTCCGAAAGTAACGGTACCTGCCATACAGCCTCAATGCAAAATCCTATTTATCTCAAAAATGGGTCTAACGATTTTGAATAAAAAAAAAAATTAGATGTATTATCATAGACATGGGTTATCAACGGTACCTGTGATAGAAGTTTTTTTTTTGACTTTCTTATTAATGGATCTAACGATTTTAACCAGCACTTTTACGCAGGATCACCTTTGAATTTGAAAAAATATTGTTTGAAAAAATAGTTTTTTTGATTTTTAAAAAATAATCAATATCTTTTTTTGAAAATTCAACATCTTCAAAACGTGCGCATAATTAGTATTTGAAAATTTTTCCTAAACCTATGTATATTATTAAATACTTAAAATTGACATCCAAATTTTTTTTCTATAAAAATTTTAAAGAAATTTTTTATATAAAAAATTAGTTTAATTATAAAATGATTTTTAAGCTTTGCTTGCATAAATTCATATTTTTCTAGAAATCAGACGACAGTCTTAGCATTTAAACATTGTACTCAAATAACATGCACGCTTTTATATTTCTAAACAATTTTTAAATTCCAAAGAATTTATATAAGAGCAGCAAGTACGTGCGATCCAGTCGTGCATTTTTTTTTTCTGCGTATGGACACTATAGGGCAAGTTTTGCATTTGCAAGAAATGGAACTCGAGGTTTTGATCAATGGATTAACGATTCTTTTTTGCAATAATGTCATTATGTACATCATTCAATACTTAAAATTGGCAAACCAATTATTTTTATAAAAAATTTTAGGAAAATTTCGTATATAAAAAACATATTTTAGTAGAAAAATCCTATGTACCCCAGAAACGACTCTGGCAATTTTGACAATAAAAAACAATATGAATACTGTTGCAGACATCGTCTACATTTTAGTCAAATCCAAGTTACAAGAATATGTTATCAACGTTAACTGTCATGGATTTTGAACAACATTTTTAGAAAAGACAGTATTTAAATTTGCAATAATATTGTTTATACGAAAAAAAATATCTTTTCGATTTTTGAGATATTCCAGTTTTTCTCTTTGAAAATTCAAAATCTTGAAAACAGGTTAACGATCGTTCTAAAAATTATGCATTTGCTTTAATGTATGTATATTAACTTTTGCACATCAACCTTTTGTTTTAAATTTTTAAAGAAATATCGTACATGAAAACTTAATTTACTAATCTTGTAATTGTTTATTCATATACATACATATTCATATTTTCTCTATAAATTAGACGAAATTTAATTGTTCAGTCTAATATTATTTTAGGAAATAATAGCAAAATAAACGTTATTACATTCCTTACATGTTTTTTTTATATATAATTTTTGACTTCCACCGATCCAGTCGTGCAATTTATGTTATTTTTACTTGCGACTGTTAGGTAGGTACTATAAGGCAAGTTATGGATTCGGAAAAAAAATCGAACTCTAGATTTTGATCACAGTTGACATTACGATGACGACGAAAAAAGTGGGTCTCGAAATTCTGTCTGTCTTTTCGACTACACCCTATTTTTAATTTTTTCCCCCGCACGTTTTTTCTTTTTTTTTTAAGACCAAAACTAACAGTACCTGCCATACAACTTTTTTTCGAAATTTTATAAATATTTTTTTTTTCTCAAAAACTGTCCAACAGAATTAAAAAAAAAATTAATTTCAATCAGTTAAAGCTAGGTAATGGTGGAAAAAAATTTCCAAAAAATGGTTATTTTTGGTAGCCTCCCTGGAACGATTTTTTTTATTTTTTATTTGCAACCGGTACAACCGATTTAAATCAATTTTTTTATGTTAAAGCTCCTCCAAAGGTTAAATATTATTACATATTAAAATTTTCATTTATGAAGTTTTTGGTTTTTTTTTTTTAAATTCACAATTTTTTTTGGAAACTCACTATTTCGAAAACCCCATGTTCGATTGTTTTTTTCAAACACAATAAATGAAAATTTCTTAATATAATATACAAGTTTTGATAAAAAAAAAAATTGTTTTACCTAAAAATAACAATACCCTCCATACAAATGTTAAAAAATGGTTTTCGAAAATCGTATTTTTCTCGAAAACCGTTCCGAGAATTTTGCTAAAATTTTCTTTCTTTCGACTAATTTTTACAATCTATAATTTAATAATAAAATTTGAAATCAAGATATTACTAACTGTACCTATCAAAGAACGATTTTTTCGAATTTTGAATTTCTTATCATCGGTATGACAGATTTTAATGAAAGTTTTTATAGAGAAGCTCCTAAAAAGTTTAAAAAATATTGCATTTCAAAACTTAAAAAAAAAATATTTTTCGAATTTTTGAAAAAAAAAAAAATATTTTTTTTTTTGGAAAACTCGATATCTCATAAACGGCTCAATATTTTTTTTGTAAATTTAATTTTTATTCGAACAACAATAAAAACTTTAAATTAGCGTACCACAATTTTTTCTTAATAATGTTTTAAAAATTTTGTACATAAAAGCATATTTTTTAAGAAACCATTACAGCGAATTATAGATTCTGTTCTGGCATAAACTAATATTTGCTTGATACACATGGCATCTTGTATTTAGCTCCAACTTCTAAAGGAGTTGTTTTAGTCATTTAAGAAATGTATTTTATGCTTATGAACAGTTTATCTCTGATAACATTCATTTTTGAAATTCTTAGTCTTTTATATAAGAACAAGTTCGTGCGACCCAGTCGTGCATTTTATTTTTTTGACACTTTGAATCACTTCTTGTTTGTTCACTTTCTACTATTTTTTCGAATATTTTGGAAATTTAAAACTAACGTCTTCCCGATTTTCTTTCTTCTAAAAAATTTTGTTTTCGATATATTTATCTCGAAAAAACTTGTTGCGCTCTAAGCCGAACTGAACATTCCAAACCGAAGTCAGAAGGCTTGGCTATTCCATTTAATCACACATTTATTCGACCAGCCAATTGTTTTCCTTATCTTTAGTGAACGGACCTCGGCTTCATGGAAGGCTACGTGTTGTTTTTAAAAACCTAAGTTTTCGAATTAAAACGAAACTTTAATCCTACTCTCAAAAATAAGAATTCAGCAAATTTGTTGGATGACTTTCCAAAGCTTGGCCGAATTAAAAACCCATCCAAATTTTTTTCCTTCGACAAAAAAAGAAAAGGAGCAATAAGACAAATCATATTATAATTGTAAAAGCTTACACATATTTTATGTAAAAAAATATACATTCGAAATTAATTAAATTAAATTGAGTCAAAGGACAATATTCTCTAAATTTTTCTTAACGTATCAAACCGCAGGTAGAACAGTTTAACTAACTGCATTATATCTAGAAAAGTTTGACCAACCTATAATAAACCCTTGACACATAATCTGATTTCCAGACCCAGGCAAGATATATCCAGGATTGTTGCTTCCTGTAGCGGATACCGGCCAATAGGTGAGCATTTAGCGAAGCTTGGCATTCTTCACAACACTCTGTGTCGTAGAGGTTGGCACCAGCGAGAAAATGCTTCAGTCCTTGATTTCCTCTGCAAATGTTCTGCTCTAGCGAACTTTCGAGCGTAACCATTAGGAGGAGCATTTTTGACAAATTTGACGAACTTTTGGAAATGAATATAAAATAACTTGATCTCTTTCTTCAACGCAATCAAATGGCTCTAGGCCGAACTTCGGTTAATTCCCTGTGATCTCAGTTTGATTCTTTAGACTGCGAGGTGACAGACACCATACATAAAGCCAGTTAATCGCTATTTCTACCGACCTAGCTTGAATAATCAATATGAAATTAACTTTCAAACTGATTTTAGAATATAGTTATCAAGATTTAGGTTCCATATGGTATAGGGTGAGGGCATTGGACTGCTATGCAGGAGGTCTGAGTCCCGTTTCTTGCCGCGGGATTACAAAAAAATATGATTTTTCAGAGATACTGCACTGATACTGAGAGAGTAACAGTTCCTCTTCCATATATTGGCTTACTTTAGATTAGAAAATTCCCTCTCTCTACTGACACTTGCCACTACATGAATCAACCTCCTAAGCTCAGTTTGTATTTCCTACTGAATGCCAAAATAACCTAAAAAAAATTAAAGTGGAAAAAAGTCAAAGGCCTCCAATTTGACACATTGTAAAATTCCAAGTACAGACATCGAACTTAGCCTAACAAAAAATTACTTCCCAAGCAATTAACTGAAACATTGAACATTTTGATAACTTTTCGATATTTTTTTCAATTAACAGTCAAATTCGATGGCTATTGATTATAGGCTGGTTTATATGGAAACCCCCCAATCTAACAAAGATTGTGTCTGTTGCTACTTTATTGACCAAACGAAAGCCACACAAATCACAATTCATTATTACTTAGATACAATATCTTCCTGCAACTTTATTGTTAAGAGTAAAACATCCTTGAATCAAAGAAATCCCCACAACTTCTTGTCCTTATTTCCTAAAATCCTAAAAAATAGAAGACAAAACTCTGCTAAATGATTTTCTTTATTCCACATTTCCATATTTATTATTTTTTTTTATTTTTGTATTCTTACAGATTCCCCAAATGATTCTGCTTACATTCGACGGTGCGGTAAATTTGAATAACTATGAACATTACAAAAAGATTTTCGACAAAAAAAGGATGAATCCAAATGGATGCGAAATTAAGGGAACATTCTTTATTTCCCATGAATACAGGTAAGCAAGAAAGAAAGCTAAAAAAAAAATAAAAAAGAAAAGATTAAAACATAAAAAAAGGTAATTTTAGCCGCCTTTTCAGTGAAAGAATTTGGCTTGTAGCCAAAGAGCAGTCGCATGGTTTCCTCGATGGTAAATAAAACCGAGTAATTGGTTGTATGTTGAAAGTATATTCCATTTTTTTTTCGCCCACTTTATTTTTTGCTCTTAAACAATGAATGAAATTTATTATTCGAAGTGGAAACCTTTCCTTGTTTTCAAAATTACCAACAAAAACAAATTAGAAAAAATTCAAATGGATAATTTTCAGAAGGATTTTTTTGTTTGACTTTTAAGGAGCTTTATTACGTGCCCTAATTGTCTGGCGTTATAATTGAACTATGCAAATTTTCCTTCAAACTTAATCTTACTTCTAACACGACAGATATCCGCTGATTTTATGTTAAATTGGAGTCTATATATTTGGTCATTTACTCCTGACAAATTCACTTCAACTCCTGTCTCAACCACTGTCCACAAAGTACAACGTTATAACACAGTCAAAGCGACCAACCCCTTCCCTGCCCATCGGACACTTAAAAAAAATGTAAATCATTTCCATCAGAACTCATGGCAGTGACAAAGCCATTCATTTCCCTTATCTGAACAACACTTACCCATGGTCGAGGGTCCTTTTTCTGTAACCCCGTGCCATATAAACCATTTAAAGGTTGGTCGTTGGAAATTTCAATTAACATGAAACTGCGAATGAGTGAAAAGTTAAAGAAAACAACAATGAAATAAAAATGGAAAAAGGGAATCCTGAAGAGTCAAGTGGATTCAGCCATCGTAAAGTTAAAGGATATCTCTGCATCTGTTGTTTTTTTTTTTTTTCTCTGTTCAAACTATGAGGACTGGGGGACCAACGAAAAAGTTTTCGACAAGTGCAACTTTAAAGTGAAGAAATTTAACAGTGGCTTTAAAAACAATTTAAATGGAAGGTTTGTTTTTGTAATTTTTTGTTGGAATTTTGAAACTTCTAAGAAACTACGACAGCAATTTAGGGACTTAGTAGTTCAGTAAGCTCAGTAAAATATAATATTGTAGGGTCTATAAAACGTTTCTGAGGAAAGATTCAGGGATCAGAACGAGAGTCTAATTTTTAAGGGTTTCTTTGTAAAATATAGAAAATCAATTTCATTGACAGTTCTTACCTAACAGATTTTTGGATCAACAGGATCTTTAACATGTTAATAAAGGGCCCTTCAATAAGGGCGGGTAGATGTTGCAATTTAATAAAACAAGCTCTGTGAGAGGTATTAAAAAACGTATTCTTTTTTTTTTAAAGGGTTAAAGGTGTATGCAATTACTCGTATATATAAAATATGACACCGTTCACATGCTTATCTCGGATTTTTACGGTGAATTTGAGCGGTGGCCTGTTCAGTGTTATGTTTACCATAAGGGCATCTGTCTATTGTGGTTTATTTACATAGACCTGCGACTTAAGAAAACTAAACAAAAAAAGTATTGGTGAACCTGGTGTGGGTTAATGTAGTCCCATATACGGATATTTTGCTTCATCCAAAAATGAGCCTCGTCGCCAAATATGATTTTTCGGTCAAAATTGGGATCTTATTCCAAACGCTCCAAACCCCAGTCAGCAAACAGATAACATTGTCTATGGTTATGAACTTTGAGGTCCTTGGTCAGGTAGATCTTGTTAGCGCTTAGGGCTAAGTGCCGAAGAAAAATCCACGAAGTTGAACGCTTAGAAAGGTCAAGTTGTTGTAAACGGCGAGAAAACGACTGCCTCGGCTTCTGCGGCAGACTCTCACGGAACGCGGCGAAGTTCTCTGCCAATCTTGGGTTCCTTTTAAAATTGAAACAATTTGAATCGCAATTGTTTGTTGAGAACCAATGACTATTGATTTTTATCTATTATTGTGACCTTGTTGTCGGCAGTAATGAAGAGTACGAGTACCTATAATTATTATCTACCGAATCCGAATGACTAAGATGAAAAGTGCTTCTTATGGCACTGTTTTTAAGTAGCGGCAGACAGAAATGATATCAAGACATCCAGTTATAATGCAACTTACTATCCTTTCCGCCAAGGGATATTACTTATTCTAGGTTTGGTTAAGTTATAAGGGGTGATGATACGACAAATCTGTACTAACTTACTCGGATCTCAATGGATCTATTGCGGATCCTCAGGAATTAGATAAGGAAGTTGTGTGAAAAAGGAGAAGTGGGTTGAAGGAAGCTTAGGTATTCGATGACTCCCTAAGCCATCCTCAATTTCAAATCAATTTAAGGATGTTCTTTAGTCACAGGGTAGGTATGGTGTCAAATTTGTAGAACAAAATATTCTCCAAGGACTGCTTTTCTTATTCTGACCAGACTGGGACTGTCATCAAGGAAGACTACATAAGTCCGACAAGCTAATATCCATTGTGCTCATGTGGGTTCCCATTGTATTGTGGCTCGTTAGGACCCCAATTGAGATGGGTAGTTGAGGCTTGCTTAATTTGTGTAAATATTCTATTCTTTTTCTTCAAAATATTCGGTCATAGGTTCTTTAAAACCTTTGCTGCATCTACAGAAACGAAGAAATTCTGGTGAATTTTTATTTTCTCTTATTCCATTGGCTTAAGTACTATAAGGTATCGGCTTGACTAGGATCAGGAGGTGATCCGTTTTAGGCCAAGTTACCCATCATTTCGTTCGCGCATAAATGTTCCATTGTTCCGGGACACTACTCATACTACATAACTTACTTCTGATTATGCAAACATAATTTTTTATTCTGTTGGTAATGTAGATCAGATTTTTTTTAAAAAGCTAATCTTTTGGCTATGTTTTTCGCTACGTTGAATATATGATCATGTCATATAAGATGGCCAGTACATAACTATATTGGAATAATGTCCATTAATTTTAATACAAATTCTATTCACGTTTCAATCTTATTTATGCAATAGATCATACTCTGGTCGTATCTCCGAAAATTTTAAATTTAACACTGGCATACCACAGGGCAGACAATTAGGCCTTTATTTTTTATTTTAATAATAAATGACTTACGTCGATTAATCAGTTTTACGAAGAAGATTTACATAACTTCTTTTAATTATGTGTTCAATTGTGTATCATTATTACACAGTAGCTATATTTTTGTCATTTGGCGGCAACACATCAACTTCATAAAGTAATAGAGCCAATTCAATTCTTGCGTTAAAAGAGAGTCAATTTGCTGATCCTTTTGTTATAAAGAACCTTTTCATAACATTTGTTCGTCCTATTCTGGAATACGTTTCACAAGTTTGGTAACCAAATTACCCCTGTCATAGACCAGGCTAGAGTAGGTGCAAAAAAATTTCCAAAGGTTCGAACTAAGGGTGTTACGATGGGATAATCCCAATGATCTCTTTCCTTATCACAACGGACTTAAACTTATCGATATGTCTAGTCCTGAGAGCAAAATGGACTAGTTGTACGCTTTTTCCCGTATTAATTTCAATATTCTCCAATGAAACTTAAGGAATTTTCCAGATTGCATACAAAGTTCAAACTATAGAACTAATTATGAACGATTTTGTTTAGTTTATTAAAAAAAACATATGTAATTATTTGTTAAACTATAATGTAATTTTTACAAGTTAATTCAAATCACCTTTTTTAGCAATTACATATACATAAATTGTGAATGAAAACTTGTAAAGCTAGTGGTTAGCTTTTATATAGAGAAGAGAAGATGTACACATCAGTAGGAATTTTATTTTATTTTAAAACTCTTGTACGTGGCTTTTAATTTCGGTATAGCTGATCTTGCAGTTGGTCATGGTGAGTTCATTGACCCTCGTTGGGATTACGGATCACCTTCGTCACTGCAAATCCAATGCTTTACCCTTGTTTATTACCTTCATTCTTGTCATCCAATATCATTCTTGACCATTAGATGTGTACGAGTATAGGTCATGCACACAAAAAAAAACATAATATTTGGAGGTGCAAGATGACGAGCAGCATCCTATAATTTGTGTGGCATTGACTCCCACAATTTGCTTCTTTGTTTTTAAAAACAGTTATTATGATGTGTGTCATATTTATGATCTCCCGATTTTCGCAATGATCGTGATGGCGTAAAATGTTGATGTTTTGTAGTCGGCAATTTGCATTGTGGATTATGTTCTGCCGTTGGCTCTTTTATTTCGCAGATTTGACTTAGGTTCTTGCATGTCGCGTTGCAACACAACGATTCCCAAAATTTTCGAACAAAAAGTATACGAAATACTAATATTTATTCTTAAAAAAACAATTTTGCCATCTCATTCAAAGCTGAAAGATCCACTACGACCAAACCTATCAACTTCAAAATTTCGAAAATGGTTTTAAAACTGATGTTTTATTTACAGACTCTTCGAAGGCTTTCGATAGGGTTAATCATTTTATATTAATAAAAAAAAAGGAGTCCATCGGCTACTACTAATTAAGTATTCTAGAATGGTTTGTATCCTATCTTAATGGTAGAACACAATCTGTACACATTAATGATTTATTTTCTTATGTAATTTATAAAACGTCTAGTATTCCTCAAGGTAGTCTCTTGGGGACCCTACTGTTGATCTATGACATACCAAATTTTATCAATAATGCTCTCTGCCTAATGGTTGCTGATGGTATACAAATTTTCCGTTGTATCAAACGGAAGATAATTGGCTTCAAAGTGACTTCAAGTGCTTATCTGTTTAGTACATTGATAACCAGATCTTCTTAAATTTCTCCAAATAACAATCTTTATCTTCCTCCCGCAGTCTTAGACCAATTGATTTTGAAGCTATTTGCTTCAAACTCGGTACTTAAGGGTCTTCGGTAATTCCCTAGAGGAACAATTGAAATTTTTTTTTAGCTCTAAAACTAACAGTACCCCCCATACACCCGTAATGCAAAGTCTTATTCATCTCGAAAACAGCTCTAACGATTTTGATAAAAAAAAAAATAGGTGTGATATTATAGTCACGGGCTATATTTTTGTAAAAAAAATTTTAGGGAGAAATGTTATTAACGGTACCTGTCGTAGAACGGTTTTTTGATTTTCAAATTTCTCATCAACAGCTCTAACGATTTTAACCAAAATTCTTATGCAGGAGCTCCTGTGCACTTGAAAAAATATTATCTAAAATTTTTTTCGAAAAAATAGTTTTTGGATTTTTAAGAAAATAATACAATTTTTTTTTTTTGAAATTCAATATCTTGAAAACCGATACACAATTAAATTTTTAAATTACGTTTTAAAATGTATTTTATTACATACTAACAATTTGCTTATCAATTTTTTTATAAAAAATTTGAGGAACATTTAGTACACAAAAAACATGTTTCAGTATGTCTGTATGTCTTTACCTCTCACTACAGCCTAAATCACTAGACCTATGTTCTTCAATCTCGATAGTTAAGGGTCTTCCCTAGATGAGAAATTGAAATTGTTTTTAGCTCCAAAACTAACGGTACCCCCTAGACTGGGCCAAAAAAATTCACTATTTTTTTTTTTGAAAGATATATCGAGAATATCATTCAGAATGACAAAAAAAAAATTTCGTAAAAGTTTGAGCCCTTAATATCAATTTTAAGAGGGCTATCATCGCTAATTTTGATTTTTAGTCATAATTTCATGTTTTGCGTCAGAACTGACAAAACATTGAAGTAAAAAAAATTCATTTTGAATTACTTTTATATAAAATTAAATTCCCTACAAAAAAGGTCTGATTGAAAATTTTCGTCAGACAAGCCGTTTTTGAGTAATTAAGCTTAATAAATTGTTATTTTTCGTTAGTTACAAAATTCCAAATTAAAAAAGTAAAATCGAAGAAAAATAACAATTTATTAAGCTTAATTACTCAAAAACGGCTTGTCTGACGAAAATTATGATAGATAGCCCTCTTAAAATTGATATTAAGAACTCAAACTTTTACGAAAATTTTTTTTTGTCATTCTGAATGATATTCTCGATATATCTTTCAAAAAAAAATAGTCAATTTTTTTGGCCCAGTCTAGTACCCCCCATACACCCGTAATGTAAAGTCTTATTTATCTCGAAAACGGCTCTAACGATTTTGATAAAAAAAAATTTGGTGTAATATTATGGACATGGACTACATTTTGGTCAAAAAAAAATTTGGGGGAAAATGTTATTAACGGTACCTGTCATAGAACGGTTTTTTTTTTTTTGATATTTTGGCTTTGTTATCAACGGCTCTAACAATTTTAACCAAAAATTTTCAACAGGAGCCAACTTCAGTTTAAAATAATATTGTATAAAAAATTTTCGAATTTTTTTTTTTTGAGATTTTCGAAAGAAAAATTGCAACTTTTTTTTGAAAAACCAATATCTTTGCAACGTGTGAACGATTATGTTTTGAAACTATTTCGAAAATCGATACTACTAATTACTTAAAATTTGGCATCCCAAATTTTGTTCTCGAAAAATTAAAAGGAAATCCATGTTTTATATTTATAAAATGTTTTTTAAATCCATAGTACAAGTTCATGCCATCCAGGCGTGCATTTTATTTGTATTGTATTTTTAGGCGATATTATTATTTCTCATATAAATTTTTCTTTACTTTTGTCCTTACTTAATATAATATGCTTCGTATAGGTTAACGCAGTTTTGTGTATTATTTCATGAATCTATGTCATCGGGTAAAATATTAGCCTCTAACTCGATGCATTTGGCAACCATCACTTAACAATATGCCGAAAGTTCAAAGAGTCTTACCATGGAACCCCTAGATTTATAAAAATGCATAGTAAAGAAGGTTTTTTACGAATATTTCCAGACAGTTTAAAAAACCTAGTTAAGACATTTTTTACCGATATGCAATATCTAGATTTAAAAATAATATCTTTTGATTATGCTGCTATAGAATATTTAAAGCAGGCTTCAGAGAAAAAATCCCCTTAGAGGTTTGAATTAAATAAGAATACCTTGAGAGTTGGACCAATTCTAGTTAATCAGGTTTTAATTTAATCTATTAACTTCAATTTAATTAAAAAACTTTTTTCCGTCAACTGTGAATCTAACCTAGTATAAAGCAAGTCGGAAGCCGAAATCCTATACATCAGGCTACCAAATCCGCATGCCAGTTGAAAGAAAGAGAGTCCGATAGATTTCTATGAATGGATTGGCCCTGTAAAATAGCTTTGACTCCAGTGGAAGCGAAATTTTCGCTTAATTCTGACACTAAAGAAATTACGGGAAGAGGTATTCCCTTAATAGAAACTACTCGAAACGTTCGAAATAGTGTTTGCATTTTTTCTCAAGCATCACTCAATTTAAAAAAAAAAAACATGTTAGCTGCAAATTCAAAACTATATAGGGACTCTTTTAAGAGCTAGAAAATTCACAATAAGGGAACGGACCAAATATTGAGGCTTTCCACAATCACTTTATTTATTGTTTTCGTATTTTTTCGTTTTGCCTTAAGATCTTCATATTGAAGTTTAATGTTGCTTGATTTTCCGATATGCCTGGAAAACACTAATAATTCCATGAGCAATCTAATTGGTGTATTTAACTTCATGTTCAAGCTTCATTTCTTCAATGAATCTCAGTTCATCTATTAACATTTCAACAAAGCCTCGTAATACCACTTTTTAGCAGTTCTCTATTCAAGCTTTAATGAAATACAATTTCAAACCATTCTATATTACCCCGAGTCAAATTATTTTAATCGAGCAGCATCATAATGTTACAAAACGAACACACTGCCCAATTTCATCTACGAAACAATGTGAAACCCCAACTTTTTGGAAATTGTTTCAAATTAATTCTCAAGAATAGTTTTGCCAGGAGTTCGAAATGGTTGGTCTAGCCCAGTTGGTATAATAGAACTAAAGGTATAGTTTTATAAATGTTGGTATAGGAATATACTCGATTTAATTTACTCCCTAGACCATAGAGATATATAGCTGCTTTATATATACAAATGCATTGTTGGCCGCAAATATACACAACACAAATGTAATGCGAACGTAACTTTTTCGCTGCTGCTTTTCAAATGAATAACAAAAATAAAATCTCACCGAACTTACCATCAACGAATAAGGTATACATTATAGCATAAAAACAGTAGGTATGTACCCCTTTATATCTGTACAATATTCTGGCTAGCGCCAGTAAATTGATTGTACCTACCTACAAAGCCAAAATCGAAAAAAAAATAAACAAGTAAAACTCAAACAGTACAACAACAAGAATCCTTTTTCACAATGCGAAAAGGATCTATCTGAAACAGCCATTTCAATACAACATAACCTTGCTCAGTGGCGTTTCAATTTATTTAAGATTTAAGAAGACTTGCGGAGCTACAAGGGTCCCCCAATTCTGATGTAGGATATAGGGCGCATTTGTTTTGTCATTTTTTCATTTGCTATATAATTTCTACAAGAATATCTGATATAACTTATTGATCATGGACCGAATTAAAGAAAAATGCAACTTCTAAAATTTGGAGGGACGAGATTTCAATAATAGATTTTTTTAAATAAGCGTCATTAGTAAAAATTGCTAAAAAGCTTGAATGAAAATTCCGTTGAAGCTGTTTTTTTTTAAATTAATCTTAATAAAAGACACCCGTCACTGTATTCGAACACGATAATCTTCGCAACCACCCAACTGATGTCGATGAAATTTTTGTAAATTTGTATTGTTGGTTCACTTTCTCAATAATAAGTCTCTACGAAATACTTCTTCCAATAATAAACGCTGGCTTACAAATGTTATTCGGGATTTAATAATTTAATAATTTATAGAATATGCCCGCTTGAAAAGATTTCCAATGATATTACATAACATTCAGCTACATCCGATTTACATGGAAATTTTTCAAAAGAAAGAACTTCAAAACAAGAGAATGTCTTTACTTTAATAATAATAACAGCTGAGGATGTGGGAGAAACGAATTTATCTATTAAACTAAAATAAGTTGGGCTTGATAAATTTCATTCTTCTTTTTTGAGAATGCTCTTACATTTGCTTCTCCCTTTTTTACATTTATCTTCATTGGAAAATGGCTAGGATTATTCCTGTTCCCAAAACCATTAAAGGTGATGAATTCGGTCCAATTTCAATACTACAATTTTTTTCTAAGACATTTCAAGAATTATGCAAAAACAAATTAGTTTATATTTTTTAGAACATGAGGACTTACTCACCCTTCTCAATCTGGCTTTCGAAAAAAAAAATAATTCCATCACGGCTCTAATAAACAGTTTCTGAACACATAAGAAAAGTAATTGACGAAGAAAATATGACGTTTTTTATTCTTCTTAATTTTTCTAAAGCGCTCGACATATTCAAGCACTCAAATTTGTGTTCAAAACCTTCTCGATCCTACAAATTCTCTTCAACTGCAGTCAAATTGGTATTCTAGTATTTAATAGGTCGACAGTATGCAGTTGAATTTAATAAACCTATGTCTAATTTCTTACCACTCGCAAGTGGAGTTCCCCAGGGATCAATTTTGGGACCACTATTATTTTCCTTCACTTCCTTCAGTTATCCAGCACTTCTGCATCCGCATGTATGCAGACGATGTTCAGATGTATACAAGTTGTCCTTTAGGGCTTATTGAACATTTTTCAACCTGTTCAAATGAAGATTGATTAAAGATCGTACAGGGGTCCCAAATCTTTCATCTAATATTCAATCCAAAATAGTATAAGAGCCTAATAGTATATAAAAATATTCTTGACATTTCTTACTTTCCTCCAAAAACCTCAAACGATTCTTCAATAGAATTTATACAGTCAGATACGAACCTTAGAATTCTTTCTAGAAACTTGTCAAGTGGCTGCCGCCAGTATTGATAAACATTTCTGCCCGTTTTATTGCATTTTCCATCAATTTCCTCAAGATTTCCTGTGATGAATGTTCGCATTTCTGTTAAATTTTCTCCGTAAGGACTGCGATTGACTGAGGCTTGTTGGTATACGCCCGCGAGTTCAGAGTTCAAGTAGCCCCAAAGAAAGAAGTCTGGGGTGGTCTTGCTGTCAATGCTAAATCGGCAAAACGGTCAGGAAACGATTCCTTCGTAATATCCATTGTGGCTAGTACTGTATGTGCGGTTGGACCGTCTTATTCAAACCACATATTCACCAAGCCCCGCTCATCTAATTAAAGTAGGATAAGGTTCCTCTTTCAGAAAAGCTGTTTGAGTTCATTAGTATGAAAAGTACAGATGTCGATGAAAGCTTACTTACTATAAGATCAATTGCGGTTGGAATTGATAATATATACCCAGTCTTCGTCAAGGCTATTTTACCGTGTATTCTGCCTTACTTAACGAGCCTTTTCAATTCAATCTTAATAACTGGTATTTTTTCAAACGTTCGGAAACAAGCAAACGTTTTTCCAATTCGGTAGACGCAAAATACGAATGAATACAGACCTATCTCTATTAACCCTAATTTGTCTGAAGCTTTTGAAAGAATCGTACAAAAACAACTCTGTCTGTCTGAGGGGGTAAAATATCATGTCTCCAAAGCAATTTGGTTTTCGTCAGCAGCATAGTTGCACAACTGCTATTATGAATGTTGTTGAAGATATTAGATTGACGTTAGATGATAACTTTCTTAGTATTGCTTCACTTTTTCAATGCCTTCGACACGGTTGAACATTAATAAATAATTTTTTTAAACATACTCCATGATATGATATCGTATTTGCTTGCACAGTAAAATTTTAAGCTTTCGATCTATTTAATGAACCATAAGTCCTAACATCAATTAGGAATAACCATTTAATTCCTCGCTTTAATTGTTTAGTTTCCGAACGTCAGTTTTTTTGTAAACTCAGTTCGACAGTAGAACTCATTGCCTCGAGACATTATGTAACAAGAAGAAATAGCACTATTAGAATTAAAAAAGAACTCAAACTGTTGTGTATTTGTAAAAACAAAAGATAGAATAGTTTTGGAGATTATAATTGTTCGAAATTATAAATTTGTGATGTGCTTTTTGCTTTCCAGCCGAGGTTCTGCTCGTCGGTCTTGCCAGAGTCGTCCTGAAGAAAACACGAAACTCCAGATTTAAAGGTCTTCAAACCTTATTACAAAATCTTTATTGGAAATAACTCTTAAATCTATAACACACAATAATCTGCTACTAATATTTCACTTAATTCGGGTAATGGAACGGTTCACGGGCATTGACTCTTCTGGCTTCTAGTCTAGCTGCCTTGCATCAGTTATACTGCTTGCTGATGATTTGGATCTGGTACTTGATTACGGGTATTCTGGCTTCTGGTAATTCGGCTTCAAACGGGCCCTTTCATTTGGATGTCTGGTTCTTGACGGGATCCCTAGGTATAAGGCCCCTGGTGGCACTAAACAGCAGGCTAAACGCTCTGGTAGATCAGCAGGTTCAAGGCCCCTGGTGGCACTAAACAGCTGGCTAAACGCTCTGGTAGATCAGCAGGTTCAAGGCCCCTGGTGGCACTAAACAGCAGGCTAAACGCTCTGGTAGATCGGCAGGTTCAAGGCCCCTGGTGGCACTAAACAGCAAGCTAAACGCTCTGGTAGATCAGCAGGTTCGAGGCCCCTGGTGGCACTAAACAGCAGGCTAAACGCTCTGGTAGATCAGCAGGTTCAAGGCCCCTGGTGGCACTAAACAGCAGGCTAAACGCTCTGTTAGATCAGCAGGTTCGAGGCCCCTGGTGGCACTAAACAGCAGGCTAAACGCTCTGGTAGATCAGCAGGTTCAAGGCCCCTGGTAGCACTAAACCCAATCAGCAAAGACACACACACGGCCATTTGGCTGATGTTGTGTTCCATTATTAACGGCATATCTTCGTCTTTATAATGAAATAAACATCCGATCATTTATCTCCAAAAATGCCATTTTTCTTTGAATATCAAAATAACACCTCTTATTGGAAAACCCTTTATTCGATTTATCCGTGCTTATGAATAAGATAAGTCCCCACATTTTACAGAATAAAACAAGGCGGCTTATTATCAACTATAGATTTTGCTGAGTTTCAGAATAAACCACCAATTCATCGGCTAAGATGAGAAGAACTTTCTTATGACAACATTCACTCTTGAGGGATTTGTTACATCCTCGAAATAGGTAGTACCCATCAAAAAAATTGACAGCCAACTAAAAAAACATTTATTTGCAATATACTTCCATATGTATGTATATTGATTGATTTAATAATTTTCATAAATATCTGTGAAACTTTTTTTTGGAGTTTTGA
The DNA here is from genome assembly GCA_911387755.1 of Chrysotoxum bicinctum. Lineage (NCBI taxonomy): Eukaryota > Metazoa > Arthropoda > Insecta > Diptera > Syrphidae > Chrysotoxum > Chrysotoxum bicinctum. The sequence goes on from OU426989.1 coordinate 27,760,335, forward strand.
GACATAAAACTTTCATTTTGAACGCCAGGGACCATTAGCTTAGACCCTTAACGAAATTAAATAATTTGTAATTTGTAGGTGAATGACGAAAAACATTTGATGTACCTACCAAGTTAAAAAAAATCGACCAAGTCCTTGACAGATGACAGTCTTATTCCCTCTTATGAGGAGGTACAAGAAGTTGTGAGAATTTCTTGTAAGCATTTAACATTTTTTAAATGTACCAGCCTTATTTATTAGATTTCACTTATACTCGGTTAAACCTTGGAATAGTTAAGCCGAGCCAAAGCATTTACTTTGGGTTTAGGCCACGTCAAACAAATCCTTATTTATAAAATATTTCCTTAGCCGTTTTAGCTACGCCTTCCTTATGACAAGCATACCATCCAAAAAAGTCACCAATCTAAAATTCTGGTTATTGTTAACTATAAAATGTAAATAATTTATTAATGCAAGATATTTATCCATTTTATCTTAGTAACGAATGGAAAAAAAATTGTTTGACCTCCATTTTATAAATTTCACACGATGTCATGTCAAAATGACATTTAGATACTAAAACTCTTAACTCATTCCGCCTATATTCCTCGTGTATGTATGTTCTTATAAATAAGATTTTCAGGATTAGAGTCGTTGTAAAGTCGAAGTTAATTTATTCCATCGCCTTTTATATATTTTGGGAAGAAAATAGTCGTGACTATAAAAGGACGACGCCGATATTTGAATAATTGAAGTTTTTATTGCTTTTCTAAGTATTTCATAATGCTCCGAAGCCCAGAATCTTGTACGATTGTAACCCGAATGATGCAAAATTTTTCAAGTTGATATCTGCAAGAGGCCGAGTTCTTATGCACAGCGAGGATTCGATTGCCTCGGGTTCTGCGGTACACTTTCACGAACCGCGGAAATATTCTCGGTTGATCTTGTCTTTCCTTGACGAACCATTTTTGACTTTTTGATTTATTTTGCCACAAAACATTGAAGAGTCGCGCTCAACGTTTGCACCAACACTCATTTTAACAATAAAGTTTTATCATTTAGACTTGCTGTTCAATGGTATTACTTCGGAAGTGTGCATGAATCGGTGTGGCGTGTGTGGTGGAATACCACACTCTTGTATGCACACCGGTGTGTAGAGTAAAGTCGGGTAATATGGACCACCAATCATATTTTTGTTAATAAAACACAAACGGTGTAAGTTTTTTTTTAAAGATATTTAAAAAAAAAAAATACATCAGTTAATTGTGATAAAAAAAGTAGCAACAAAAAAATAAATTCACTTAATAAAAAAATAACAAAAAACAAAAAGTTAAGTAACTCTAAAACGTAACAAAAAAAAAGTGGAGGGTAATATGGACCACCTGGTCTTCAATCCATTGACGGCCATTTATCCAGCTTGGACTCTGACATAAGCTTTGCCAAGCAATTCACATGTATCAAAATCATCAATAGTCGATCATTTATCCTCGTACAGACCTGAAACTTCTTATATTAAAAAGGCGGGTAATGTGAACCACTAGTCCATATACACCTTTTCTCCGGTGGTCCATATTACCCGCAACATAATGTTTGGAAAAAAAACAATTTTACAACAAAATAAGACTCCTTACAATAGTTTTAAAAATAAAAACCGTAAAATAAATATTCACCTCTTATATTTAAAAAATAAAAGAAGAAGAAACTATATTTTTAACTATAGAAAAAAGGAGAAACACCTACGAAAAAAAAATAATCAATGCCTTGGATTTTCTTTTAATTCGAACAACTTCGTAACGCGCTACTCCTGACTACTCAAACTATAGTGAGTTAATTTTAAGCAGGTCCCGCACAATCGCAATCAATCTTCTCCTCGATTGCATTTGTGTAAGGCGAGAAAAGCTGGTGGTCCATATTAGCCGAGTGGTCCACATTACCCGACTTTACTCTACACAAGTGTCGTATGTATGGGCCACTTTGTAAACAAAATGGAGCGGGGAATGAGCAACAGCAATGAGTAAACAGCAATTAAGTCAAACACACGACGATCAACGCCGCACTCTCTGTGCTATCCTTTCTCTACACGTGATTAATTTTTTTGCTTTACTCTTTTCTCTTCGCTCTTGCTCATTCTCCATTCCACTCTTAAATACGTCCACTTTTAAAAAAATACGTATCAAGAAGCATCTTTCATGAGAACGCATCAAAATTTTGAGATAGATCTGTCAAATTGTTTTGTTGTGACAGCCATTTTATAAAGACGCCTCTATAAAATGGCTGTCACAACAAACGAGAATTTTCATGAAAATGAAAAATAAAAATTAATTTCAAGTACTCATCGAACACTATTTCTTACGTGAAGAAACCATCACGCAAACAAAACAAAGGCTTGACAAATATTAAGGATACTCTTTACCATCGATTGGTACCATTCACCACTAGTATACTCAATCGGTGTGGTCGTTCCCACGCAAGAAAGCCGAATTTTTTGGTCGGCTAATTGAAGTCACAACAGTAGAAATGGTTAATAAAATCGGCGGTTTGATCATAGTGGACGACCGACAAGTGAAGATGCGTGGAGCTTGAAGAGACCACAGGCTTATCATAGAGATCAGTTAGATTCATAGATATTCATGAAAAAATGGACCGACCTTTTGTGCCATTTTCTAATGGTGGATGAAACACGAATTTACTAAAACAAATCAGAGATCAAGGAACAGTCGAAACAATTGACTTATCCTGGTAAATCGAGCTGAAGAAGTGTATGTGAGTTTGTCAGAAAACAGGGTCTGGGTGACAGTTTTTAGGGACTCTTGTGGTGTCATTCAGATATCGATATCGATTACTTTGAAAAAGGTAAGAAACGCCCGCATTTGGCAAAAAAAAAGTTCCTTTGCACAAGTCCTCCAGACAAAATGACACAATTGCATGAGTTAGGCTACGAACTTCTTCCTTATCCAGAATATTCCCCAGATTTAGCTCCATGAGTCTATTTCCTATTCCCAAGCATAAAAAAAGGCTCGGGGGTAAGAAATTTCGGTCGATTTTAGGGGCCCTAGAAACCGTATTATTTTGAGGGCATCAAAAATTTGGAAACGCCTTGGATGAAATTTTTCTAATACTGAAAAGAGTGTTCTTTATTTAATTTTTCAGGAACTTATTGTTTCAAAAAATTAACTAAACGAGTACCACCATTTTTTATGGAAATTAAATAAAAGTTAAGTTGTAGTACGAAATGAAATACGCGTGCAAAAAACCTATGACTAAATTATTGAAAAACGTTTTGTTACGCCACTGACATTTCTTCGACTACCACCATCGCCACACAAACAAAAAAAAAAAAAACCAACACAACAACCGCGCTCTACCTTTTGCTGAAGAAATTTAAGCCCCGAGCGTTGCAAACTGCGAGCAAATAAATTCAGCAACAAAAGTACACGGAATTCACCTGAAAAACCTCAGGCCTGATAGGATGATGGAAAAAAAGACTGCATCAGCTCTATAGAGCAGCAGCACCCTCCGGGTTGGGGCTGTTAGAAGAAAAAAAAAACGACAATAGAAGCGCCCACCCTTAACCCATTTCCGCCTCCGTCCCCGTCACCGCCTCACAGATGTTATAGAAGTCGTAGGTTGCACATGAAGCAGGCGCTAATGCTGGCTGCAACACCCCAACTACCTATCAGTAACTTAACTTTTCACGCAATTAAAATTGTTGTGCAAAGCGAGCAAGCACTGCCAATACCACTGCAACTTCCATTGGCAGTGGGTACTGCTTCGAAGCCTTCCACACCGAAGAATGCAAAATTACTTTCCATCTTATCGGAGCTAAACTTTTTGAATCTCTGCATTCTTCAGCTTCTGAATGCATCCATTCGGGACCAATTCTCGGCTAAGGTTCGCACTTAAAAAGGCGGTGAGATACTTGTCTTTGTTTTTTTTCTCTCCTTCGTCCTTTCACTAAGTTTTTTTTTTTTTGATCCTTTCTCTTTGTGCTGTTTGTTTGGCTAGTTGCACTCTGCTGAAAAGTGTAACTTCTTCAATTAAAGTTTCACTATTGTTCGCATGAAGAATAGGAGTACCTACAACGTATATTATACAGTTGGTGTAGATGAAGTACTCCGGGGCCCGCCCACGCCCGTTTCATGCAACAAAATCCTGCTACAATTCAGGGAGTACAAAGGATGTTTTGGCAAAACACAGTCATCAACTAGCTAGCTACTGGCAGCGAGAGCGCATTCAAACAATGCAAAATGTGTTCCTTAGTCGTTGTTTTGTTTTAGTTTTGTTTTTGTTTTTTCGTCTTTAAGAGAAATGAGACTCATTTCCGACAAAAGTGTCCCACAAGGACGGGATGACATTTTTAAGTACGCAAACAAAAATATGTCTTGTGTGCCGTTGCTCTATTGTTTGAGACTTGGGAAATGATAAAGACAGAAGAAAAGCATTGACTACGGTTAGCATTAGCACATTTCAGAAGTCTAACCATACCAACTGAATACAGTAATGATATTCAGTTGGTATATGGTTAAGGGATTTGTTAGCTTTGAGGAACAAAAAACGGTAATCAAATTTTGCCTGCAAATTGAGAATATTAGTCAGAAGTTGTAAGATCTGTGGTCTTGTGGTTGTTACGATCCTAATGTTACAATATATAATTTTGCTAAATTGAAGAAGTAGTGGAAATGGGAACCTATGTTGGGTTATGTGTGCTTCGAAGATTAATATGGATGATTTAGAAAGGGAGACTTGAACATCTTATGAGAAAACATTTTACTTTATGAGTAGTTCGTTCAATTAATTATAATTTCTGTGAGAACCGTTACTTTACTCAAAACATTCTATTTATTTTTACAAAACAGAGCCCCCTTGAGAGAGTCAAAAATGTCTTCTAAAACTTTATCTGTGATTTTCTGACCAGGAAATGTCCGTGGATAGGAATTCATAGAGTGAGCGTGAGAGTTAAATCCAAGCATCATTTTACAATATTATCATTGTGTGTACTACTATGGAACGGAAAAGGGTAAAAACGGAATCGGAATCATCCTTGCAAAACATCTATTAGGCAGCGTATTGACCATTTCGAAATCCAGCGACCGTTTGGCTTTGATGTCCCTTAAATTGGGGATTAAAGGAAAGTTGTGGAATATTGTCACTGCATATGCTCCCCAAATTGGATGTGAGCAGGTGCAAAAAGATGCATTTTGGCTAGACTTTCACAATCTACTTAAGGACATCCCAAAGGAAGAGTTTTTGTTCGTGGGTGGAGATTTGAACGGACATGTCGGGAAGACAAACGAAGACTATGAAGATTGCCATGGAGGCCTCGGATACGGCACCAGGAACCCTCCTGGTGAAGACATCCTGAGCATGTGCAAAACATACGGTCTTATCGTACTAAATACCATGTTCGTCAAACAAAGCCGACACCTGGTCACTTACAGTAGTGGTGGAAATGAAACCCAGATTGATTACCATTTGGTATCTAGTTTCATGAAACCCCGGGTAAAAGATTGCAAAGTCATACTAGGAGAAGCGATCGCCCACCAACACCGTCTCCTACTGACAGAATTTTTTATGGAGACAGTGAACGACAACAAACATACAAAAACTTTTGGGAAGATCAAATGGTATAATCTGGATAAGGAAAAAGGCGAAGCTTTTATTTCGAATATGCAAAACGTTCTGTATAACAACACCGATATAGTTCGAAATGAAGAGAGTACAGCACAAAGTATGTGGGATCTCCTACAGAGAACTTGCAAAGAAAAAGCCAAAACACTGTTAGGGGTTTCAAAAGGACACAACCAACAAGGCAAAGAAACATGGTGGTGGAATGATGAAGCTAAATCAGTTATAAGTAAAAAGAAAATGGCTTTCAAGGCTTGGTCGAAGTGCCCCTCTAATAATACAGAGCAAAAGTCACGCCTCGAAGTGGAATATAGAAACTGCAAGAAAGAAGCGAAGAAGAAGTGCGCCCAAATTCAAGCAAAGAATACAGAAAACCTGTATCGGGAGCTGGATGAAATTTCTACCCCGACAGCTGGTGCTATTCAAGAGCTACGGCAAAACACGAATAAGGGCGCAACTATCTTCAAAATAGCCGCTCAAAGAAGAAGAAATGCCCAGGAGATTTGTTCGCCAAAGTTCATTAACAATGCTCAAGGCCAACTACTGGTGGAAGACAACGAAATTCTTCCCAGGTGGCGACAGTATTGTGACGGACTTCTAAACGAACAATTTCCAAGGCTATACTTTCCAATAGCTTCACCTAACTTAAGCGAAGTATCCGACGTCACAGTCGAAGAAGTTAGTGAGGCGGTAAGATACTCCAAAAAGGGAAAAGCTGTTGGCCCAGACGAAATACCCTCAGAGTTTTGGAAAAAGATGGGAGACATCGGGTTTAGATGGCTCATGATTCTTGTCTCCAAACTTATACGAGGTGATCGCATGCCTAATCAATGGAGGGAAAGTTACCTTCTTCCAATTTATAAAGGAAAGGGTGATACTCGAAGCTGTGATAATTACCGTTCGATTAAGCTGATGTCACACACCATGAAGATCGTTGAGCGAGTCTTGGGTAGCTGACTGCGAAAAATAATTAGGCTATCTGATGACCAGTGCGGGTTTGTCGGGGATAAGTCAACCACGGATGCAATCCAGAGTATAAGAATAATTATGGAAAAACATCGGGATTCTTTGGAGGATTTGCATGTCGTATTGGTTGATTTTGAAAAAGCATTCGATCGGCAACCACGAGATCTAATATGGGTGGCCCTCAGGCAACGAGGAGTTCCAGAAACCTATATGTGCGCATAATTATGGACATGTATGATGGAGCAGTTACTAAAGTAAGATGCGCAGCTGGAGTCACCGAAGAATTCAAAATCACAGTAGGTGTACACCAGGGAAGTGTCTTGAGTCCCCTGCTCTTTATTACAGTTCTTGATTACCTGCTTGAAGGCAAAGTGACGGATCCAAAAGTACATCAGTTATTCTTTGCTGACGATGGAGCCATCATAAGTGAAGACCCGATATCCCTACAACGAGCACTTGACGTATGGGTGGATGTTCTAGAAGGAAGTGGGTACCGCATAAGCGCGAAAAAGACAGAATACCTATGCTGCCCATTTTCTGATCCACACAGGCCTATTCCAGACATTTATTTGAATGGAGTAGTGCTTCCCAAGTGTGAAAAGTTTAAATATCTGGGGTCTATGATAAATAACGAAGCTACTTGTGATGACGATATCAATCATCGCGTAAGCGTAGGGTGGATGAAGTGGCGGGAAAATTCTGCTATCTTCTGTGACCGAAAAATGCCCCCTAAGCTGAAAGGAAAGCCCTACACTTCAGTTGTGCGTCCAGCACTCACATACGGTTCACAATGTTGGACAAGTTCAAAGGAGAGATCCTGAGAACCCCGTCAAAAAGGCAATATCATACAACGTTCCAATTCGGAATAAAAAGAAAGGTAGGCCTAAACACTCCTGGTACAAACAAATGCAAAAACACCAGCATTCAGTTGGCCTCAAAAATGGAACAATACAAAACCGGGAGGCTTGCCGCCGATTTCTGAGGTCAACCCGGCGAACCCCACAGGCGGATCACTAGTGTGAAGCAGATACGTGGGAGAATTATGATCCCCTCGACATCGAGATCATAACAGCGCCGAATCAAAGGAAGAAGAAGATCATTGTGTGTAAAGAATACTGTGAAATTGTGGGAATTTCTGTTCCCATATTTTAACATAATTTCGACATTTTAAGAATATTTCATTGCTAGATTAGTTAACTACCAAAACTTTGGACAGGGTTAATTAAAAAAGATTAAAAAGATTTATTTATACTTTGGTTTCAGCAGAAGGTCAGTAGATCTTATGCAAGACTACCTTAATCACCGTAGTCAAAGAGTTAAAATAGTTAATCCTTTTCAGACCCAATAAATTTGCTTACTAGCGCACCACAAGGTTCAATTTTGGGTCCTATTTTATTTTGGTTGTTCATCAACGATCAACCAAAAGCATGCAATAATGTCGTGGTTTATCTTTGTGCAGATGATGTTGAGGTATATCTCTCTCTTCCATTTAACCTGTTAGAGGACTTAATCTGAAGAATAAACTGAGATCTTTATGAAATCTTTAAATGGACTTTGAGCATTGGTTTAATGTTAAATCTTGCTAGGTCAAAATTAATTGGAATATCCAAAAGAAGAGAATTAGGACCTAGTGACTTACAAGTCTAAGCTATTCCATGTGTGCGTGTTACCAGGAATGGAAGGGACCTACAATTTTCTACCGATTTCGAACGGCTAATGAACAGCACTTCTCATGACAAGAGGTACTCTTAGAGGATTAGTCAATTCCTCGCATGAGGCAGTACAATTCTGAAAAAAAAAACTTTTTTACAGTTTACAGTCCAACGTAAATTATTTAGTTTTATTTAATTATATAATTAGCTTACTAAAGAAAAAAGAATAGAGACCTTTTTAAGATTTCACAACTTTTGAGATTCTGTACAAAAATAGGGAATATGACCGTATTCTACACAGCCTATAAAAACATACTTTCGAAGAATTAATTGTTCTCTTATTTATCTTGTAGAAAACAACAAATTAAAATTGGAAAAATTCAGCGTACATCAGATGTTCCGCAAGGTAGCCATCTGGGTCAGCTCCTTTTTATAATTTTCATTATTGATATTGTCTCGGTTTTGGAATATTGCGAATGCATATAATATGTAAACAGTCTGAAACTGTTTTTAAATGTTTCGTGTTTGGACGCTAGTCAATTTATTCAATTTGACTTTGTTTCACTGTCAAATTTTTGTCATAACAATGGCCTTAAATTAAACATCAAAAAGTGACAGTTGATTTCTTTTTTTAGAAAATCCCAAATGTCTGCTATTCAACTATGCAATTGAATCTGAATCTTTATATAGTGTCTCAATTGTAAAAGTCTTTGGTTTTACTCTTGATTCAACAATTTTATTTCGACTTAAGGTCAACTCGTTAGTAGGTTTCATTAAACGAAATTGTAAGGACTTTAGAGATCACTTCCTATTATTATCCTTGCTAACATCACTTGCCAGATCACTTTTGGAAAATGCAAATGTTATTTGGAGTCCCGTATATAAAGCCCATTCTGATTAGATATTTAAAAAAACTGCCTTGTGATTTTAGCCCTGCAATAACTTGCAATAAAGTCGTTACAATCAAAAAGAAAAATTCATAGTATAATGCTGATTAGAGACTTACTATGTTACCATATTAAATTTCTTTCTTTGGTACCAGTCTCAAATTTTCTTATTTCAAAGAACTGATTCACCTTAATCAAGGTCCATTGTATATCCCAATGAAGTGTTCACGAACATTGATTTTCCTAATTTTAACCATAATATATTTAAAATTGAGTTATTATATTCATTCTCTTTATTGAATTCTGTTACCTGTTGTATTGCTTGTAGATTAAATAAATAAATAAATAAAAATTATTATTATTTATTTATTAATTTATTTCATTTACCAGCAAAGCCTTACAGATTACAATATAATTAAGGAATAAAATTACTTAATCTACCATTAAATAATATTTACGACAACGAGTTAAATAAAATGTTTTTGAAGCAGTTTCTTGATAGATATAAGTGTAGATTTTGACATAGTTTAATAAATGTTGAAATAGCCCTCGATATTGGCTCATTTTGACCGCTGAAAAAGAAACTGTCTTTCCCTCATATTTCTAGAAAGAGCGTAAATGGGTATCATAAGCAAAAGAGCTTTTATATGATAATATAGCAAATCTCTTATAAACATGGCATCATGTACGAGTCTCCTTTTTTGCAGTGGCAAGATTCCTAAAAGTTTAAATCTTGCATCATAAGATGGTAAAAAATTCCATCTCATTTTCTAAAAAATATATTACGTAAACCTTCTTTGAACATTTTCAATGCGATGCGAAAGAATTTGATAAGCTGGATTCCGATATGTATAAGCGTATTCAAGAATGGATGTTACTAACGATATATATAATGTTAGGAGTGTGTGAAGGTCAGTGAAATCTTTAGAATTCCTTTTAGTGAAACCTACAATTGAATTCGCCTTTGATCGTACAATATGGTCAATATGTAAATTGAAAAATAGCTTGGAATCAAAAATGACGCCAAGATCTTTAATTTTATCTACCCTTCGCAGAGTGCTATTCCCAAGGGAATAATAATATAAAATAATATTATAACCTTCACAAAAAGAAATTACATTACATTCGGCTATATAATTTTCAAAAAGAGCTTGTGCAAATATCAGAAAAAAGCAAAACTTAAACACTGATACTATGGCATTGATTAAGATAGTAAAAATCATCGGTCCAATATGGCTGCCTTGAGATACTCCGGAAGAACAGCACATAGGCATTGAACATTTTTATCATCCATTATTACTCTTTGGTTTCTTGCAATGAGTAAGGAAGACATCCAGTTCAATATTGCAGAGTGAAATCCAAACATATTTAGTTTCTTAATAAGTAAAAGATGGTTAACTGAGTCAAAGGCTTTGGTAAAATCAGTATAGACAGCATCAACCTGGTAACCCTTTTCAACTTCGTTTAATATTTATATGAAGTGAAGTATGCTAGATTTAAAGCTGTTGACCGCCCAGCTACGAGTTCATGCTGAGATTCAGAAATATATTCTTTGGCGTGAAACCCAAGGTTGGATTTAACTATGTTTCCAAAAAGTTTTGGTACTGATAAAAGTTTGCAAATTACTCTGTAATTTTCAACTCAATTTTTCGAACCGTATTTTAAAATTGGAATTAGAAAAGATGTTTTCCATTCCCCAATAAAAATTCCACTAAGCAGCGAACTATTAAAAATGAAGTACACTACAGAGGTTGGATCATCGATGCCAAACCATTATTTCAAAATTATTGCAGGAATACCATCTAAGTACTCTTGGTTTTAAATTTGGCTTTAAATTAAAAAGTGCTGTTTCAACTTTAGATAATTCCAACTGTATTATTATAAGATTATAAAGGGGTTTCGCTCACGCTTAAACTTTTACACTGCAAGAGCGTTTGGAAAATATGGAAGGATTTAGCAGATAGGGATGCACATTGGTTTTGAAGTAGAGAAGAATAGGGCCTGGTGAGGCATTTACATTCGTGCTGCACTTTTTTTTAAGGAAAGAATCTCTATACTTAATAGTACGTCCGAAATTAGGCTCAAGTATAAACTGATAAAAATCCTAAGAGCAGAGATAAATACAGCTACTACTTCATTAGAACAATGCTCATACAAATACTTAAAAATAACGAAAAATTAAGGGAAGACATGAAATATTGCACGCGTGCTAATGCAATTGATTCGTAATTCCGTTATAGTTCTATCATCTATCAATCTTACAGCTCTGTTTTATATTCTAATTAACATATTTATTTATTTATTTATTTATTTACGTCTAACAAGAATATAACTTTCTTAGACTACATTAACAAATTCAAAAAATATATATATACATATGATTTGATTATAACTACATTAAATTTAAAAACAAAATTTATACAATTCACATTAAACTCATAATAAGATTTTTATAGTACGGTCTCTCCATGTTGAAATCAATTGAATTTTTATAAGAATTATAATGAATGCATGCTAAGGATATTGGCTCGTTAAGACCATAGTTAGTATTGTGTCTAGGAACATAAAAGAAATAATGATCTCTGGGACGTAGAGTGCGAGAGGGAGAGTAAATATTAAATAAGGAAAGCAGGTACGGACAGTCAATATGGCCAGTTAAAACATCCTGTGCAAATAAAACACCGTTTTTAGTCCTAATATAGCGCATCTGGCTTCGTAGTTTGGTAAGTTACCGTTCCAATCCATCTTACGAAGGGCAAATTTGGTAAAACGCTTTCGATCCGAACATCATTACGCTGACAGTGGGGACTCCATATTATACAGCAGTATTCTAATCTAGACCGTATTAAAGAATTATATAAATGATTTGAATAAATAAAAATATATATTAATTTTAATTTTAATTAGTTTTTATTTTATTTTCAGTTTTATTTTGTTTACACAACTATTTTTTAAAAATATTAATTAGCAACGCGTTTCGGAATTAAATTCCATCTTCGGGCTACTTAAACTGAATATTGATATTCAGTTTAAGTAGCCCGAAGATGGAATTTAATTCCGAAACGCGTTGCTAATTAATATTTTTAAAAAATAGTTGTGTAAACAAAATAAAACTGAAAATAAAATAAAAACCTAATTAAAATTAAAATTAATATATATTTTTATTTATTCAAATCATAATCAACACAACAGGAGACGAAAATCCAACAATATGTAATTATATAAAGCCTTTAAGGTGTATGGATCTTGAAACTCTTTGGTATTGCGACAAATAAACCCGAATAGAGAATTAGCTCGTGAGACTATAAAATCATAATGCATTGAAAATTTTAGCTTGCAGTCAAAAATTACACCAAGATCTTTTTGACAATCCACTAAAATAGAACTTCCAATATTATATTGAACCATAATTGGAGAAGTTATTTTAGCGAACGATAAGATTGAACACTTGCTAATATTTAATTCCAATCCGTTATGTAAACACTATTTCATTACATTATTAACATCTTCTTGAAGTTCATGAGTATCAGCTAAAGATCTTATGGATTTGAATAACTTAATATCATCCGCAAACAGAAGGCAATTTGAACGCTTAACGAAAGAAGGTAAATCGTTTATAAAGAGCAAAAAAAGAAGGGGGCCAAGGTGACTGCCCTGAGGAACACCAGAAAAATTGTAAATAACCTTCGACGTGGCAGAACCAATCTTGACAAACTGTGTACGATTAGTCAAATAACTATGATTCCATTTAAAAATTACCGAATGGAAACCAAACTGTTCAAGCTTTCTCACTAAAACTGAGTGTTGCACGTGATCAAAAGCTTTTGCGAACTCGGTATAAACTGTGTCAACTTGATTCCGTCTTTCCATATTATTAAAACAAAAATTTGTAAGAATAGTCAGGTTAGTTAACAAAGCCGTGTTGACATTCTCAAATATGATTACGAACAATAGCATACAGTTTATTTTTTATGATCGCTTCAAATGCTTTGGGTAAAACCTGGAGCTTGGCAATAGGTCTATAGTCATCTATCTGGTTTTTACAGCCGGCTTTATGTATAGGAGTTATAAAAGAACTTTTCCAACAATCTAAAAACACGCCACTGGCTAAAGATTTATTGAAAATTATGCATAAGGGTTGGGCTAAAGTAATTTTGCGCGATTTGAGAAGAATTGGTGGCAAATTATCAGGAGCGACTTTCGGACTTGGTTCTAAGGAAGATAATTCTGAAATAATTTCTTCTTCAAACACCGATAGAAACCCCAAATCGACACACTATAAACTATAAATCTATAATTGAAATATAGTAGCAACCGTCTTAACATAAAATGCTCAAGATTTGTAAGAATAAAAGTTTCAAAAATTAAATCCAGAGAGAAGAGAAAAAGTAACCAGTTAGCAGCATTTTTGGCGAGGTCATATATGTAATCGTTCCAAAGAAGCTGGTCTGATATATAGGTATTTATTCGTACGACTAAGGCGAGGTTATTCCGGCAAGAGTTACTCTGAGACTGACTCATTACTTCTCATACCACAAACAGAATAGAAGCTTTGGTTATAAAATCAAGAACAAAAAGGAAGAGAGTTTAATAAGAAAAGGAGCCCTTGGCTTACCAGCATTTCTTTATAGAATTTCAGACTGTAAATCGTCCAATACAACATGTATTGATTATACTGTCTGAAAGGTAATTTCGAATTCAATAAATTACAGATTCATCAAATGCACTCATATTTTGCTACAGAGAATGACACTAAATTCTATCAAATGCATTTGAAATGTCAAGTTCAATAATCTTATATTCTCCAAATCGATCTTAACTTGTAAAGGATGTAAAGATGTTTGCTGAGATATACCATCAGATCCTTAGTTTTTTAAGATAATTCTGGCTCAAATGGAATTTCTGCAATATTTTTACGCTTCCTTTCTGTCATTTCATTTTCTGATAAGATTAGACGAACTTTTTTGTCTTCCGAGCTAAGAAAAATACAACTAACTAAAAACTAACTAACGCCTTCTTGTTAAATTGCCTTATCTCAAGCTTTTAAAATTTATAATCTAGAATTCGGTATTATATTTCTTCCAACTTACATTTTCACTGATAATCAATTGGCAATATAAGCCATTGCCTCAATTGTCATAAAGTCCTTACTCATAAATCTTTAGTGAGTTGAGTTCCATAGTCACATAGGACACCGTGATGGTATCTATACTTATGAAATGGATGTTAAACTTACCAGAAACTGATCATCTATTGATCTGAGCCAAATTAAATATTTTGTACTTTTACGAAAAGAAGCAAGAAAAGGCCAAATTCTTTAGAGTTTGCTCAAAGTCCAAAATGAAAGATGGTGACACTTTTCGGGAGTCAGGTTATCTTGTATAAATAAATAAAATAAATTTTAAGGAAAAATCGGAACACATACTTGACCTATAACTGTTCCTTGGAACCCTAGCCTATCACAATTCAATGGGAGCCCATTAGGTATATGAGGAAAAGGGGATTAACACATCTAATGTATGTAGAGAGTCCCAGGATCAAGCGGCCAAAGGTTGCTCATCTCACTTTCCTTGTGAATATCCCAGCTTATTCGCCGCAGGCTAAAACTCCCTGAGACATAATCCCCAATTTTTAGTTTTTGGCACTTTGTCCCACTTTGGGAGGAGTTAAGATATATTTTTGGGGTGCCACACTGATCCTGAATTCTGAATAAATTTGAGTACGTTGCTAGGCTGGCGAATGGACAAAATTCCTGAGAACATAATCCCTAATTTTATTTTTGGAACTTATATCTGAATTAAGTGGTACATAATATCCAAATCAATTTGGCACTTATATCTCACCTAAATGGGACATATATTCCAAATTGCTGGAGGTATTGTGATACGTGATATACACAATATATTTCTGTAGGCAGGCACCTATGTTAGCAGTTGTCCAAAAACCGATTTAAAAATAATACAGGTCGAATTTTGCTTCAGGAAATATTATACAAAAACATCACTTTTAGTCCCCGTTTCCTCAGGCTTAAGTACATGCTTTCTAGAGCAGATACCGATCGAGACTGACTAATGTGTATTACATGTCATTTAAAAAAAAAGCATAAATTCTGCCTCGAATTGTCAGTCCTGCCAATCGTAACAAAAGCACTTTTGAGGTGGTATCTTTGGTGGTACTTGGCCTCAGAAAACTGTTGATATATACACTGCCTAGCGACAGAACATAACCTTAGCGAACCAATGGAGTACTGTGAGTTCCTAAAAAGGAATTAAGATCCTGAGAACCAGCCACCCAAACTAATGTCATCCACGAAAGCTGTTGACCTCCCTTCCTTATGACTGAACATAAACTTTCTGAGCTCAAAGTGGGACAGAACTACAATTTTTTATAATTCAATAAGTTACCCTTACTACCTTACGAAGACTGCTTAAGACCAATTAACTGTAATCACCGACTTCCTACCCTCACTACTATAAATGTCTTAAATCTAACCCAAAGAACATTAAGTGTCTAAGAGTGCCTTACCTCCATCCTCCACCATACTCCCTATAACTTTTTTTCAAATATCTCGAATGCTTCGTCTGGCCAACAGTTAACACTACATCTTTGACTACACTCAATTCACAAAAACTATTCAGCAAACAAACTGTAATTTTAGTGTTATCTCACTTGTGCTCAAAAGCTAGCCATTATTTTCAATTCTTAACAAAAAGCTTGCTGCACAAACTAGGTACAAGCATTAGCTTCAAAATTAAATGTTATACCCCAACATAATTCGTTGCAAAAGCCATAATTCCCGAGAGTCAATCTCGAAATTTTAAACTACTGCACACCACAAAAACTAAATCCATCAACATTCTTTAGTCTAGGTATACTCGTATTTAGGATAATGGCAAGCATTTTAGTGCTACTTTATTAAACTTCTTACCCCAAAAACTCTCTCAAAATGCCTTCATCTATCCAATCCAACTCCAACCTCAAGGGTATAACATTAAAAATAAACTTTTTTGTCCATCACCAGAGATTACCATTCAAAAATGTCCTAATTCAGATAAATTTTAGTCCCCAGGTTACACATATAGCAAAGTTTTTAGGATGACAGCTATAAATCCTCATAAGCATCCTAATATAGAGAAGCTCAAGACACGTCGCGTCGTCGGTTTTTTCTTGTTGTTGTTCTAGATTTAAGCCAACTGCTGCGCTGGCTGTATGCAACCACTTTATGAGGAAGAAAAAATCCGAGCTATATACACGTCACAGGAAACTAAAAATTTTCCACAACCCTTCTAAACCGCGACCGTTCCACTCAGAGGAATTAAGGCTCTAAAAGTGCCCAGCTCATTCCAAATGGACTTTTTCTTTCTTTTCACTAAGCAACTTTTAGGTGGTAGAGAGGAAATAAAAAAAAAACGAGCTGAACTACCCCCATAATGACCTAAAGTTTAACAGCTGTCAGAGAACTTTACATTCACCGACATTATTACTATAAGCGCGAAGGACTACGTGATTCCATATACTCGTAAACCTCCTACGAAAAGCTTCAAGACCCCAGACCACATACATACTACCTACACACCTTTTATAACTGAAAAACCGGTGCTGGCTACGTGAAAGGACATAACTAGAAGTAATATTATGGAAATTTCTTCAAACAGTCGAGTTGGAAAGAAAAAACAAGCTTCAAGAACGACAACGACAACGATGACGATGACGGAGGCGGAAACGACACAAATTCTTTAATAGATGTGCACTTTGGTGGTACATGATGATTTGGCTTTGGTTGTCTGAATAGTATCAAGTCGAAGACGGAGACCTGGAGGGATGTGAGCTTCGTTTTTTTTTTTTTGGACGAAGATGTGCAGGATACACGTCCGTCCGTCGGGGCACTTAACCTAACTACCTGGATGTTTAATTTTTTTCGACTCTCTTGCAGAGTGGTGTGTATTTTTTGTTTTGTTTAATTTTATTATTATGTCTTTTTCCTTTATTAACTATCACCTGATGGTGTAGTTGGTGCGGTAAATGGGGGTTGCAAGTATTAAAACGGTTTATTGTAGGTCTTTATGTGGTGTAAACATTCTGTTATGAACTCATTAAGCAAGACTGTCGTATCGGAATATTGGACAATATACTTTCATGTTTGTCTCATGACAGGTTCGAGTTCCTAATGAGCCTGACGTAAGATATTTGATCAAGTTTCAAGAGTCCTATCTTTGTGGCGAAATACAAAGGTCTGACGAAGTACTCCTAGGGGAGATGGTTAAGGTCGAAATAGACCAATTTTAATACCCCTTTTCTATTTTTTTACTGTGCGATATAGAAAGTTTCTATAGAGGTTTTAGATTTTTAAACAAATTCGAACTTTAGATTTTTATTAAACATGATATAACGGTGATAGGGAACCCGAAAAAAGTATTTCCCACAATTCTCTATGTCTTTATGTTTATAAGTTTGTTTATTACCAACATCCTGAACGGAAGAAGTTTCTTTCTTCAAACTTAAGACTTATGGCATTTAAGGGTAAATTGAAGTGTTTTAAGTTCTAAAAATATCAGTAACTGTCAGTTTGATTTTTATCTTTTAGTTAACGGGGTAGTTAAGATTAAAAAAAAAAAAACAGTCAAATTAGTCATTTACTGTCTAGTCAGATTTAGAACGCTTTTGCCACTGTCCGGATTGGTGGGTTGATTTTCAAACCTACCCAATATTAACTTCCATCAAATCTCAAAAAGATGGTAAAAACTATGATATACACAGAAAGAAATTTGTAGTAACAGATAGACAGTTTTAGTTCTTAGTATCAAAAATGATATTCCGCAAGGCACAGTTGCTGCACCACTTTTTTCCAATATTCACACTAAAAAATGATGCTTCTCCGTACGTAAGCTCCTCAAAACTTGAAGATAATCAAGTTTGATAGGCTTGAGACTTATTTCTGCTCGAAATGGAAGCTTAATATGAGTTATGAAAGGTGTAAGTATTGAACATAGCTAGTTGATGCATGCAAGAGCGACGTGATATTTTCCAAAAGTCTTTACTACTTCAGGTATTTTAGATCGGCTGTGAAAATTATTTTTTACCAAGCATTCGTTCGTCAAATTATGACTTCGGCCTTAGTCGTAGTGGATTGTTAAACCATCATACGTGAAAAAGGTTCGAATCTTCGAGCCTAGATATCTAAGGGATGGTACGCACATTTTTACTTTCAGTACTTAACAGGTGGATAGCCTTGGCTCGTCTGAAGAATTGCTCCACCTGCTTTCCGATACCAATTTTCCAGAGAGATCCGAAACCACTTCCAAAACTGGTCATATCGTATCTAATGCCAACTAATCCACAACATCAGCCCTTTTTATATACAAGGCATCAGCTGAACTCCAAAAGTCTATAGACGTAATTCTGCTTATTCTATAAACATGCTCTTTAATATCTGTTTCAATCTCTTAATAATTATTCTCCGTCAAGAAGAGAAGAGTTAGCTACATATATCCGCATTTACACTCAAAGTGGGCAAATGTTCGCGTATAGACCCGCAGATCTCAGTCATATTATTCTATCAAAATTCCTTTTTTAAAACTTTGGAACATCTGATTGACTCCATTTAACAAAAAAGCATTCACATTAGACATTCTGCCTCCAGTTCAATATGCGTACTATAAGGGGAAATCGGTGGAAACAGCTCTTCAAATACTGGTAAAAATCATCAAATATTCTCTCCATCATAAGCAGTACTCGTATGCCCTGGACGCTTTCCTAGATATAAAGGGCGCTTATAATAATTTCGACACATCTACAGTTTTGGTAGCACTATCATTTCAGAATGTAGGAAGAGGCGGCATTTTTGCAAAGAGATCTATCGGTAGAGGTTCTCCCGTTCTTTGGAACTTTGTAGCAAATAAGGTGTTATATATGTCTGGATGTTGGGAGTTACAAAGTGATATTGATTGCCTATGTGGTTTAAAATAAATTACTACTACCGTATCAGGAAAGCATCAAAACACCCTAAAAGAACTCCTACAGTATGCTTTGAATAATTTTTTTAACAAATTTTTTCTGACTTGTTTTTTAGAAACCGATTCAAATATATAGAACATGGAGATGTATAGTGGACCGCTCTTGATATACTGCGGGCAAGGTTTAATCAAAAGCTGAAAACGGGCTTTGTGGAGTGTGTACTTAAGCAGACTAAAAAATATTCTTCTTCCTAATCACTGTAGATGGTTCCAAATGGAATTTATGGGTCATAGAGAAAGTCTTGTCTTGATGGATAAAGATGCTGTAAAGAGAACAAATCTAAGGAGGAACAATTTTAACACTTGTTTAGCGACAAAACATATTTGGTCAGAACTGGCCCTGAAGAGCTCTAAGTGTTCGATATATTTAAGCAGATGGCAAATCGGCTCCGAAATAGGTGTCAGGCATAACAGCACACTTCTTAATAGCCAAGCACGCAATTCGGCTTGGTGTTTATTCCAACGACTTCTGTAGAAGCTGCATGGATGAAGAAGAAAAGGAATCGATTCCACACCTTCTCTGTAGATGATCTTTTATATCTCAAAGGTGTAGACATATGTAGATTTGGGATTTTTCAAAAATAGCTAAAATGTTACAGAAAGTATGATGCTAAACTCAATTAAAGTTTGCAAAATTGTCGTCTAAAATTTTTACAATAATCGGAATTAAGTTAAAAATAAATACCACGATGTCCCAAAGGTATAGAAAGAATTTTTGGTCACTTTTATAAAAATATTAGAAACACCATTTCGTCTTCGGTTTCAGCACTTGTCTTCAATGACATTGCCTTTGTTATCTCCCTTAAGACAGCTAATCTTTTTGCGAGGAAGTTCAACGGCTAAAAATTCTACACTTTAAGAAAGTTCCGTTAACGATTTAAGAAATTACCTTTCTAATCGTTGAATTTAAGTAGAGCTGGGCAAATAAATTCTGATGTGCCCCAGGGCTCAGTTTTGTCTCCTAACATCTTTCTTATTTTCATTACTTATCTTCTGTATAAAAACTTCTATTTCATTAAATTATTTCGCGGAGTCTCAGTTTTTCAAATTCGTTTGAATATTCACACCCCTGTCCTTTTAATGAGGCACTCCTACGAAAACGTTAAATTTTGAACTTGAAAGCATTGTCGAACGGAAAATAAGAAACCACTTCGAATGTAATGCTTGGAAAAGTCAATACTGTCTCTTGTCGTTAAAGCGAAAGCTACCCACTCTCCCACTGTAAAACATGATTGGTATTTGCATGGGAGAAGCATACAAACTTTCAATCCTCGCTATGTGTGCTACAACTACCTTCTGTGCAATGAGCAAATACGTGATGTCACTAAAAGTTGGGTTTCCTCCGTCAATGCAAGAACTTTGTCTATCCTTCTGATCTAGCTTTTATACATAAAACTTATATCCGTCTTAAGTTGAAGCAAAGCTCTCATATCTGGAATTTTTTGACCAATATACGGTGGTGTTAGCGCAGCTTGAATTTTTACGTCGATTTGCTCCTAATCGTGTCGTTCTAACTAGCCAAACATTCCGGCGCTTAACTTCTCAACTCGAACGGACTGGAACCACAGGAAACCATACAGAGCGTGGCCGCTACTGGACTGGTCGTTCAACCGAGAATTACACTGTCGGCAGACAATTGACGGATATCCTCTTTTGCGTTTTACAGAAAAAATTGTAAAGGCCTAATACCTAATAGTATTTACTATAATAGAATAGTAGTATAATAGAACTAAAAATTTTTGTTTTTTGTTTAGTTAAAAAGTAATACAAAAACAAAATTAGATGATTAATAAATTGTGGGCCACCTTGTATAATCGTCGAAGTATTTCTTGTTTCTCGTTGTTTTTATCCTTTCGTTACTACTTTTGTGAAATAGCTGGTGACGTTCCTCTACTTAAACAATTCAATTTTAATATTCGCGCTTTTACGAATGACCATCAATCTCGAGCTCAATTCGAGATTCTTTCTTCAGCTGGATAACACGAATGTGGAATGCTTTACCCAGGCTCTTTATACCCTCGAATTATGATATGCAGAAATTCAAAACCAATGTGCATCGGTACCTCCTTTTTATTCCTCTTATCTCTCCCTAATGCTCGCAATGTGCTCTCTATACTAAAAGCTAGAAGCCATAGACTTAAAATTTTAAATTCAACCTAGAGTTAACTCGTTTGTTTAAATCAGTCATATGTACCTAATACAGGAGCCTTTGAAGTTATTTTGACTTCTTGATTTCTTCAAAATCTACATTATATTAAGATCCTCAATTTAAGTTACGTCTTTTATGCAAGTCATAATACATTTATGTGAAAATCTTTTTCGTGTCATTGGTCATAATCTTAAGCAACCTCCATTTTGAACTTCAGTAATTTATATAAAAGACCAACAATTTATCACATTCATTTATATAAATTTATTTTTAAAAGTATTCCACTTTGGTAAAGAACATTCTTGTTGATTTACAACTTTCATTAACAAATTAATTCATATTTTCAACGTTATTTCCATACTAAATGCATGAGTTTGAGTATCCTGTGTGTGAAGGCGACAACGAAACAAACTTTTACTTCAAAACAAATTTATAAAACCAAAATTCTAAACAAATAATGTATACTCTCTGTGAACTTTGTGGAGGTATCTGTCAAATCTTACATGTGGTTTCATCTCTATATACATATATATGTAGAGGATGACCAATTGTAAATTTTATTTTTAATCAACTTTAAAACACATTGAGGCTGCCCCAAAGAAAATCATCATCAGTGGTTGCCAAACGCAGACAAATCCTTCTGTGAGGATTATCTATCTCTCACACTGGTCCTGGAAATTTGAAATTTTAACCATGAAAACCAATCAATTAAAAAAAATCTGGCTTTAATTTTCTTCAAATTCTCGTGCGTAACGTATTTACATTATCAATCTCTTATCAGTGAAAATGTAGTTTATAATCGGATTAATACTTCAACTCAACGATTTCGGCAGGTTCACTGATGTTGAACCAGGGTTCAAGTATGTGATTGGCTTTTATAGAAATAATGCAAATTTTTTCTTTTGTACAATTTTTCTCACACTAAATCGAGGTCAAACCATGATTGATCCACGGATCAAGATTTCTACAACCGACACGCTCAGTTATATAGTTAGTCAGTTATAAAGTCTACAATTGATGAACTTTCTAATGCAGAGCTTGATTGCTGTCCGAAATGATGGAAATGTCTTGGTTGCAGTTTATTTCCGTTCGAGATATCGGTCGGCACATTTTCCTATAGATTGTTGACTGCCCCATTGACAGAAAAAGTTTGGTTCTGGGGCCAAAAATTCATGCACCTGTCCCTTTAGACGTTCTCGATCAATCAGTTTCACATTTGATGGCAATTGCATTGAGAGAGTAGTTCACCTACCCACTCTTTCTTGCTGCTTATCTAGTGTAATTCCCAGATATTCTACCTCTTTCTTGGTGTCGAAAAATAATGAATTAGTTAGATGTACTATGACGTAAAAAGTTTGGGTTTGAGTTCGAGTCCAGTGCAAGCCGAGCTTGTGTTAAATAAAGACAAAATCTGTCTAACTATTTATCAGTATAAAATGTGCCGAAAGTGACCATTTTCTGACTTAACAAAACTGCAAAATCTTTTTCGATCAGCGGTTTTGCAAATGTTTAAATTAAAGCTAGAAAAAAGCGTTCCTTTTCCAAAAGTCGCTATGATGTAGGTAATCTTACGATTCCTTGGATTCTAAAGGGCTTATGCAATTCGGACGAGTAGATGTTAAAACCAAATAAACAAGTTGTTTGTAAAGTATTAGCAATTTTTTTTAATCGCTGAACCGATTTTCCTCCTAAGCTAACGGTTCCTGCAATATAGGAGGAGTAGTTAAGCTTCTGAGTTGGAATGATCTCTAAGGTTCTTGATGATTTTTCCGGAGAGCTGGAGCAAATATTTGTATACATTAAAAATAAAAACGTTCGAAATGTTTCTGACAATTTATTAATTCTAAGAGGAAATCCTTTGGAATTCCATCTTCTATTAGCTATAATGGTGTTGAAAGTAAAAATCTAAAAAAATATTTGTGACTATTTTGCATCCTCTTTCCAATCAAATTTTAAATTAAATTCAAATAATTCTGAAATAATATCCTGATACTTCTGCTACTCATTTAAATTTCTCTTACATTTTTCTTTCTGAAGACGAGTGAAATCATAAATGTCAGTTGCGGTTCCGATGAGGGTTAACTGAACAAGATCACAGTTTCGGTGGTAGCTGATATATCTTCAAAACGAGTTTCCACTTCTTCGATAAAGAAATGAAGGTGCGTGGGAGAGCCGTCTTTGAAACTTTGAAGCAAACGCTTCAATATGCTCGGAAGAAAACTGTAGAAACTACTTGACAGTGAATGATGGTATCTAAATTGTGTTTTTGCCCTTCCAACAATCAGATTGATCTTTTTAAACGTGTCAAAGTCAGGTTTTATACTTAAAAGTCTCTTCGAAAAACTTTTCCTGATGATGTTTTATTGAATGCATTCACCAGTATTCGTCACTTTCCTAATTAAAAGTTTCGTAATAGATTCCTTGGAGGCTTTTGCGGAGGCTGTTCCGGTGAGCATTTATATTGCTTGTACATATACATACATAATGCTGGAGCAAGTTTGCGTACCTGCTTTTTTCATATCCGGAGCATTATTTACCACTGTTTCAAATTGATGAATTGTGTTATCGATATCATTGTTGTTGAAGTTGTTTGAAGTATCGGATTTGGATTTTCGAAATACGTTATTCAGTTGTAATCCTGAAATTCAATCTGACTCCT
Organism: Chrysotoxum bicinctum; assembly: GCA_911387755.1. Taxonomy (NCBI): domain Eukaryota; kingdom Metazoa; phylum Arthropoda; class Insecta; order Diptera; family Syrphidae; genus Chrysotoxum; species Chrysotoxum bicinctum. The sequence goes on from OU426989.1 coordinate 27,784,265, forward strand.
ATCTCAGTCGCCAAATGGTCCAAGTCACTATAGTTCACCAAAAATCGCTTGCAAGATTTGGTGATGTTGTATTAAATCAAACAAGCAATTTTTTCTGTGTACTCCAGGGTAGCCACATTGAAACACTCCTTTTCATTCTTTTTACTTGCGACTTATAGGTACTATAAGCCAAGTTATGCATTCGTAAAAATAATCGAACTCGAGATTTTGGTCAAAGTTGACATTACGATGATAACGAAGACGAAAAACGTGAGTCTCTCAATTCTGTCTGTCTGTCTGTCTGTTCGACTACAGCCTAAGCGGCTCGATTTTTTTTAAACTTGGTAGATATAGGTTTTAATTTTCCCCCCGGATGTTTTTTTCTTTGTTTGCTTAAGACCAAAAATAACGGTACCTGCCATACGATTTTTTTCGAAAATTTATAAATATTTTTTTTTTGTTAAAAAAAGATTTAAAAAAAAATCAAAAAATTTCATTTAGTTAAACCTTTTCAAAAAAATTATTATTTTTGGTACTATTTTTTTTTTGTTTTTGATTTTCTAAAAAACGGTACGACCGATTTTGATTATTTGTCTTATGGTGAGGCTCCTTAGCAGTTTCAATATTTTTGTGTATTCAAATTTTCAAAAAAAAAATTGTTTTGATTTAAAAAAAAAATTAAATTTTTTTTTTTTTGAAAAGTTAATATTTCGAAAACCCTATGCTCGATTTTTTCGAAACTTGATAAGTAAAAGTTTTTTAAAAAAGTCTACAAGATATGTATGAGGAAAAAGAATTTATTTTACCTAAAAATAACGGTCCAAACACAAATGTTAAAAAATAGTTTTCGAAAATCATATTTTCCTCGAAAACAGTTCCGATAATTTTGCTTAAATTTTTTTCTTTCGATTAATTTTTAAGATCTATAATTTAATAAAAAGAATTTTGAAAACAAGATATTACTGACTGCACCTACCATTGAAGGATTTTTTTAAATTTTGAATTTCTCATTATCGGCATAATGGATTTAAATGAAGCTTCTAAAAAGTTTAAAAAATATTGCATTTCAAAACTTTAAGAAAAATATTTTTTTTTTTTGAATTTTCAAAAAAAAAATCTATTTTTTTTTTCGGAAAGTTCGATATCTCGAAAACGGCCCAATATTTTTTCTTATAAATTTAATTTTTACTAGCCGACCCAGCTCTCGAAATTCGAGTGCCAATTTATTTATTATTAAATTAAATTTTATTTTATGTAATATGCAAAGTGTTCGACAGTGCGAAAACAAAAATGACCCACAGTGTGTAAATGCGTGTCTCAAGTATATTCTGCACATCTCCGTAACTGTGGCTTTCCAACCATATAAAATTTATCGAAATCGGTTAAATACTTTTGGAGAAAAGTGTACCACAAAAAACATGTTTGCCGTTTTATTATATGATGATTCGAACAATAACAAAAACTTTAAATTGGCGTACCAACATTTTTTCTTAAAAATGTTTTAAAATTTTCTTATATAAAAACTTATTTTTTTAAGAAACCACTACAAGGGCTTATAATTTTTGCTCTTGCATAAACCTATACATATTTGCTTGAATCAGATGGCATCCTATTTTTTACCTCCAACTACTACAGAACTTGTTTTTCTTTTCATTTAAAAAATTAATTTTATGCTAATGAACAGTTGTTCTTTAATAAAATTCATTGAAATTCTTAGTCTTTTACATAAGAGCAAGTTCGTGCGACCCAGTCATGCATTTTTTTTAAGGGCACCGTATTAGGTGAAACCCCAAATTTTATAGCAACATCTTCTTTTCACAATCACTTTTGATATCGTTGATAAGCTGGAATTGGAATTTCTCTTTAATTGTCAAAGATCTAAGAACTCGTTTCGAGGCCAAAATATACAATTTCAAAACCTCAAGCAGCAGCTAAATTAAAAAAAAATAGTGCAACAGTTTTTACCTACAACAAAAAATAAAATTTGAAATGCACGCGTGATTTCTTCTTACAAATGGTAATTTTGTCAAAAAATTCAACTTACTGAGTGCTTGTTCTTCTGTCCAAATTTTAAAGAAATCAGAGTTATACTAGTTCGGGTTATGGAAGTTTGACTGTATCTATATAAATATTAAGAATTTCAAATGTTTTTTCCAAGAACAAAAAGGACCTACGTCAGACATTTTTCAGAATACATGACGTATTGGTTTTGGTAAAATAAACGGGTTGCCACGTATGCCCGCATCACTACCGGAAGTTAGCCGATTTTAGGTTCCCTGGATTAAAATAAATCACAATTTGTGTGTGTTTCTTTGTATCTGTTCTACATCTGACATTTCTAATTCGTCTTGCATTCAATAAAATCCCGTGAAATTTATTATTTTTATAAAATAATTTAAAAAAATCTATACTAACTTAAATGGCAACCATGCGACTTTTCGCTCTCCTGTGAGTTTTATAACCCCCCAACAACCGTTTTGCATTTAACTCAACCTTTCGTTGCAAAAGTACGCAGAGAGAAAAGTATCTGCTCTTTGCGTATACCATTCGAAACGTATTAAAATGTTTTCCAAATCTCATCGCTTGTCTGTCTCTGTTTCTGCAAGTTTAGTGCTGTAGAACTATTGCTATTTGGGAAAAGGCATCTCCAGGGAAGCCCGAGTATACGACACCTTATACCACACATTTCACTGCTGCAGAGTTCCATATAGAAAAACAGAAGGACAAACTCATTTTGAGCACAAACATATCCCGAATGCAAATCCCTCTATACAGATAGACATCTGAGACATTTCTGGGAAAATGACCAAAATGGACCATTGGGGGTTATGCACACTCGCAACCGTATTATTATTATCGCCAGAGAAACCTCTGAGGGACATTTGATCTTCCAACATACAATTATATATGTAGATGTAGTTTTGCTATAAAGTGTTGTTCTAACGGAAAACTCTTGTATCAATTGTGTTGTTCTTATCTCTATTGCAGCAACTACCAGCAGATCCAGACCTTGGCCTACGAAGGACACGAAATCGCTACCGAAACAATTTCGCTGCAGAACGGTCTACAGGACAAAGGCTACGAGGAGTGGGTGGGCGAGATGATTGGAATGAGAGAAATTTTGAGATTCTTCGCAAATGTATCTGTCGGTGAAGTTGTCGGCATGAGGGCACCATTTTTAAAGCCCGGCAGGAATACCCAGTATAAGGTGATATTCGGAGCGAATCTTTTGATTCGGGTTATCATTTTTAATTGTCTTTTGCTTTTGTTTCCCATAATAAAGGTTATCGAGGACTTCGGGTACGTCTATGACAGTTCGGTGACAGTTCCGCCAGTAAATGTTCCCGTTTGGCCATACACCTTGGACTTTAAAATCTCACACGAATGTAAGAGTGGTACTTGCCCCACAAGGCAATTCCCCGGAGTCTGGGAAGTGCCATTAAATACCCATTATGTAGAAGGCTACGAGGGTGGTCACTGCCCGTACTTGGATCAGTGTGTCCTGCATAATCTGGATGAGAATGAAGTTCTTGAATGGTTGCAGGAGGACTTCTCCCGTTATTACGACCAGAACAAAGCCCCCTACATGATGCCCTTCCATACCAACTGGTTCCAGACCAAACAGTTGGAACTTGGATTACACAAGTTCCTCGATTGGGCCCTAGAACTGTGAGTATGACTTCGAATTTGCTTTATTTTTCACCGTTAGTTGTAATGAGAAAAGTTGAAATGATTTTTGGAGTAACTATACAGTAGCTTGACGTCGAAACCTTTTGGGGAATCCCATAATTCCGTCAACTAATTCCAAACTTGCTGACGGAATAATTACGTATTAAATTTTTAATTCCAATGAATATAATCTATGACTTGAAGTTGTGTCTGAATAAACAACTCAACCTCCCCTAACTGACAGGTTGGTGACACAAAATCAATGGCTAGTGTTTGACAGTTGTTGTGTCAAACGGGAATGGAAAAACTAAAATTGTGTTGACAAAGCCTGGCTACACAAAATGCCATTTAAACTTTTCGTCCTTCCATATCGTTGTTGGTTGGTCATTTTCAAAGACCAAGGGACAGGGAGCTGTTGTTTTTTTTTTTTCTTCTATTTTTTTCACAGGTAAGTATGTAGGTGTTCGAGAAGGGGATGAAATTCTTCCTGACATGGAAAAACTTTTTCGTGCCAAACAATGTATTGGTAAACATTTGCTGTTGACGAAGTTTGTTTTTAGCTTTTGTTTTTGCTTTTTTTCTCGGGTAAGGTGACAAGAGTATTTAATTTGTTTACGATGGTTTTCTAGGCACAAAGATCCCCAGGATAGGCTAGGATTGGGATGAGAATGGGAATGACGATGATGATAATATGGACAAGGGTAAGTTTTCCTGGGAAAAACTTTTTTTTTGTATATTTTGCACCTTGGGTGTTGTGCAGTAGCAGAGTTGTAATGATGAGGATTTTTTTAAAAGTTGTTAGAGAGTTAAGGTGTTTGCTCAACATAGGTTTCCAATTAGAAAGTTTGGGTTGGAGTTTTTTGTTTTTAATTTAATTTTTCCGTTTTGGTGAGAAGAGAAACAGAAAGTGGAATGAATGTAAACTCAAATTTAACAAATTGTTTTATATTAATGGGAATGTGGTGCAATTAAGTCATCATTAAGAAGTCATCTCCTGTGTGAATTGTGTCTAACTCGAAGACGTAAATAACTGATGTAGAATGGAATTTTTTTTTTGAGTTAAATTAATGATTCTATGGACGAAATGGAAACGTAAAAAACAGTTTATTGTTCTTAATGCGAAAAGTGTAGTAACTAATTAGATGTTATTTTATCGCTGGGCATCCCGGAACGTACCGGAACGTCCTTGTGTTATGAAAATATCCCATGGTTTATTTCATCGATTGGATTTGATATCGATGTGACTTGAATGTTATCCGAATGAATTCAGAAGCATATAATGGACAATTTTGTTATTGATCCATTGTGAAGAAGCATTTAGGCGCATAGTGATGTGACTCCCAGGCCACACCGTTCCGTCCAGTTTGTCAGCTTATTAAGAGCGTTTTGTATGAGTTCTTTGAAGATGTTAGTACACTTTCCGTCCGCATAAGCAATCACTCTCCGCTTCCAGGCATGTTAACAGCATAATACCGCCTTGTGGAATGTGGAGTAATTCTACTGACAACTGACAGATCTTCCAGCAGAATAGGCGCAAGTTTTGAGTTTTTGAATTCATGATCCTTCAAGTCAACATTTAGTTAATCAGTTCACCAAGCGACCCATCTAACTTCAGGTATAACAGTGCAAATTCAAGTGTTGATGTCTCGATTTTGTGACAAGCGCTTTTTATATTTAGAAAAGCAACCATGAATGAATGAATGAAAAAATTGGGGTATAAAAACACTGCGACCTAAGGATCTATCGTGCCCCCCATCTAGAACTGGATGAGATTAGCTCATTATTACAGTTCTTCCTCCAAGTTTGTTTCTTTGAGGAATCGAAGTCTTTGGAGTATTTAAAAGGGAGGATAATTCACTCTCTTTTATGTTGTACTTGCCCAGATACTCGTGCCTTTGATGAACGACTGCATCACATTTCCGCGGTATTTGGTCAGGTGTCTCTTCATGAATGTTTCAGAATCTACAAGACGTGTTGTTCAGTAGGCTAAGGATGTTGAGGTGTCTTCTAAACATACAGTGGCCTGTGGGAAGCCCTGTGATTTTCCTGAGGTTGTTCCTACCTAAGCTGATGCAGTTTAGAAAACGTGCTCGGTTGTAGTCCCCGAGTAGAAGTTTTGCCTGTCTCAGCTTGAATGAATGAATGAATTGTATTGGGGTTAGTGCACTGCAACCTGTATAGATCTATTGTGCCCCCGCTTTAAGAATGATGAGCTGGCTCATCCTATAGTTCCTCCTCCAAACCTATTGCTTTTAGGAATTTTAGCACTTTTAGATAATACAGGTTGCTCCCTTCTACCTGGTATTGTCCCAGATGTGTTTTTCTTTGAGCAACACTTACCCAGTATATGTGCCGGTGTTTCCTCATGCATGTTGCAGAATCTGCAAGTGGCACTGCTTACCACACCAAGTAAATTGAGGTGTCTTCTAAGTTTGCAGTGACCTGTTAGAAAACCTGTTATTATTCTTAGGTTATTCCTACTTGAGTTAATACAGTATTCGAAACGTTGCTGGTTGTAATTGCCCAGTAGTATTTCCGCCTGTCTCATTTTTGGGAGTTCATTCCAGTTTTTGAATCTGTTTGTCTCCTCTTCTTGTTTACTTGTTTAATTTTGGTTTTGATGACATTTTCTCCTATGCCGCAAAAGGGTTCAGGTCCTATTAGAGGAGTTGAAGCACCTATTTTTGCTAGGGAATCTGCCTTTTCGTTATGATGAACACTAATGTGACCAGGTACCCAGTAAAGTGTTACCCTGTTCTTTTTACCAAGTTCATTTAGCCTGCTTATGCACTCCCATACCAGTTAAGAGCTGATTGTGTATGAGCTTAGTGCCTTGAGTGCTGCTTGACTATCTGACATAATGGCAATGTTCTTGTTACGATAATTCTGTTCGAGATTGCGATCCACGCATTTCCTTATGGCGTTTAGCTCCGCTTGGAAGATGCTGGTGGACTGTCCCATCGGTATGGAAAGGTTGGTTTTTGGCCCAAAGATTCCTGCACCAGTCCCTTCGCTTGTTCTCGATCCATCAGTGTACCATTTGATGGTATTTGTTTCGAGTGTGTAGTTTGTTTCCTCTCCTACCCAGTCTTTCTTGTTACTAAGCTGTGCAAGAATTTTTTTCTCGAAATTATGTTTTTTGATCATTCCATCTCTTGGGATGTCAATAAGGTTTGTTAATGTGGATTTGTCAATTAAGTCCCTTTCTCTGAGACTTATAATTTTGCCTGTCCCAGTTCCTTCCTTTAAGAACCTCATAATACTTCCAATTCCAGCACTTTTAATGACCTCGTGTAGAGGGGATAGATGAAGGACAACCTCCATAGCTGGTGTAGGACAGGTTCTCATTGCTCCCGTAATACAGATACATGCGAGCCTTTGGACTTTTTCTAAGGTTTTCCTAGTTGTTGTTAATTCGGTTTTCTTATTCCATGCAACCGCACCATAGGTAATGATGGGTCTTACCATCATGGTGTACACCTCAGCCTGAGAATGTTCGGTTTGCATCCCCATGATTTGCCGGCAAGTCTTCTGCATATCATTAGGGCTTTTGTGGCTTTCCCGACTATAGCGTTTAAGTGTTTGTTCCAGAGGAGTTTACTATCTAGTATTATTCCTAGGTATTTTACCTCCCTCTGCGTTTCAATTACTTCACCAGCCAAACGGATAGGTTTCATATGTGGTAGAAGTCTTTTCCAAGTAAATGGTATGATTGTTGTCTTGGATGGGTTTATTGAAAGCCCTACAGACATTCAGCATTTACTTGTAATTGTTAGTCCTCTTTGGATAATATCACAAAGTCAAAGAGTTTCTTCAAACTTACCCACTGCAATGATAGCGATGTCATCGGCAAAGCCAATGCAGCATATGCCTTGGGAGGTAAGATTTACTAACAATTCATCTACTACAAGATTCCACAACAAGGGTGATAGTACACCGCCCTGAGGACAGCCTCTTGTTGTGATTACTTTTTTTACATTTTGTCCTGCTTGTGCCTTTGCATTTCTAGTTCCTAACATTTCTTGTATCCATCTGGTTATGGTGATGGGTACGCATTTTCTAACAAGAGCTTTGCCTACAGCCTCATGAGACGTGTTATCGAAGGCTCCCTCTATGTCTACGAAAGCAGCTAATGCTGTTTCCTTTACATCTAGGGCTCTTTGGATCTTATTTGTTAGTTCGAACAAGGCGGTCTCTGTTGATCTGCCCGCCCTATATGCGTGTTATCATTGATTGAGAGGTCTACTTATTAATACTTCTGTTCTTATGAGGTTACCAATTACCTTTTCCAAAGTTTTCAGTATAAGGGATCTGTCTCAGCTTAGGGAGTTCTTTCCAGATTTTTTATCATTTAGCCTCCTCTTATGTTTTGATTTTATTTTAAATCACATTTTTTCCTATTCCGCAATAAAACTCTGGCCCTGTAAGGTGTGTCGATGCACATTTTTTTGCTAAGGAGTCTGCCTCTTCGTTGCCCTGGACACCAACGTGCCCTGGTACCCAATGAAGTGTGACAGTGTTATTCTTGCTCAGTTCATTAAGCTTTATCACGCATTCCCAAACAAGTTTGGAACTAATGGCGTAGGAGCTTAGTGCCTTTGGTGCACCCTGACTGTCTCACATGATGGCAATGTTTTGGTTTTTATATTTTCTATCGAGGTTTCTTTCAGCACATATATGTACCTATGGCATTTACTTCTGCCTGGAATATGCTAGTGGACTGTCCCATCGGTAAGGAGAGTTTAGTTCTAGGCCCAAAAACTCCAGCACCAGTTCCATTCGATTTCATTTTCTTTAAGACGGTATAGTTTACTGTTTCGCTTACCCAGTTCTTTTTGCAGCTTAACTCCGTTTTGAAATGTTTTTCGAAGTTATATCTTTTGATCGTACCATCTCTTGGGATGTCAAGAAGGTTTGTTGCTGCGGACCTGAGTATCAAGTCTTTTTCCCTGTTTCCAATAATTTTACCCATCCCAGTACCCTCTTTGACAAACCTCATTATGGCTCCCTTAGCAACATTTTCAATGGCCACGTGTAGAGGGGTTAAATGAAAGATGGTTTCCATCGCTGCTGTAGGGCAAGTTCTCATTGCTCCTCTTATGCATATACATGCAAGCTTTTGCAATTTGTCTAGTGATTTCCTAATTGTGCTTAGTTCGGTTCTTTTATGCCATGCAATCGCCCCATGGGTCTTACCATCATGGTGTACATCCATCTTATGATGTTTGGTTTGCAGCCCCATGATTTCCCTGCAAGTCTCTTGCTTATCGTAAGGGTCTTTGTGGCTTTCCCGACAGTTATTCCGACATGCTTGTACCAGAGGAGTTTGTTATCTAAGTATAACTCCTAAATATTTGACCTCCCTCTGGGTGTCGATTACTTCTCCCGCCAACCGAATGGGTTTAATGTGAGCTAGAAGTCTTTTACTGGTAAATGGTACTATGGTTGATTTAGTAGGGTTGATGTTAAGTCCTACAGATATACACCATTTCCTAGTTATAGACAGCCAGCCCTCTCTGGACTATATCACAAAGAGTTTCTTCGTACTTCCCCAGTGCCGTTATAACGATGTCATCAGCGAAGCCAATACATCGAATCCCTTGGGAAGTTAGACTTTCTAATAATTCATCAACTACAAGACTCCACAGCAAGGGTGATAATACCCCTCCCTGTGGACAGCCTCTTGTTGTGATGACTTTCTGGACGTTTAGTCTTGAGTATGCTTCCGCCGTTCTTGTACTAAGCATTTCAATTATCCATCTGACTATAGCGATAGGAACGCTCTTCCTTTCTAGAGCCGAATGAACTGCTTAGTGAGAGGTATTGTCGAAGGCTCCCTCAATATCAAGGAAGGCCCATAATGGCGTTTCCTTAGCATCTAAAGCTCTCTGTACTGTATTAGTTAGTTCGTACAGAGCTGTTTCTGTGGATGTACCAGCTCTGTAAGCATGCTGACTGTGATTAAGGGGCATGTTTACTAATACTTTCGATCTAATGAAGTTATCTATTATCTTTTCCAAAGTTTTCAGCAAAAAGGGTGTTAATCTTTTTGGCCTGAATGACTTAGGATGTGTGATATCTTTTTTCCCCACTTTGGGATAAAAAATACCTTTGCTTTTCTCCATAGACTTGGTATGTACCCAAGTGCTTCGGAGTAATCTAATAAGATAAGGCATAAGTTCCTCTTTACCTTTCTGAAAAAGTGCAGAAAACAGGCCATCTATGCCCGGTGATTTAAAAGGTTGAAAGGTACTTAACGCCGCCGATTCAATCCTGTTGCTGAAACTATCTAACTATCTTCCATTCTTCCCGGTTAGGTTTTAGAGGTATTCTCTCTATCCTATTTTCCACCATTGGTAAGCTGGCTATGGAAAATGGATATTTAGCACTAGGGTTGAGGGATGACCTTTGTACCTCGTTTTTAGTGAAACTACCATCGGGTTAACGAAGTGCCAAAGAGGTTTATGTGTTATCTTTGGCTAAGGCCTTATGTAATCTTGCTGCTGCAGGTGTCGACGCTCTCACTTATATCCAAAAAAAAGTGTTTCAGTGTTGCCTATTCCCTCTTGCGAAGAAGTGACAATTCATACAAAAGTATCTCTTGTCATGAAAAATGCTGCTGAAAATGGAGCCGTTAAAAAAATATTATGTTAGTCCCCTTCATTCCTGCTGACAACACTACACAGGAATGATTGAGAGTTGTTAGGCAATAGGTTCTCCACAAACCTTAGCGTTGCTACACCAAATTTTTGTTTTTATCTCAAGATTAGTTCCTGCTCCATAATGATTGCACATTTTTCACAAACCTCAGCAGATATACACACCCATAAATAACTTTCTTATTAAGTGTTAAACACATTATTTGTCACAGCTAAACAAAAACAAATTGTACTCTGCCCTTATGGCCAGGTTAATTGCCTAGTTAATAGGGAACTGTGATGTAATCTCATTAATTATAAGGACCCTCAAAGTGATATATAATCCTGCTGGCAATAATGTTTTTTATCAATGTTACACATACCTATGTAATTAATTGCAACCTGATTTAATCGTGTTCTCTGAATGTGGGTGCACTTTTTAACCTTCTATGCCTTCAAATCACAATTTGATTATTCCTTTCCTGGAATGGGTTTCTTCAATTTTAAAATCAAAAAGTTCTTACAGCTTTCCTGCAAACAATATGTGCCATAGAAAACCTTATTTTTTTTCGTGTACTGATCATTTAGTCTTGAAGTCAGGTAGCGCTCTATTATAGGATGATTTAATAACCGGGTAATCACTAATAAGTGTCCACCTCCACCACGTGGGTATATCGAGTGGAGTAAGAAGAAGATCTATAAAGCAATTTGTTCTAATTTTACATTCAATTTTACATCTAGTCCTGACTTCCCATGCACACATAAAGGGTGGGCCAAATACAATTTTTTTCTTAAAAATGAAAAAAAAGGAACACAATCAATTTTTTTTCCATGTATTATGGCTTCAGTAGTAAGAGCAAACATTCCCATTAATTATGGAATAAAACGTTGTTCAAGTGGCTGCCTCGACTGGCTTCGCAATAGCGCATTCTGTCACTCCAATTTTCCAAAATCTGGTTGATGGTTTCGCGCTGCAGCTTACGGATTGCCGAATTGGCTTTAAGTGCTTGAATCTTTTCCGAGTTGTTGGCTCAACATCGGTTCTTCACGGTCCCCCACAAATAAAAGTCCAAAGGGGTCAAATCGCAGCTCCCAGGCGACCAATTGACATCGCCAAGGCGGCTGGTATCACGATTTGGAAATTTGGTGCTTAAGAGATCGATTGTGGCATGGTCAGTGTGGCATGGCGCGCCATCTTGCCAGAACCAGAGGTCGTCCAAAACCATGTCTTCAGTTTCAGTAAAAAAAAAAAAATAGGTGTACATGGCTCGTAACTCCTCATTTTCAAAGAAAAATGGTCCAAGGATGCCACCACTCCATAAACTGCAACAAACTGTCACTCTCTGTAGATACATTGGCTGGACAATAACGTGTGGGTTTTCCGAGCCCCACAAGTCGCAATTTTGTTTGTTAACGAAGCCGCAGAGATGAAAATGCGCCTCGTCAGAAAAAATGATTTTTCGCCCAAAATAGTTCTTCTAGTGCGTGAAATGTTTAGCTGTTTAGATCGATGGAAAGTTGATGTTCGTGAATTGAGTATCACACTCTCGGCTGCTGCAGCCACATTCTCCTTTGTGCACCATACCGTACGACGACGGCGATCATGAGTGTTGCTCTCTAGCATACCATGAACTTTTTGCACAAACTTGAATACAGCAGGTGCGGTGGGTGCTTCACTTCTTTTCAAAAAACGCACTCTTTGGGCTACACAAAACTCACTTTGGAAAAAACAACGTTGTTCAAACGTAAAGGAACTTATTTCGTTCTGCGGAGTAATGATACTGACTTTCTGTCAAAATTTCGAGCGGGAAATAGCTGTCAGTGTCAAAATAACCTATGATTTAAAAAGAAACAACTAGATGGCCCGCCCTTTATACTCGTATGTTAAGAGAACAAATTAAGGCGTTTTATGTAGTAATAAGGCTTTGGAACATGGACAGAAATTCCAAAGCATTTTAAAAAACATTCTGAATGGATTTTATTTCTTGAACAAATCATAACAACGGACTTAGAAAAGTTGTATCTGAGTTTATTTTGACTTACCCAAAGTCGAACTCGTTCAAAACCTTCATTAGTTCGAGCAACAGAATCTTTAATAAATACAACGTCCAATGTGTAGATTTAAACGATTTAAAAATCATCTGAATACATGTGAACTTATCAATATTTAACAACATCTAGGAGATCATTAATAAAAAGTGGGAACAGAAGTGTTCCCCAAACAGAACCCTATGGTACCCCAACGCTTATTAAAAATGAGGCAGAAATACGGCTCTCAACTTCAAAAATTATTTATGTTTTATTTTTCAAGAAATCACAAAGAAGACTAAGGCCAGGCGCGCACATTCAATTTTTAGTTTAACAACTGTTTGGTTGCTAAAATGAAACATAATGGGGTTATATGATACGCCGCGCACATAGAGCAACTCGATTCGAGCAACTAAAAAGTTTGTGTTTTGACACAAACTAAACGATTGTCTAAAATGAGTTTGCTATTTTGTGTTACGTATAATTATATGCACCTGCGCGGACATTCAACTAAATAGTTGCACTGTTTTCTATAAGCGCAAGAGAGAAAAGTGTGAGCATGAGTGAAGAGTTGCCAGTGAGTGGTGCTCTATCAACTGGTGATTAAACTATTTGATTTCGATCACAGTTGCAAGTGCGCGCTTAGTCTAAGAGTGCGTTAGAAAACTTGAAAATAAACGAGGACAAGGCCAAGTACATGCTAAGGAGTAAATATAAACTTACTAACTGACGCAATATTTGAAATCCAACGAAGAGAAACCTAGAGAAGGGCTTATACTTTGTTTTGGCGAAAGAAATCGTCTCAAAACTCCTCACGGTCCTCACGTATACGCTCTTTAGAAAACTATTATCTTGTCAGTCGAGTCCGAGTTCTTGCTTTTGGCGCCGGGTGTAAGATAGCCCAAGTCCAGCAGACGAACAACAATTTCTCCAGCTAAGAGAGTCTTCCAATATCAGCAACTAGGTTTGCGGTGATAGGGAGATTGAAGTGCCATTTGAAAGAGTATGGTTTTCCGGGTACCAATATGCTTGGTCTAAACTCAAAAATATTGGAAAAAGCATGTTAGTTGAAAGTTAATTTCACCAAAATAGACTAAGAGCCTTTAAGGTCATTTATATCAGACCAACCTATTTTAATGAAATTTTACCATTGTTCGGTTCTAGTTAAAAAAATCTGTGTAGTACCTACACCTTGACATAATGGTGAGTGCGTTGGACTGCAGTGCAGAAGGTCTTGGATTTGATTCTCAGCTGCTGCAAACAAGTTTTTTAGAGAATTTGATAAATCCTGTAGGAGTATATCTTGTCATGAAAAGTCCGGCTCGAAGCAGTTCCGAATCGGTATAAAATTGTAAGTCTCCTCCATTCCTGGTAACACGCACACAGGAATAGTTGGGAGTTGTAAGTCACTAGGCATAGGCTCTCTACAAGCCGTAATGAACACTTATTTATTTTATTTATTTAGTTAAGCAAAATAGCACACACACTTCCAAGAACCTAATTTTTTTATCACCTTTAATCATAATCCTGAATTTTATTAAAATATACATAGTTATAGCTATGTAAGATATAGATATAATTCGTATTGAATCTAAAAGTCAATAGTGTAAAATTAAATTTAAGAAGGTGAGGAATATATTCATAAGAACATCCCGGCCAATGTCAATTGAATTTCATAGCACATCGCTATCTATATCTATGTACTCTGGAGACTAAGAATGAACATAATCGTCAGAGAACGCGAAAGAATGTCAAGTGTCCCATTAAAACTGTTGATGGGCTTAAAGTAGGTGCCTTGCTTTTTCTACTTCTTCGTTATTTTTTTTTCTCAGCTTTTTCTTTGCCTATATTATTACTATCCAACATTGTTTGCCTTCGGGGTCGGGGTTGGGCTCTTCTTTTCTATTTTCTTGGATGCAAAAAAAATAAGTATCCTTATAATTTCATTATCATATTTTTACTGTGACCTTTGTTCTTTGTTTTTATGGCGGTGTGGTGAGTGTTCCACAATTGCAAACACCCTTGATCTCAGGACGTTAGTGGTCACATCTTAATGTACATGGATATTGTACTTGAATTATTTACTTGTTTTCTTGTTTTCATAATAATAAAGTATTTAAGTAAAACCATAGCATGAAGGGTGGTTTTGAGATTTTACACTAGTTTTTGTTCTCTTTGACAGTTGAAAGTACTTTTGGAGTTGTAGTCCATAAATAGTGGAGGGATTTTTTCTTGAATTTAGCTTAAGACAAGATCGTATCGAAGAATTATTATTGACCATGGCTTTTTAAACATATTGACCAGAAAATAGATATAAAAGAGACCCAGTATTTTGGAGTAAAGTGTACCAATTCAAAGTAGAATCAAAAGAAAAATCGATTGACATAGTTGAGCTTCAAAACTTTCTAACGACTTTCGAATACCATCAAATTTTTTTTCATTAAATCTTGTAACGGATGCTGTTCCTTATTCGTCAAAATGGCTACGAGAAACCTTATATTATTCTACCCAGAACCACAGGATTCTCTGAGAGGAAAATAGACTGCGAATTAGGGTGTCTAGCTAACTTGGTGCGTGCTGGCATGCTCGCGAAGGCCGAAGGCTAAGTCGTCGGTGGGGTGGGTTCTTGCACCAGTTGCTGGACTACCGTACCTAAAACTAAACATGCCTAAACAAAATATAAATAAATAATCTGGGCTCTCGAATACCTAAAGTTTTATTTTAATTTACCAACACAACACTTTACTGTTCAAATCTATTTGGGAAACCTATAGATGGAGTGGTTCCCTGAGTGTTCCCTCCCACCGTTTAATACTCTCGAGTATTCAAAACACCGTGGTTATCACATCACTCATTTTATATTCGCGATAACCCCTAAGTTGACAAGTAGTGCGTGCTTACTGACTGCACATTTCACTTTCGTCGATTATCTTTGGCCACTTCACTTTCCCTTATAATAAGAAAACTCCTAGTCTATCATTACGCAAAAAGGAAACACATTAAAAAGAAGAAGATCTGTTCATTTCTATCTCCCACATTAATGGATTTTATTCATAAATTCAGTTTAGTTTGTAAGTTAATTTCATTAGTTATCAATTTATCTTAAAGAAAAAAAATATATACGTTAAGAGAAAATTTAAATTAAGAGTAAGTGCACACTCCAAAAAAAAAAAAAAATCGGAAAACCCAAAAAAAAAGAAAAGGAAGAGAAATTCGGAATAGACTTACGTCATTTAACCTCTTTCCTAATATTTCTACTCGATTAATAGATCTAACACGTGCGCTCTTACTCTTGATTCAAACCTTAGTAAAGAAAAACAAAAATTGGATCTCAAGACTTTGGTCCACTTAAAAAGCTAGGTCATTCTTAAACTAAGAGACGTATCTCTCTATCTCTCAATCCAATGATTTTATGGAGTTTTTTTTTTGATTTAACTTCGTTATCTCATCCGTTCAAATTGTAAATTTTGTTTATTTCAAGCATCAACGACTTACCGAAAATAATAAAAGATGATTATTAATTTTTTTCCGTCCAATAAAGTTGTCCGCACCCCTTTGCTGGTTACAGAACGCGTGACGCTCACTTGGCGTTGTTGACTGGTATTACTTTCTTGAGAATCCTAAATTTTCACTTGATGGGAGAAATTAAATCTTTTCAATTTGAACGTTAACACAATAACAAAAAAACAAATAATTACTTAACTCTGAGAGTGAGAGAGAGATCTCGAATTATATAATTTTAACTCTAGGTGATAAGACGCTGGAAGGTAAAGATGCTAGGTCACAAGATGATAAGGCTGGGATGATTCGTTGACAGATCTGTTTTTTTGATTAGATTGGATCGAAGCTCTGATTAATCTGAGCTTTATAAGTTCTTGTACGGATTCGCTATCTATTACTTTAGCTCAGGTTTTGAAACCAGACAACGAAGATGCGGTGGATGATCACAGGTAGCTATGTATGTAGTTCTTTAAGCTGGTGATCCTCGAAAGATGGACCTTAAAAGGTGGGTTATAGGCTGTTCGGTTGAGTCGGAGTTGGGTTTGTCTGTACTCTTTTAGTGATGACGCTGTGGAAACAAGGTAATCTCAGCTCGTCGACCACGTGCGTCGCGACGGTCCGAGGACAAATTTTGGGTGTTCGGCGATGGAATGAAAGCCGATTTTCTAGGGCCTTGTGGAATGTTGGATCTGGCTGGGTTTTGATGAGGGATGTTGACGCTTCCTCTGAACTGCAGGGCAGTGAGGTCGCTCTAATCACGTGAATCTTTCGAGTACTGAAGCGCTCTGCTAAGCGGTTAATGAAACGTGTCACGTGTACAGTTGAGCTTGTCAAGTATAGTTCTTCCGATTTTCTTGACTAAGAGATCGAAACGATCTTGTTCAGTTGATTGGGGGTCGCGTTAAAAATCTATTAAAAGTGTATGAATATAGTGGGATCTCCGACAAAAAAGTTTGTTGCACAAATTGTTTGATTGGCTTACCTATTTTGTATTAATGAAGATACGCAGGAACTTTTCGATTTGTTCGTTCTTTAGAAGGCTTTCCGCACAATAGCCAGTGAACTTTCTTGGATGGAAGTTGAAATCGAAAAGAGAAGACAAAGCCTGAAATCAAGTCAATCAAGCTCGGCTCAATTTGTCCGACGTGATAATAGAATATCGATAAAAAGAAATAGCAGAAAGTGAAACAGTCGAGTATCGAACATGTGATCTTGGTACGGCAGGGATGTATTTAAATTCACATTATCACGCATGAAGTTTGTTTTGTTTGCATGAAGATCAGCCCGTACAATCTGCCCAGGGCTTGATATTTGTAATTGTTTTCGTTAAACTCAATGGTCCATTTGAACCAAAGATGCGTCCTTTGCTTTCGTCAAATCAGAGATCTATAAACGTCAAAAATCTCTTGTTTATTGCTGCTCAGTTGGGTCTATCTAGCAAAGGCATCTTTATCCATAAGATAAGAAGAATAGGGGGTAAGATAGATGCAAGAATCATTCATGCTCTATGGAGTTTCATATCGCTGGAATTTGAAAATTAATTGATCCGCTAATTTTTCACTTGCACTGATAAAATTGTATTTTTTTTCCCAAATGGCTCAACCGTTTTGTTTTTTATAATTAACGCACAATCAAGGGATATGAGTACCCTTTATATGTTATACAATGCGAACATTAGAGACAGAGGAGATGATTAAAGGAGGAACCGATGCACATTGGTTTTGAACTTATGCATATCATAATGTAGGGGAAAAACACTCCGCATTAGTGTAGTGCGGCTAAAGAAAGAATCTCTGCATTTAAAAGTACAAATTGGAAATCGGGGTCGAGAGTAAATTCATGAGCATTTCTAGTATTAAGATTGAAGGAATGCAACTGGCTCACTAGAGCACTGATTATTAAAAAAAATAAATGCACGACTTGGTCGCATGAACTTCTTCCTATGTAATAGACTAGGAATTTTAAAAACGAATGTTAGTAAATAAAACTGTTCATAAGGATAAAATTAATTTTTTAAATTCTTTTAGTAGTAAGAGACAAAAACAGAATGCTATGCAAATATGAATTTATGCAAGAACACAAATTATAAGTGGTTGTAGTGGTTTCTTAAAAAAAAAGCTTTTAAATACAAAATTTTATAAAGATTTTTAAGAAAAAAAAAAATTGTTGTGCCAATTTTAAGTTTTTATTACTGTAACGAATGAAAATTTAATTTCCAAAAAAAATATTGAGCCGTTTTTGAGATATCGAATTTTCCAAAAAAAAATATTTTTTCTTTCAAAAATTCAAAAAATATTTTTTTAGAGTTTTGAAATGCAATAGTCTTAAAACTTTTTAGAAGCATCTCTGCAAGAAATTTCATTAAAATCCGTTTTGTCGGTAAAATTAGAAATTTAAAAAAATGGTTCTATGGTAGCTACAAGCTGCAATATCTTAATTTCAAAATTTTGTTTTATTAAATTAAAGATCGTTAAAATTAATTGAAAGAAAAAAAATTGTATCAAAATTCTGGGCTCCGTTTTCGAGAAAAATACCATTTTTGAGCATTTGTATGGTGGGTACCTTTATATCTAGGTAAAATAAATTTTTTTCCATACATCTTGAAGATTATTTTGAGAAACCTTTATTTCTTAAGTTTAAAAAAATCTAGCATAAGGTTTTCGAAATATTGAGTTTTGAAAAAAAAAATTTGAAATTTTTTTTAAAAATCTAAGAAAATTTTTTTGCGAAACATTTTTTCAACTAGTACCTATGTAGCATTAACTAAATGAAATTTTTTTGTATCTTTTTTTTTTAAATCTGTCGAACAGTTTTTGTCTTATTTTAAGTCTTAAAAAAAAAAGAAAAACGTGTGGGGGGAAAAAATTAAAATGATATCTACCAACTTTGAAGAAAATCGACCGAACTGTTTAGGCTGTAGTCGAACCGACAGACAGAATTGCGAGACCCACTTTTTTAGTCTTTGCTATCATCGTAATGTCAACTTTGATCAAAATCTCGAGTTCGATTTTTTTTTACGAATTCATAACTTGCGCTGTAGTACCTATAAGTCGCAAGTAAAAACTATAAAATATGGATAGACAAGAAACATTATGACGGTGTTCACGAGACGTGTTTTTCAATGATGATAATGTGTCTAATCATTTTAAAGTCGCTTCTCTGAATACTATTTAAGAAACTCAAGTGAGTTGAAGGAGAACCTGCCTGGAAAATTTCTTGCACCGACGAAGGAAACCGTTCATATGTATGCGGTAAGTCCATTATTCTCCATTGGAAAATGCTTTCAAGATCAGAACTTAATGAACTCATCATACTCTGTAGTTGAAGTCCCACATCTGAAGAAAAGGGGTATAAATCTTCAAATGAAGATTAATTTTATCAGAGTATTACTATCAGTTAAGTAATTTAATGTATTAGAAGATTCAGACAGAATATCATTACTGAAAATGAGAAAGAGTGTAGGAGACAAAACACAGCCCTGGGGAACATCAACATTTATTTTGTGGGTATCAGACTTAAGTCCTTTCAGTTCTACTTGTATTGAACGATTCGAAAGGTTATTTCTTATCCATCGAAGAAGAGATTCATGAATACCAAATGCACGCATTACGGATAATAGAGCTTCAGGCCAAACTCTATTAAATACGAGTACTTTTGTGCCACTGTTCGTTGAGATAAACTATCAGATCATCCATTGACCTTTTGCTAAGAAAGTCATATTGCCGTTAAAAAGCTTTCGGTCTTCGAGATATATCTACAGCTGAAAATTGATCAGCGTTTCAATGGACTTGGAAAGAAGTGCATTAAGTGCAATCGTCAATAGTAATTAGGTGAAGACTAGTTGGACAAATGCAGTTTTTCATCCGTTTGGAAAGATACCTGTAGTTAGCGTGGAAGATAAACAAATTACCAAAAGTTCTTACTACCAAATGGACATTGTAGTATTTTGGCCTTAGTTTTTGGTCATTAAAAAGTGTATTCCGGTGATTATGGGCGTTGTAGACCTTCCTAGCTTGTTTAAGTTTTTTCGGTTTTCCTCGAAATCGGAATCTTACTTCTCTGAACTTGATAAGCTCGAATCAAACCATGAATTTTCTTTTGGTCTGATACTTTTAACCCAATTCTTGATAAAGGTTCTCATACCCGAAAGAATTAAATTTTGTTCTAATAGAATAACAGACCATCCTTCGCTACATACAAAATTCCGCTACGCTCGAAAAACTTTTCCATAGAATTGGCCAATGGTAATGATATTCTTTTATAAAATCTACTAGTGACTCTATTTCCCAATTTGTGCTTAAAAATGCTGAACCACCAAATCTATTAATACTGTTGAATATAAAATGTATCCTTGCAACAAAATACAGTTGAAGGATAATTAAAACTTTCAACCATGCTATCCTTATCTCGATGAACACAAAAGAAAATCATAATAATAACTTTACTCTAGCACCGCTAACTATGTATAGGTATGCAGTGACAAAAGGCAACAAAAAATATTAAACATCCTAACCAAGCCACGTAAAATAGAACTAGATTCCATTTAAATCCTTTAAGGGATTTACTTTCATGTTCCGTTGGTAAAGACCATAATCATCGACAGGGCAAACAATGGGCGAAGGAATATCAACCAACAAAATAACAAAAAAAAAAGGAAAAAGAATAAAAAGAGTAAAATATCCAACAAAACACTGAACTTCAGGGATACCGAGGAAGATTACTTTTCTACATAATTTCGTCCTTTTTTAGTCTGAGCACCGACAAAAAAAAGTATTAATTAAAATAAAAAACAAAATAAGCAAAGAAACAGCTCCTGAATTTCTTTGTATGCATGTTGTTTTCTTTTGTTGTTGTCGATTTCTCATTTAGTAAATTCTAACCAGAGTTGCCATACCATCTTGTATGAATGAGTGCAGGTTAATAAATTCAGGAGACTGTTGATTTGATTGATAGATGGCCTTCGTTCAAGAGATATACGAGTAACTTCAGTCGATTTATTTCGATTTTTGTTAATCGCATGAAAAAATTGTTTAAGCAAAAAATATTCAGCTTAAAATTTTTGAATATAGCTTGAGTGAAACTAAAGTTTCTTTATTGTTCTTAACGAAAAAAATACAAAACAACAAAGTACCCAGTTTTCAATTTTCCTCAAATATATCGGCTTATATTTAAAATTAGTCCTCATAATTCTAAGACGGTAACCCTGTCGAGGTCTTTACCAAAACAACACCTTAAAAGGTGTAAACAAAAATTTTCTTTGAGTTTTTTTTTTGTTTGTATCTTATTTTATGGACGAGGTGATTAACAAAATGGAAAATGGAAAAGGAGGTTCTCGCTGCAGTAGGAATATTCAAAGAATTAAAAAAAAAAATCTGAAATACAAGTAAATTAAACAAAGATGGAATATTGAACAAGAGACCGAATATTTGAATCATCAGACTTTTAAATTGAAAAATGTCTGCCATTTGCAATGAGAATAGTTTATTTTTAGTTAAGATTATTTATTTCATCAAACCGATGATGTATTATAATAACAATAATCCTTACGACTACTGGATACAATTATACTGTAAGACTTCTAGATTCGATATACATAAGCACCACCCAGGTAATTTATAATACTTGACAATCTAAAATCTACAAACTTCTCTACATAATTTTCTTCTCTTAAAATTTGAAACAAATTGTAAAATGTCCTTGAAAAGTGGGTACATATTTTCACAGAACTTAAATTTTGAGCTTACCTGATCTTTAAAATGTTTTAGAGACAAATTTACGAATTCTCATTTGATTATGTCGAAAACAGTTGATTCAGAGACTTTACAAATTTCAGCTACTTACTTGCCTAACTGATTTGCCAGATAATATTTAACCTAATTTGAGAGTATTTGGGTCAGTAAACTCTTTAGAATTCGGCGTTAAAAAAATCCTATTACCAAAGAATTTACTTTCACTTTGTGAGAGGTACATACAGATACTCCAAAAAGTCTCCGAACAGCAGCAAATTTTATGTTAATTCTGTGATAAACTATTGAATTTGAACAAAAATAACTAAAAACGACTAGGAATTAAACAAATAATAACAACTCAAAAAATTTCAGTACAAAAAACAACACATTATTGAAAATACTTGTAATAAAAAATCACAGCACAAAGTAAGACAAAAGGAACAAGAAAGTCTCCGTACATTTAATTTTTTTGGTTGATTTCCTTAAAATTAAAATGCACGACTGGGTCGCGCTAACTTGCTCCTATGTAATAGGCTAGGAGTTTTAAAAACGAATGTTATTAGAGAAAGCTGTTCATAAGGATGTTATTTAAGCTCTTTTAGTAGTAAGGGACAGAAACCTAATGCTATGCAAATATTGAGCCGTTTCGAAGGTATCGAATTTTCAAAAAAGAAAAAATAGATTTTTTTTTTTTTTTTTAAATTCAAAAAATATTTATTATAAAATATTGAAATGCAATGTGATAAAGACTTTTTAGAAGCTTCTCTATACAAAATTTCATTAGATCCGTTATGTGGATAATGAGAAATTCAAAATTCGAAAAAATGGTTCTATGGTACGTACAAGCTGTAATATCTTAATTTCAAAATTTCTTGTATTAAATTAAAGATCAAAAATATTAATTGAAAGAAAAAAATTTTATCAAAATTCTAGGTGCCGTTTTCGAGAGAAATGCTGTTGTGAACAGAGCTTTATACTACGACAGCGCCATCTGTTGGAAAATTGCATATCTTATTTATGGAAGAAACAAAAAGCTCTTTTCCAATGTCAAATGTATTTCCCCTTATTCCAACCATCTAGAACATTCCAACACGAGAAGCTTCGCGAATTTTCGAGAACAACTAACATGAGTATATAAGGGAGTGTTCGCGGTGAGCACAACACAGTTGATTTTTGATTACGGAAGTGTGCAAAACTCTGCTTATTGGATTGTGTAAAACAAGTGTGATTTCAATTTGAATAAAGTATTTGAGTCGATTAAAAATTAAGAATTTATTGTTGTGATTTGGAAAATAAAAATAAAGAAGAAATATTAGAAAGAGTAATAAGTTTTATTTAACGAACCTAGCAAAAATATTACAATATACGTTGAAAACCATTTTTTAAAATTTTTTAGCATTTGTATGGTAGGTACCTTTATTTTTAGGTAAAATAAAATTTTGTTTATCACATCTTGTAGATTATATTAAGAAAATTTTATATATCAAGTTTAAAAAAAATCTAGCGTGGGATTTTCGAAATATTGAGTTTTGAAAAAAAAAAAAATTTGAAGTTTTTTTTTTTAAATCAAAAAAAAAAAAAAATTGAAAATTTGAGTACACAATTCTATTTATGTTTTTAGGGAGCTTTAGCAAAAAAAACAAATAATCAAAATCCGTTGTACCGTTTTTGAGAAAATCAAAAACAAAAAAAAAATGGTTCCATGCGGGGTACCCTCAATAACCATTTTTCGGAATTTTTTTAACTATTACCTAGCTTTAACTAAATGAAATTTTTTTGTGTTTTTATTTTTTAAACCTGTCGAACAGTTTTTGAGGAAAAAAAATATTTATAAAATTTCGAAAAAATTCGTATGGCAGGTAACGTTATTTTTGGTCTTAAAAAAAAAAGAAAAAACGTGTGGGGGGAAAAAATTAAAAATTATATCTACCAAGTTTAAAGAAAATCGGCCGAGACGCTTAGGCTGTAGTCGAACGGACAGACAGACAGACAGAATTGCGATACCTCACACAAGGTTTGTCTAATTTAATTTCAACATCTACCCAGACCCGCCCTTATTGAAAAACGCTTTAGTATACGAATTTTGACGTTCTCAATTATAGCAGAAAAGACCAAATATCCTCTGAAGACTTTTTTATATTCATTCGGTGCCTGATAACCAGTTCGACAGATAAAGCGACAGATAAATGGAGATAGTTAAGAGTCTTACTCATGAGGAATTTTGTATCCATTTGTTTCGCCGTACCGAAAAAGCAGTATTTCCAAAGATAATACTTTGTCAGACCTCCACTAAGGTGTAGTTCATGGACTAAAGCGGTGTGCCTACACCGGTGTAGCTGTAGCATTCTACCACACACAGCACACCGAATCGTGCGCACACTTTAGTTGTGCAAGAGATCTCATACTGGAGAGATCTAACCATAAGTGATATGGACGTCGTCCATTAGACGATGAGGTTGGCTCGTTAATGATGTCGATAATAATCAGTAATTCAAAATTTGATAAAAATGGTTCTCTGGTAGGTACAAGCTGTTATATCTTAATTTAAATGTTTTTTATTTCCTTAACGATCATAAAAATTTATTGAAAGAAAAAAATTAAGCGGCAAATACACACGACACTTGTGTGCACACCGGTGTCGGTGTAGGGAAATGGGTCCCGTCTGTGGGCGCTGGTGCGCACACCGATTTTCGGTGTCTGACACGGTGTGGGTAAAATCAAAAGTTTTTGATTTTTGGTGCCGGTGTCTCTATCGTTGTGATGTGTATGGCGATGAGCGCGCACATTTGCTATTCAGTTGCAGCTAGAGCTGTAAAAGTAACGACAAAATGTATACCCGTATGCATACGTTACTTTAGGTATGAGTAACCGTTACAAAAATGTCGTTACTCGTTACTATCGTTACTTTAGGTATTCCAATACAATTCGTATGTATCACGTTATAGTATTAGCCAAATATGAGTATCGTTACTGTAACGAAATACGTATATCATACGCAATGTTGGTTGGTTTTATTTGAGTCAAATAAGAAGATTCTTTTAATTAAAACATTACTCCTTGCCCAAAAATGTTAATTTTATTTTAATCAAAGTTGACATTACGATGATTGCTTCGGAAAGGTTGATACTGGGATGTACTGGGATGTACTGGAATGCATCTTTTTTCTCAGAGATTTTTATTATGTCAGACAATTGGAAATAAAGCTTCATGTCTATTTTGTAAAAGACGTACAAAAAATCTCAAATGTCAATTGATTGAAAAACTTCTGAAAAATCTTAATTTTTTGATTTTTTTTTTGTTCAGGAAAATTGCGATTTTAGGGCTTTTGGAAAGCATCTAGAAATAAATACTCTTTGTAGTTCAAAATATAGTATATTAACAATCAACCAAGGCATAAACTGTCAAATTCCATTGGAGGATGACTGAGATCTCGATGGATTAAAAAACATCTACAAAATCTGAAATTTTTTTAACGAAAAATCGATTTTTTTGCTCATGAAAATTGTGCAGAAAATATGAACGTCCAACGCGAGCTCATCTTGTGTGTATGCTTTACGCATATTCCGTATGTGGTACCTGTGGTCTGTGGATACTGAGTTTGTACCAAAACAAAAGTAACGACATCGTACGAGTAACGACTCCGATTTGTGTGTATACTTTTCGCATTCCGTATGTGGTATCTCGTATGTGGTGCCTGCGTGCGTTATTAGATACTGAATGTGTGCCAAAAAAAAAGTAACGACATCGTGCCAGTAACGACTCTTATTTGTGAGTAACGTTTCGTTACTTGGTATTTCATTGAATACCCGTTACTCAGTAACGAATACATACGATTCGCTACAGCTCTAGTTGCAGCCGAATCGTTGTGCAGTAAAGCACGTCGAAAAATTTACTTGCGACTTATAGGTTCTATAAGATAAGTTATATGCATTCGGAAAAAAAATCGAACTCGAAATTTTGACACTACGATGATAGCGAAGACTAAAAAAGTGGGTCTCGCAATTCTGTCCATATGTTTGTTCGACTATAGCTTAAACGGCTGGGCCGATTTACTTTAAACTATGGTAGATATCCTTTTTAATTTTTCCTACCATAGGTTTTTTTCTTTTTTCTTAAGACCAAAAATAACGGTACCTTTTTTACGTTTTTTTTCGAAATTTTATAATTATTTGTTCTTTTCGAAAAATGTTCAACAGATTTAAAAACATTTTCCAAAAACTGGTTATTGAGAGTACCCGCCATGGAACCATTTTTTTTATTTTATCAAAAACGGTACCACCGATTTTGATATTTTTTTTTTTTTTTTTGCTGAGGCTTGAAAAGTATTGTGTATTCAAATTTTCAATAAATTCTACAAAATGTGAGAAAAAAAATTAAAAATAATAGTACCCAACATAGAAATGTTAAAAAATGTTTTGAAAAATCGTATTTTTCTCAAAAACGGCGCCTAGAATTTTGATAAAATTTTCTTCTTTCAATAAATTTTTATGATATAACAGATATAACAGCTTGTACCTACCATAGAACCATTTTTTCAAATTTTGAATTACTCATTATCGATATCATTAACGCGCCAACCTAATCGTCTAATGGATGACGTTCATATCCTTTATGGTTAGATCTCTCCAGTATGAGATCTCTTGCTCAACTAAAGTGTGCACGATTCGGTGTGCCGTGTGTGGTGGAATGCTACACCGGTGTAGGCACACTGGTGTGCACACAAGTGTCGTGTGCATTTGCCGCTTAAGATAGAGGATCTGCTTTTTCGCTAAGTGGAATAGGAATAGAATTGGTACAAATAAAACCAGCGAAACAAATTGTGAGATAAAAATAGGATATTACCAAAATCACTATGGAAATTTAAATAAATAGAATTACATTGAATGTACTCCAAAAGTCAACTTTGAAAATTGCTTAAAACCAATGTTAATAAGAGCTTCATAAAAAATTACTTTCACTACGAATATACGAATTTGAATGTGAGATACTCGTATTAATTTTAATCCAGTAATACAAAAATTCCCTAACTCCAAGTTATTCTGCCTAAGTTCCACAAAATGTGTTTGAATGCAATTTGTGGGTTGGTATTATGTTAAATAATTATAATCCCTCATGCAGATATCATTCTTCACTCTAAACCTAAAATCGTATATGTAGTTCGAATGAAAATTAGACAACCACATTTTGGCGCTCTTCATCATCAACGAAACCAAATAAATTTAATTAGCTTTCCGCATTCTGTCATAATTAAGAACTCTTTGGTTTTTTTTTTGCGGTTTGGGGTTAGAAAAAGTCATTTTATATTTTTTTTTTTTAAATTTCACTGAAAGGATAAAAATATGTTGAAAAGCAGCGTGTTGTCGATATTAAACCGACTAACAAGTCAAGTATTTTTTTTCTAATTAGATATACGCTATTGGATTTTGAAAAGCATACGATTTTCGTTTTTTTCATCATGTAGGGCTTTTTGAATACTTAAAAGAGATTACTTTAGTAATATCATTTTTGTAATTAGATAAAATATTAATATTTTATTGGTACCAGAAATATTCTTTTAAATAAATTAACGTATTCAAATTAATGCAAGCGAGCTAAAAATCGATATTTTAAAATACAAAATCGAATTTAACTGCCAAAAGCTGAAAGGGTCTTAGTGTGTTGAGCTTTTATTAAATACTAAATTTCATTTGAAAATATTTTTAGTGATGATATTTTAAATAATCAACTACAGGGCTGGATTATGGATAAGGCGCAGAGGAATTTTATTAAAAAGCTTATTTTGTTTAAAATTGTTGAGAATCTTAAATATTTTAAATAATCTTGTTATATTCTTGCAATATACAAATCCGACTCATAAATTAAAATTTTCTTATACCAAGTGTTATTTTTACTTGCGACTTATAGGTACTATAAGGCAAGTTATGCATTCGGAAAAAAAATCGAACTCGAGATCTCGATCAAAGTTGACAATACGATGATAGCGAAGACCCAAAAAGTGGGTCTCGCAATTATGTCTGTCTATCTGTTCGACTACAGCCTAGATTGTTCGCCTTATTTTCGTTAAACTTGGTAAATATTGTTTTGAAATTTTTCCCCCCACACGTTTTTTTCTTCTTTTTTTTAAGACCAAAAATAACGGTACCTGCCATACGATTTTTTTTCGAAATTTTATAAATATTTTTTTTCTCAAAAACTGTCCCACAGATTTAAAAAAAAAATTCAAAAAATTTCATTTAGTTAAGGCTAGGTAATCTTTTCCAAAAAATTTTTATTTTTGGTACCCCAATTGGAACCATTTTTTTGGTTTTTGAGTTTTTCAAAAACGGTATGACGGATTTTAATCATTTTTTTCTGCTAAAGGTCCCCAATAGTTTGAATATTATTGTGAATTCAAATTTTCCAAAAATAAATTTTTGGATTTTTAAAAAAAGTTTTAATTTTTTTTTTTTGACAACTCAATATTTCGAAAACCCAATGCTCGATTGTTTTAAAACTTGATAAATAAAAGTTCTTTTATATATAATCAACAAGATATGAGAAAAAAAATATTTTAACCAAAAATAACGGTACCCTCCGTACAAATGTTAAAAAATGGTTTTCGAAAATCGTATTTTGCTCGAACACGGTTCCAAGAATTTCGGTAAAATTTTTTTTCTTTTGATTAATTTTAACGATCTATAATTTAATATAAAAAAATTTGAAATCAAGATATTACTGACTGTACCTACCATAGAACCATTTCTTCGAATTTTGAATTTCTCATTATCGGCATAACGGATTTTAATGAAATATTTTTTAGAGAAGCTTCTAAAAAGTTTAATTTTATTAAAAAAAATCTTAGTATTTCTTATATAAATTTATTTTATATTCGAACAATAATAAAAACCTTAAATTGGCGTCTGAAAATTTTTTCTTAAAATGTTTTAAAAATTTTGTATACAAAAGCTTATTTTTTTAAGAAACCACTAAAACGAATTATAATTTTGTTATTGCATAAGCTAATTTTTGCTTAAAACACATGGTATCCTGTGCTTAGCTCCAACTGCTAAAGGAGTTGTTTTAGTCATTTAAAAAATGATTTTTATCCTTATGAATAATTTTCTCTAATAACATTCGTTTTTAAAATTCCTAGTCTATTACATAGGAGCAAGGTCGTGCGACCCAGTCGTGCATTTTATTTTTCTGGTTAAAGTATTTTGTTTAGCTAATATCAAGTAGACATGTATCGAAATTTGATTAAGTTAGTTGAGGAATCTTTAATGTGTCAATTGCCATTTGCACAAAGTAATAACCATTCATTTGAAATGGTTTTGTCGCGTTTCATTAGGGTGGAAACCAACGGGCCTTATTTCGAGCCTGTAGTGGCTTCAGCTTTTTTAATGTTTCATTGTCGATTTACAATTTCCCAGATTTGCGCAGAAGTTTCTGGAAGATAGAAAATAATTAAAAGAACTTTTAGAAGGTACCTACCCTTGTGAATTGAGATGTTGTTGCTGTGGGGGGCAGTATATAATGGAAACAGCCATTCATTTATTTCGCAAATTAGCTCTCTGGCCAAAATTAGAGCTTAATCGTTCCAAATGCATTTTTGGCGACATTAATGAACTTTCAGACATGAAGATCAAAGGCCTTATCTTTTTTCACTCCGATGATCACTCAATCGGATCAGTTGCTGCTACAGCACCATTCAATAAGCTGCCTAGTTTGGCATAGTGTAGATGGTTTCGGATGCTTGTAGTGGTTCGGTTGAGTGTATGATCCGATTCCTATTCCGATTGTGCAAAGGCAAACACATGTTTTTCCACAGCAATGAGACACACCAAGACCTGCAACATCATTTCTTTTTTTAAACACAATTGTCATTAGAATGTCCACAATTCGCCATATCAATTCCATCCTTCCTTACCTAGCTAGATAAAAGTTTATTTATTGATTAGAGCTTAGCTTCTTCCAATCTACTGACAAATTTTGTCTCAACATCCTGATAGAATCTGATAGTGACTAATGCTGATATGTTGAAATTTCAACAGCGGATGCAGGATAGTCTTTTAATCCCATACCAGAATTGAATGCATACGATGATAGCTGCGTTTTTACTGAAGAACCTCAACGTTTTGTTTTAATGACGTGACCAGCCCATATAGGTTTATCATAAAATGCCTCAGATTAATTCCACATCTTCGCATCTCTCTCTCTCATCTGATTCTTCAGTTCTGAAACGTAGTGTTTGGTGTTGCTTAATGAAACAAATTATATACTTGACACACTTCTTTATTGTTCAGAGTTTCACTTACAACTAACTTAATACGAACTTACTCACTAGATAGAATGTCAAAGTAAACATCACCAACACCTCCCCCTTAATTTTACTTACTAGTATCAATCCAAGTATTTAATCTAAGTGTTACATTTTATATTAATCGTTTTTTTTTTTTTTTTTTTTTTTTACAGATGTTACTTATTTTATTTATAATTCATAGAGCTATAATTCATATTTTAATTAAGTTGCTAAATTATTTTTATTAATTATTAAATTATTTATTTAAGTTAATTCATTTTCAAAACATATAACATATTTACAATTTGCAATGCAAATTAACAAAAAAAAAAATATAATATTCAACTGTTTTATAATATTAAAATAAATTAAACCCTTGACTGTTAATTTTTAAAAACATAACCGATATGGCTGTCTTACAGTTCTGCCACATCTGGTTCTATAAGAATCTTTATCGACTTGGTCATTTTTTGTTGGAGAGAGATGTGAATTTGTTGCGCTCATATTTACGTTGTCATTTGCTTGATTTGTTTGAGTACTGCTATTGATGTTTACTAAATTTTCGTGTGATATAGTTTTATTTTTCTGAGTGTTAATATCAATTGAGTTCTTCCGATAAATATTTCCCTTTTCATCCTGAAGTATATATGATCTGGGGCTTTTATAAGGTGATACTATTTTACCCTTATACCATAAATTATTTGGCTTCCTAAATCTGATATTTTCTCCTTTTTTAAAACCTACTCTCTTCTTGGCAGTTTTATTTTAATATTTTTTTTGTTTTTTCTTGATTTTGTTTTATTTTTTCAGAAATGTTATGAATAATTCTGGGTTCTAGTAATTCTTTTTTTATCGGTAACAGAGTTCTACACAGCCTACTGAACAACATTTGAGAGGGTGAAGCTCCTATTGAATTTATTGGGGTATTACGATATTCAAGTAAGGCAAGATACAATTCTGTACCAGACTCCTGAGATTTCTTTATCAAATTTTTTGCGATTCCTACAAATTTCTCCGCGAGCCCATTGGATTTGGGGTAATATGGACTAGTAAATGTTATTTTAAAGTAGAGTTGTTTTGACAAGTCTAAGAATATTTTGGAATTAAATGGGTTATTGTCGCACACTATCTCTTCAGGAATTCCATGAGTACTAAATAAATTTTTTAAATGTTTTATAATTTCTTGCATGCTTTTATTTTTTAGTTCTAAAATTTCAATCCATTTTGTTAAATAATCTCCTATAACTAAGTAATAAACTGAGCCATATTCCATAATATCCATTCCTAATTTTAAAAATCTGTACCGTGGAATAGAATGAAATATTATTGGTTCTCTTATGTTTTTTCTACTAAACTTACTGCATGCATTACATGCTAGAATAAAATTTTCAATATCGAGGTTTATGGTTGGCCAAACTAATAGCTCTCTAGCCCTCTGCTTTGTTTTTTGTATTCCACAGTGTGATTGATGAAGGCAATCTAGGATTTCATGTTTCATGCTGTCAGGCATTATAATTCTATTTTGAAAAAAGAGAATGTCATTTTCTAGCGAAATATCAGTTCGAATTTTTAAGAACGGTAGCAAACAACTTTCAATTTTCGATTTATCTTTCGGCCATCCATTTTTACAGTACATCATTACTTTGTTTAAAATTATGTCTTTCTTTGTCGCAGCTTTTATTCTATTTTGTTTCTCGTTACTAACATTGATTGTGTGCACAATTTCATTTAAGTCTTCGTCTTCATCACAAGATGAATCTTTATCAAATGACCTTGATAGAAAGCCGGCAATGTGAAGATATTTACCTGGTAGAAACTCGACATTTAAACGGTATTTTAATAACTTGAGTCGCATTCGCTGTAGCCTAGTGCTGTAAACTTTCGTCAATGCATTTTTAAAAATCGAAATAAGGGGCTTATGATGAGTATGAACTAACACATCTCGCCCATATATATAGTAGTGAAATTTATTTGCGGCAAAAATTATGCCAAGAAGCTCTTTCTCTATTTGCGGGTAATTTTTTTCAGCTTCACTCAGACTTCGAGAAGCAAAGCAAATAGGCCCATGATTTTGTAATAAACAGGCACCTAAGCCATATTGTGACGCATCAGTTTGTATAGTTATTTTCTCATTTTCATTGAATAGTTTTAAAGTTGGTGCATTTGAAATTAGTGTTTTTATTTTTTCAAACTCCCTATCATGCACCGGTAACCATTCAAACTCAACATTATTTTTTAAAAGTGCTCTCATATTTTTACATTCGTCAGATAATTTTGGAATGAAATTTCGAACATAATTTATCATTCCAACTCTTTCCGGAACAGTCTCAACACCATTTTTAGAGAATATATGGCCTATATACTTAACACTATCAACTCTGTACTGGAATTTATTCATGTTAAATTTTATGTTTAAATGTCTTGCCCTGTGCAATACCTTTTTTAATGTTGCGTCGTGTTCTTCTGCAGTTCTTCCTGTAACTAAAAAATCATCAATATAGATAAACGTACCTGGAATATCTCCAAATGCTTTGGTCGCGTACTCTTGAAAAGCTTCAGAGGCAATTTTTATTCCAAATGGCAAGCTTAATTTTCCAAAATCCATGATTCATATCCAAGACTGAAAAATAATGCTTATCAGAAAGCTCACAACTAAGTTCTTCTAATTTAGGAATTAGGTAACCTTGATGAATTAATGCTTTAGTTAAGTCAACTGGGTCTAAACATAACCTAAGATCGCCATTTTGTTTTTCAACAATAACAAGATTGCTAACCCAACTTTTAGGGTGCTGCACTGGTTCAATAACCCCAAGATTAACAAGATCACCCAAACTTTTTTTTAATTTTTCTTTAATGCCTAAAGCAACGCGATGAGCTGGCCTTTTAGTGGAAGTAATGTTTGGATCTACATTCAAATGAAATTCTTTTTGGAAACACCCAAGTCCCTCAAATACATCTTTATAATCTTTGAGAAAACTACATCTCTCTTTAACATTCATAAGATCTATTCTTTCCGTGAGCCCAAAATCACGGCATGCTTGCAGACCAAGAATTGGAACTGAATCTGTTTTGACAACGATATAATCCTGCATCAATGTTTGGCTGATATATATCTACTCTTGAGTCGTACTACACCTTCCAGAATTAATTTGTTTCCACCGTATGTCTCAATAACTACACGAGAAGGCTGTAATCGTATGTTTTTGTTCGTATTCCTAAGTTGGAAATATTTATAAGGTAATACATTTATGGAAGAACCCGTATCAATCTTAAATTTAATAAATTTTTTATCAAAATAAACGTTTTCAAACCACTCACATAAATTTTTTGATGAGCTTTTCATACTATGTAAGTACAAAGTATTTAAAACCCCTTCGTCCTCTGTTCCTGCATCAATCGCATAGGTGTATTCGCTATCACTTTCATCGTCATCAACAGCAGCACAGATTTCATTCGTAGTATGTATTTTTTTTATTTTTTTATTATTTTTATTAGCTGTACATGCCAAATAAAAATATCCACGCCGCTTGCAAGTGATGCATATTTTGTTATATGCTGGACATCGAAATTTAGGATGAACAGTCAAACATTTATTACAATTGATATTTTCGCTAGAATAACTATAACTAGAAGAAGAAGGATAGCTGTTGTGATTATTTGAGTAACTGTTCGATTTTTTTAATTTTCTTTTGTCTTCATTTTTGTTAAAACTATTGTTACGTCCCTTTCTTATTTCTGCTACTTGATGAGTTTTCTCTGCTTCTCCTACTCCTTGTGTTCCCTGAACCTCGCTTGCTCCGTGAACTTCGGTAGCCCTCACCCGTTCCAATTCTGCCACCTTGCACATGTTGATTGCTCGTTCTACATTCAAATCTGGAATGTTCATTAGCTTATCACTCAGATCGATGCTCCTCAGCCCAAGCACAATGAAGTCTCGTATCATGTCGTCTTTTCCATCACCAAACTCACACCCTTCAGCCAATTGTCTCAGATCCGTCAAGAATGAGTCAAATGATTCACCTTCTTTCTTTCATAAATTGCATTTTTTTTTGGATTACAATAGTCCTTAAATGATTTTATAACCTCTTCAAGAGTGTTGTTTGTTCTTGTTGAAATCTCCCATGTGTAGTATTTTTGGCGCGCATCGTGCCCAATGAAATTTAGAAAGATGGCAATTTTGATCGATTCAGCTTTTTTCTCTTTTTCAGCAGCAGCCAAGTAATTCATAAAATCTCTTAGGAATATTTGCAAATTGATTGACATGTTGCCTTCAAGAATTAGTGGTTCGGGTTTGTTAAGGGTAGGTCTACCTCAGAAGCAAACTCAAATCTCATGTAAAAACGTGTACATGTATTGGTGCACAAATATGGCTCTCTTACCCAGTAGGAAATTTCCAAAAATTCACTAATGAAGAAGTTTTTGTTTCATCATGGAAAAGAAGCTGCACCCATGAATTTCCTACGGAATCCTATGAGGAATTTAACACAGGCTTGTCATTGGAAGGAGGTACACACTTTCTCGATGCATATTTTGTTGTGAAATCACTATACTCACGGCATCTTCGATTTCATGGGTCATTTTTGTGTATGAAAAAACTGGTTCTATTGATGTGATGCTTTCCTCATTGGAAATAAATTAATGAAAAGTGAGTCAACATTTAGGCCGGTATTCACCGAGCGCTCATAACTTAAGAAGCTCATAAACGTATTCACCAAGCAATATTAGTGAAGATCTACGAGCGCTCTTAAAAGTTAGGAGTGGTCCCGACCACTCCTAACTTACGAGCGCTCTCTTCGAAAATTTGTTCGCTTGTGCGTGTGCCACGCACGCATTTGACTCGAATCCATGTGAGCAATGCCAAGTAGAAGAGTATCCATTTGCTGTCAAGACCAACATTACCCAACATTTCACAGTTTGGGTATGCCTGAACAAGAGAGAGTGGCTCTCATTATCGAACTTCGAAAAACACTTGCGAGTGGTTGGTGAATACCGCACAGAAATTTCAAGTTAAGAGCCTCGTAAAGTTAAGAGCTGTTTAGGAGCGCTCGGTGAATACGAACCTTAATCAATTGCCTCAGGGAAAGAATCATTGAAAATACTAATTATTCACTACAGAATTGTGTACATATTTGAAGCTCGTTTTTTCAGTTTTGAAAAAAGGAATGCATTTAGGCGATGTTTTATTAAGAAAAGGAATATGAATGAAATCATTATTCATTTCTTTTCTTATTTCATCAATAGAAGAAGCGCTTGAAATGTATAGGCAAATTTATCGTTTGAATGAAAAAAACAAATTAAATTTGTGTTATGTACGTATTTATTTTATTAACTATTATAGTACATTTTAAAGAAGTTAGTAGATATATATGTCTTACATTGTCTTGTCTTGTTGTAAGACGTAACACAAACAGCTGGTCAAAAAACTCTCCTTTGACTCTTAGTAGCATTTGGGGAGCAGCTTGGGGATTAATCATCTTCATTCTCCTGTTCATTTGAGATCTAAGAAAAAGACGAATATGCATTTACTTTTTGCAAATCATTCAAAAGAATATAGGGAATTTACCGTTGGTGAATTGAGAACAAAGCACAAGATGCAACTGGGATTGCAAACTAATGACTCATTGCATGACTTTCGATGAATGAAACCAATGCAGACCTTCTACTCAATGAAAGTGCCTCGTGATTTCTACGAGGAATTCAACTTTATATTTCCTTGAGGAGCAAATTTCCTACTGGGCTATCGGAAAAAACAACTTATATGCATATGTATCTTATTCTATACACAACATCGCAGATTTCCTTTCTTCCATCATGTACACACCCTTTGGCAAATAAAAAAAAAAGATGAAGATCACTATGCATCGCAATTTATTACTATGTGTGTAGCTACCTAACTAAAATGGCTTTCCATAGAAGAAACAAAAAAAAACCAGTAGAATGATGATAGATCGCAAATAAAAAAAATTCAAAAAAACAAAATTTATGACAGCGAATGTGTAACCTACTTATACATATTCTTTTTTATACATACACAAAGAACATTTTTCCACCCTACCTCCGACAATGTGGAATGGTCATTACATCATATACGTACTAAAAACAATCATTTCTCACACGTTTTTTTTTATTTTTTCTGTTCTTGTAACACGAGATGCAAGATGACAAGTCATAAACAAGAATAAAAAACTAAATGAGCCCAGACAAAAAAAAAAGAATCAAGAGAGCGGATGGGCGGACAAAATTCTTTTGCACAGAGAATACGAAACCTTCTCTTTCAAAGCGCTGATATTGCAGTGGCATTGTTGTGAACTGAAAACTTACTTGTGTGCGTGTGCAAAGGAACTTTTTGTTAAAAAATGCAAAATAGACCTCTTTTATAAAAATAAAATTAAATAAATATTGAGTGAAAAAAGTATTTTGTATTTTTGATTTTAGTAAATAAAATATCAAACCAAAAAAAAAAAAAATATGTGAGAACTGTATTATTAATACTTTTCTTGCAAATGCATTACAAATACTGTCATATTGAATTGCATTTTTTTGAACTTTAGATGAGTTTTATTAAATTTTTAAGAACGATACGCTGTTCAGGGAATATAAATCTTTGATTAAAAAATTATTTCCAAAAATTAAAAAATATAACTCTCAATTTCCCAGGGTACAGAACAAAATATTTGTAAAAAAATGTATATTTTTTGAATTTTGTTAGTAAAAAGTTACTGTAAAAATAAAAAAACAAATAAAAAAAAATTAACGTAATTGCACATACTTATTGGCTTTGTACAAGAGTGAATTTTACTTCGTTATCTTTTATACTTATGAAGTTTTATCCAGTAGAGCATTCATACCACTATGCGAATTTCCTTCGTTTTTCATAGTTTATAATATATTTTTTTTTGAATAAATAATAAAACAGAATAAAAAAAGAAGAACGATTCGTGATTTGGGAATATGTTGTTTCTATAAAAAAATATAAAAAAAATAAAAAAGTAATATTTTCGGAATTTCCCTATCATTTGAATAAGGACCTTACTAAAATGTATGATTTTTCCACTTGTGTGGCAGTTTCTGGGCACACAATTTTTTTATATTTTTTTCAAAACTGCAAAAGTATTTTGAATAATAATTTTCTAATCGATGACCGTTTATTTCATTGGAATATTCGTAAAATTGTGAAAGTTATACAGCTTAGCGCAAAAGTCTAACCTATTTTTTCAATGGACACCTACCCTTAAAGTCCATGATTTGTTCTGCCACGTGATTTTCAAATTGCGATTCTTCTGTTTGTGTGTCTTCGTTTTTTATTTCTTCTTTTTTGGTTGCCTCCTTGGGCATTTCGTTTAATTATTTCTAATTAACTACCACTGTGAAAAAGGACCTTAAAAACATACAATGAATGAGCAAATAATTCCTATGTTTTCCCTTGGGCTCTGGTTGGCCTTAATCCATTCCTGATCAAACATTCCATGTTCATTAATTTGCCCTCAAAAATACACAAAACACAAACCAAATAGAAACACGTGTGATACCAATATTTTAATTTGTTACCTTCAAAAGAGTAATTAAAATTAAAATAAGTATTTTTTTTTTGTTTCTGTTTTAATCCGGTTGTGAGAAAAATAAATGAACCTGCGTACATCTAACTTTTAGTTTAAATTAATGCAAATATACTGTAGATATAGAAAATCCCTTATTTCTAAACGAAAATTTAATTGCTTAAAATATGCTGGGATTTATTTAATTAATAATTTATTTTCAACTTTCCTGTTTTTTTTTTTTTGTATATTAAAAACTTAATACCAACAATATTATTATTATTATGCGAGACTATGTATATGTTTATTTTATAGTGATTAGAATAATTGGCAATTAAATTTTATTTTAATCAGCGATGATTTTGCATTTTAATTAATTGCATAACAAAAGTACATAAAATATTTTCTATTGTTCATTTTATATTTTTGTTAATTTATTGAGAAATATGTTCAATAATTGAAAAATGAATAATAAATGAATTATTACTAAACCTAGATAATTATTGTGGCAGAGATTTTTGTTTGAGGTTTGATAATAATCCTAAATGAACATCAATATTTAAATTGAAATAAAATCTAATTTCCAATATGCACGCCGGAAATGATTCTTAATTTACACTTTATTTGATTTATTATAGTAGTCAAATTGTTTCGTTTGAAATGATGTAGGTGGTTTAGCAATACAATAAACGTTTTGTTACTTAGCGAAAAATTGCTTTTAACTTTTAAGTTTTACCACTCGGTACAGGTACATGCAGATAAAGGGTTTCTAGTAGGTCAAGGTCAAAACGTTAACTTGTGGGAACTTTGATTTTGCAAATTGGAAATTGACTCAAATATAGATATTTATGCTTGGGGTTCCATCAATTTTTTCTCAAGGAAAATATATATCTTCAGTGAACAGTGAAAAACAGAATATCAAAATCGTAATCTCAACTTAAAGTTCGAAAATTTCCCTACCATGTCGTGTCTCCCTCCAGGCCTTACTACCGCACTTCAGTAAATTTAAGCACTGGAATATATTAAAATCCAATAACGAAACTTTTTAAAGAAGACAAGCACTCTTAATTTAAGGTAGTTAAATTATTTTTGGTGGATAACTTAATTAAATAAGAGCTGTTTGGTTGAATCACCGAAATTCTCATTTTTTTATTTTATTTCAAATTGGGGGATAAAAACTAAATAACTCACACTTGTGTCGTTTTCCAGAGCATACACATAAATTATAATATGTACTTGAAGCATTAAATTTTGTGTCTACTTTGTCAACTTCTCATTAGCCTTTGAGGCAGAAAATTGAAGGTCACATCCACTTCAGCTTACAGGCACACAAGATTTTTTATTCAATGCAAGAAATTTTTGTTGTTTTTCTTTTGTTTGTTTTTAGCTTTCTTTCTCTGTCGCAATTAGATTTTTCACTTTATTTATTTAAATTTTATGTTCAAGTTGTTTCAGTTCAGAATGTTTCTCTATTTGTTTTCTTCTCTCTTATGTGTGATATAAGTGTGTACAATATTTCTGTTTTCGATTCCAGCCTCGTTTTAGACTTTTGTTGTAATGGGCAGCAACAATGACGCTAGCTTTCACAGTATAAACGAAAAAAACAAATTTTTATTAAATACTCTTTGTAAAAATCATAGTGGTTTGCATATTTGCCACATTAACGCACAGAGCCTTGTTAACAAATTCGATGAGTTTAAAATTATATTTGAAGATAGCTTAGTTGATATTATTTGTGTGTCTGAGACCTGGTTATGTCCGTCTTTGAGCAGTAATCTTTTTTTACTAAATGGATTTAAAAAACCATACAGAGCTGATCGGACTCATTCTAGTGGAGGCGGCGTTGCAATATTTGTTAAAAATTATATCCGGTCTAGTCATGTGAAGTGCTCTGATGGTACCCAGGCATGTGATTATTATTTTATTGATATACTCGATGGTGACAATAAATGTAGTATTGGTACCATATACATGCCACCAAGAGTTGCAAGTTCTGGTCTAATAACTCCTATTGTAGAAGAAATGTGTTTTCGTGTACCAAAATTAATTATTTGCGGAGATTTAAATATTAATCTCCTTCAACCCTCTTCTAATTGCTTCAAAACGTCAATGAATTCTCTGGGACTCTCCTTTGTGAATAATGTTGAACCATCTCATTTTAAGCCTTACTGTGTCCCTTCGCTGCTTGATGTTTTCCTTGCTAGCGATGATAGTCTTGTTAAATGTTATAGTCAGTTATCCGTCCCAGTGTTTTCATATCATGATTTGGTTTTTGCAACTTTTGACTTAAATCTTGAGAGCAATTCTTCGCAATACTACAGTTTTCGTGATTTTCGTAATATCAATGTTGAATATCTATTTAGTGATTGCTCATCCATAGATTTGTACCCAATTTTTGCATCATCAAATGTTGATTATCAAATTGAATACCTTACTTCAGCAATTACCTTTCTTTTTGATAAACACGTTCCCATTAAGACTCGGCTTATAAGATCGCATAGCTGTCCTTGGCTTTCTCTTGAGATCCTTAATGCAATTAAAGTAAGAGACGTTTCATACCGTCGGTGGAAACGATTTGGTTGTCTAGAAATGCTACAAAAATTCAAAACATCCCGTAACCTTGTAACACAATTATTAAAATCAGCAAAATACAACTATTATTATAACAGGTTCAACTCAAATCGTTCCTCCAAATTTTTTTGGAAAGAAGTCAAGAATATTGGGCTAAGAGGAGATTCTTCTGTTTCCAATGACAATATTGATTTAGAAGAGTTAAATCGAATGTTCTCTACTCCACCCACCCAATTCACAAGTGGTCGATCTGGTATTTCAGAGAACGATAGAATCGATGCTTTTTCTGTAAATGCAGTAGATGAATATCAAGTAGGTCAAGCAATATTTTCTATTAAAGCCAAATCGATTGGACTTGACAACATTCATCCAGATTTTTTAAAAATTCTTCTTCCTTTTATACTTCCACACATAACCCATATTTTTAACACCATCATAATGACCTCAACCTATCCCACTTCCTGGAAAAAATCCAAGGTTATTCCCATCCCTAAGCGAGGAAAGAAGATAGAATACAGACCCATTGCTATCCTTCCCTTTTTATCCAAGGCTTTTGAATCCATCTTAAGTAACCAGATAAAAAAATATATTAAAGACACACGTCTTCTTAACCCACTTCAATCGGGATTTAGATCTGGACATAGCTGCATCTCAGCCCTTTTAAAAGTCTCTGAAGATATAAGACAGGACTTAGACTATAATTATACAACTGTGATAACCTTACTTGACTTTTCCAAAGCATTTGATTGCGTTAACTCTAATCTCCTCTGTGATAAACTGACGACTTATTTCAATTTCTCCGACACAACCAAAAATCTTATTTATTCGTACTTAACCAATCGCATGCAAGCTGTATCGTGTAATGGTAAAATGTCTTCGTTCCTTCCTGTCAATATCGGTGTTCCCCAAGGATCTATCCTTGGGCCTTTACTGTTCACTTTGTTTATTAATGATTTGCCATCTGTTTTATCTTATTGTAAGTTTCATATCTACGCGGACGATGTTCAGTTATATATAAGCTTCCCTATCGGTATGATTGAAGATGCTATAGAAAAAATGAACATTGACTTACGCTCAATATTCGATTGGTCTACTCGGAATGAACTAAAACTTAATCCGGACAAAACGAAAGCAATCCCAATACATAAAAATATACCTCACCCTGAAAACTTTCCTTCCCTTTTCTTTAACGGCTGCCAAATCGAATATGTCACGAATGCGAAAAACCTAGGTATAATTTTCAACAATAGGCTAACGTGGGACACCCATATTGATACTGTTATCTCCAAAATTTATGCCTCACTTCGAGGACTATCTGTTAGTAGAACAATTCTGCCTACTCATGTTAAGTTGAAGCTGGTTAAGTCACTTATCATACCAATAGTATTATATGGGTGTGAGATATTTGCAGATACTGATTCCAACTCGCTTCGTAGGTTAAAGGTAGCATTCAATGCCATTGCCAGGTTTGTTTTCAACCTCCGAAGGTATGATCACGTTTCGTCTCAGGCTCGTCAACTATTAAATTGTAATTTGGAAGCTTTTCTTAAATATAGGTGTTGTTCTTTTCTTTTCAAATTAATCGTTAACAAGACTCCAAACTATCTGTTTAATAACCTAAATTTTTGTTCCTCAAATCGTTTTACCTTGTTGCGCTCCTCCAGGTTTACCTGTTTGACATCACGGAGGCAATTTTTCGTTTATGCTGTCGGACTGTGGAATAATCTTCCCAGTCACATGAGGTCTGGAATCGAACATAGAAAGTTTCATCAACTTTGTTTTGAATATTTCTCCAATTTCAACTGAAATAACTTTTATTTTTTTGTATTTATCTTTCTTCTTGCGACTTTGTTTTTTCTTTTTAATTGTATTAAATTATTCGTTTTTGCTTTTTAATTGTATCTATTAAATTATTTTTTTATATAATTTGCTATTAATATTTTGCCACCATTGTATTAAATTTAATAACATTCTTGCATTATCCTAAATAATAAAATGTATTACATCCTGTACTATTCATAAGTCAATCTTGATGTACAGCTGTTTTTTTTTTTTTAAATTAATAAATAAATAAATAAGCAGACCCTTCAAGTACAAGTACTAGGTACCCTTACTTCAATATCCAGATACTGGTACATAAAAAAATCAAGTATCAAGATTTTTCAAGTAGTTGGCTTCAAGTTTCAGG
Source organism: Chrysotoxum bicinctum (assembly GCA_911387755.1). Classification (NCBI taxonomy): domain Eukaryota; kingdom Metazoa; phylum Arthropoda; class Insecta; order Diptera; family Syrphidae; genus Chrysotoxum; species Chrysotoxum bicinctum. The sequence continues at coordinate 27,826,381 of OU426989.1, forward strand.
TACTTTAGTATCTAAACAGTACTTATTGAGTATGCTATTTGTTTTCATTCAAACGTCAATTTATAATCGAAATTTACTATGTAATTCGTTAGAAGAAAGTGTTTCTCTTATCAACAAATTACCTAGAAAATTGTAAAACCATTTGTTGTCATAACAATCATAATCAAGCATGCAGGAAAATATTCTATTCTAAACTGTAAAACCCTTGATTCAGTGAGCAGCAAAGTGATGCTTACCCCATTTCTGACCCAAAACACTTTTTTGATGATCTATTCATTTCTAGCTACGAGTATTTATGTACATATTTCAAGTAATTCTTTTGTTTTCGAAAACTGTTAACTCTGTATTCTACAAGAAAGGTACAAATTCCAGTAATTCATTAAGCACGTATGCCCATATGCCCATATGCCCATATGCCCATATGCCCATTATCACAGTGAGACTTCAAACTGAAGTTTAGCCAAATCTGTCCGAGAGCTTAAATTTTTTTTTTTAAATCTCTGAGTTTGAGAGTGCAAAGAACTCCAGTTGAAAGTGAAGTACTTGGAACTACTGGTCAGGTATTTTGATCCCTAAGTACTCGATAATCAGTGCTTGCGACGAAGTACTTAATAAATGATCGTCTGGGTCATACGAAATTACTCTTGTAGTTATAGTGACTCAGAATTTTTAAAGTTTTATTCGCAAAACAAAGATGGAACTAAAAAAACTAAAAATCTTAAAAAGATCTCAACAAATGAGCTTCTTCGAGCCAGCTCGATCCCTAGCCAAAACGACTACTTCCTCTTGTGCAAAGAACGATTTGCTCATTTTGAAGTATGTTTTGCCATATTATCCTGTTAGAATACCCAAACTACAAGCATTTCATCCTCCGCATACGAGATAATGACCTCTTCGAGAATTTTGACGCACTCTATAGCGTCCATTATAGCCTTTGTTGGCGAACTTGGCAACGCTTACACCCCCTAAAAATATTGTTATAAATTTGGTACCACTTACATAAAAACCAACATCAGCAGAAAAATCTTCACGAGGTAAAAGAAAAGGTTAGAATTTAACCAACGGAACCGACAAAAATGAAAATTTTAGGTTTTTCTCATGTGTACCTTAATTTTGTATTTTTTTACTTAAATAAAATTAAAATTGTGTTCTAGAATTTGAGTCTTTATTTGATGAAAAATTACTCCGACAACACCCTTCATAGGTTATATTCGCCACACTCCGTGATAGGAGAAGCAGTCCCCACTCACCCCAATCATTAATTTTGCTCCACCATGTTTTACCATCCTTACGGTGTATTGGGAATCTTTCGCGGTGTTTGAGGCATTCTTATGTACTCTCAACAACCCTTGGACCCAAAACCTCTCATTCTTGAACTTAATGATGGGTTCGACTTTCCCAGTTAGTTAATTTTTTGAACAGTCCACTCACCAGTTATTCGCTTCGGACGACAGTTTTCGGGATTATTTTGAATTTTTTTTGCATTTTTTACCATTTTGGCGGAGCATTCTAAATAAAATGCACAACTTTTTTCCAAAAATTCAAAAAATCTTTTTTTTTTAGTTTTGATATCCAATGTTTTTTGCAAAACATCTATTAGGCAGCGTATTGACCATTTCGAAATCCAGCGACCGTTTGATGTCCCTTAAATTGGTGATTAAAGGAAAGTTGTGGAATATTGTCACTGCATATGCTCCCCAAATTGGATGTGAGCAGGTGCAAAAAGATGCATTTTGGCTAGACTTTCACAATCTACTTAAGGACATCCCAAAGGAAGAGTTTTTGTTCGTGGGCGGAGATTTGAACGGACATGTCGGGAAGACAAACGAAGACTATGAAGATTGCCATGGAGGCCTCGGATACGGCACCAGGAACCCTCCTGGTGAAGACATCCTGAGCATGTGCAAAACATACGGTCTTATCGTACTAAATACCATGTTCGTCAAACAAAGCCGACACCTGGTCACTTACAGCAGTGGTGAAAATGAAACCCAGATTGATTACCATTTGGTATCTAGTTTCATGAAACCCCGGGTAAAAGATTGCAAAGTGAGACTAGGAGAAGCGATCGCCCACCAACACCGTCTCCTACTGACAGAATTTTTTATGGAGACAGTGAACGACAACAAACATACAAAAACTTTTGGGAAGATCAAATGGTATAATCTGCATAAGGAAAAAGGCGAAGCTTTTATTTCGAATATGCAAAACGTTCTGTATAACAACACCGATATAGTTCGAAATGAAGAGAGTACAGCACAAAGTATGTGGGATCTCCTACAGAGAACTTGCAAAGAAAAAGCCAAAACACTGTTAGGGGTTTCAAAAGGACACAACCAACAAGGCAAAGAAACATGGTGGTGGAATGATGAAGCTAAATCAGTTATAAGTAAAAAGAAAATGGCTTTCAAGGCTTGGTCGAAGTGCCCCTCTAATGATACAGAGCAAAAGTCACGCCTCGAAGTGGAATATAGAAACTGCAAGAAAGAAGCGAAGAAGAAGTGGCCCAAATTCAAGCAAAGAATACAGAAAACCGACAGCTGGTGCTATTCAAGAGCTACGGCAAAACACGAATAAGGGCGCAACTATCTTCAAAATAGCCGCTCAAAGAAGAAGAAATGCCCAGGAGATTTGTTCGCCAAAGTTCATTAACAATGCTCAAGGCCAACTACTTGTGGAAGACAACGAAATTCTTCACAGGTGGCGACAGTATTGTGACGGACTTCTAAACGAACAATTTCCAAGGCTATACTTTCCAATAGCTTCACCTAACTTAAGCGAAGTATCCGACGTCACAGTCGAAGAAGTTAGTGAGGCGGTAAAATACTCCAAAAAGGGAAAAGCTGTTGGCCCAGACGAAATACCCTCAGAGTTTTGGAAAAAGATGGGAGACATCGGGTTTAGATGGCTCATGATTCTTGTCTCCAAACTTATACGAGGTGATCGCATGCCTAATCAATGGAGGGAAAGTTACCTTCTTCCAATTTATAAAGGAAAGGGTGATACTCGAAGCTGTGATAATTACCGTTCGATTAAGCTGATGTCACACACCATGAAGATCGTTGAGCGAGTCTTGGGTAGCCGACTGCGAAAAATAATTAGGCTATCTGATGACCAGTGCGGGTTTGTCGGTGGTAAGTCAACCACGGATGCAATCCAGAGTATAAGAATAATTATGGAAAAGCATCGGGATTCTTTGGAGGATTTGCATGTCGTATTGGTTGATTTTGAAAAAGCATTCGATCGGCAACCACGAAATCTAATATGTGTGGCCCTCAGGCAACGAGGAGTTCCAGAAACCTATGTGCGGATAATTATGGACATGTATGATGGAGCAGTTACTAAAGTAAGATGCGCAGCTGGAGTCACCGAAGAATTCGAAATCACAGTAGGTGTACACCAGGGAAGTGTCTTGAGTCCTCTGCTCTTTATTACAGTTCTTGATTACCTGCTTGAAGGCAAAGTGACGGATCCAAAAGTGCATCAGTTATTCTTTGCTGACGATGGAGCCATCATAAGTGAAGACCCGATATCCCTACAATGAGCACTTGACGTATGGGTGGATGTTCTAGAAGGAAGTGGGTACCGCATAAGCGCGAAAAAGACAGAATACCTATGCTGCCCATTTTCTGATCCACACAGGCCTATTCCAGACATTTATTTGAATGGAGTAGTGCTTCCCAAGTGTGAAAAGTTTAAATATCTGGGGTCTATGATAAATAACGAAGCTACTTGTGATGACGATATCAATCATCGCGTAAGCGTAGGGTGGATGAAGTGGCGGGAAAATTCTGCTATCTTCTGTGACCGAAAAATGCCCCCTAAGCTGAAAGGAAAGCTCTACACTTCAGTTGTGCGTCCAGCACTCACATACGGTTCACAATGTTGGACAATGTACAAAAAGTATGAGAGTAAGCTAACGGCAGCTGAGATGAAGATGCTTCGTATGACAGCAGGAGTTACAAAGCTTGATCGAATTAGAAGTACGAAGATCCGAGGAAGCCTTCATGTTAAGAATACCATTTCTCAAAAAATTGAACACGACCGACTCAGTTGGTATTGCCATGTTCAAAGGAGAGATCCTGAGAACCCCGTCAAAAAGGCAATATCATACAACGTTCCAATTCGGAATAAAAAGAAAGGTAGGCCTAAACACTCCTGGTACAAACAAATGCAAAAACACCAGCATTCAGTTGGCCTCAGAAATGGAACAATAAAAAACCGGGAGGCTTGCCGCCGATTTCTGAGGTCAACCCGGCGAACCCCACAGGCGGATCACTAGTGAGAAGCAGATACGTGGGAGAGTTATGATCCCCTCGACATCGAGATCATAACAGCGCCGAAGAAAAGGAAGAAGAAGAAGAAGATCCAATGTTTTTTAAAATTTTTTAGAAGCATCTCTATACAAAATTTTATTAAAATCCGTGATTTTGATAATGAGAAATTCAAAATTAGAAAAAAATGGTTCTATACCGTTTTCGAGAAATATACGATTTTCGAAAACCATTTTTATATTTTTTTTCTTATACATTGTAGATTATATTGAGAAACTTTTATTTATCAAGTTTGAAAAAAAAAACTTAGCATGTGGTATTTGAAATATTGAGTTTTGAAAAAAAAAAATTGAAATTTTTTTTAAATATCTGAAAAAAAAAAATTTGAAAATTTGAATACACAATACCTACTATTTAAATTTTTGGGGAGCCTTACCACAAAAAACGATCAAAATCTGTGGTACCGTTTTTAAGAAAAACAAAAACCAAAAAAAATAATGGTTCCATGGGGGGGTACCCTGAATAACTATTTTTCGGAAAAAGAATTTTCAACTATTACCTAGCTTTAACTAAATGAATTTTTTTGTATTTTTATTTTTTTAAATCTGTTGAACAGTCTTTGAGAAAAAAAATATTTATAAATTTCGAAAAAAAAATCGTATGACAGATATACCGTTATTTTTGGCCTTAAAAAAAAAAAAGAAAAAAACGTGTGGGCGGAAAAAATTAAAAATGATATCTACCAAGTTTAAAGAAAATCACCCAAGCCGTTTAGGCTGTAGTCGAACAGACAGACAGACAGACAGATAGAATTGCGAGACCCATTTTTTTAGTCTTCGCTATCATCGTAATGTCAACTTTGATCAAAATCTCGGGCTCGATTTTTTTTATTAACGAATGCATATATGTAACTTGCCTTATAGTACCTAAAAATCGCAAGTAAAAATCTTGAATGTAAAAATTTTATTACTTAATTCATTTTTTCATCAGAACAATGCTTTGATCGACCCCTTTTTCTTAGGTTGAACTCAATTAATTTATTTCCCTCTTGCGAGGTAGTGACAAATCTTTGAAGCTATCTTTTTTTTTGTAAATAAATTAATGACTTACTTAAAAAAATTATTTTTTTTTAACTTACTTGCATTCCTAAGCTGACTATCTAAGCCTCGAGATTTTGAAAAAAGTTGTAATTAAGATGATAAGTAGCACGAAAAAGTGGGTCCTGAAATTTTTCAACCTACAGCCTTAAACACTGAAGTCAATTTCTTTAAACTTGGTACATAAGAGTCTCCGGTTATTCTTAAGATGAGAAATTGAAATTTTTATTAACCTCCAAGACTAACGGTACCCACCATAAAGCTGTTGTGAAAAATCTAATTAATCTCGAAAACCACAATAACGATTTTGATAAAAAAATATGAATTATCTAAGGCGTGGTTTACATTTTGGTGAACAAAAATTTTAACTAATAATGTCATTTTTTTTTTCGACAACCTCATTAACAGCTCTATAGATTTCGATCAAAATGTTTGTACAGGAGATCCTTTGAATATGAATTCATATTGAGTATAAAATTTTTTGAAAAAATATGTTTTGGATTTTTGAAACAAACTATTTCAAAATTATTTTTTGAAAATTAAATATCTTGAAAACGAGTGTTTTTAGACATTGTTTTCTAAAGTTCATAATATTTCGTCTAGGGGATAGAGAAGAGCATGTATAGTATAGATATAGAAGATGAGGAACTGATTCTACCTCTTCCTCGTCCATACAACTTTTGAAAAAATCGTTCGAAGAAACGCCAAGCCTCGGGTGACTGATTACGGAGCTCATGTGTAATCTACTTAAGAAGAACAAACACTAAGAACTTTTCAGATCAAGCATTGTCCAATGTCCAATGTCCATATCTGTTTTGCCATCAGACAGGTGGATTTATTATTCCATATTAGGTTTTCCTCTATAGGATCCCTTTGCCCTGGCATCCAATAGAGGTGAATATTGTACTGCTCCGCCATCTCCATAAGAGATGAACGGCAGTTAGGGGCTGTTTGTAGAGATCGATTCCTGAGATTTAATAGCTGCTTGACTATCCGAGAAGATGCAAATATCAGTAGTTGAGAACACGTTTTTCTTGTCGACCAAAAGCTATGAAAAGCTGTTTTGATTTATTTCTTCTGTAGTATTCGAATTGTAAAGGGTGGTCCAAACATAACGCATGATGTTAATTGTGAGTGACCTTACAAAGAAAACCATTTCAACGACGAGGCACACTTTCACCTCAGTGGATTCGTTAACAAGCTGAATTGCCGCATTTGAGTAAATGAAAATCTACGAGTGATTGTTGAAAAGCCCATGCATCCACAAAGAGTGACTGTTTGGTGCGGTTTACGGGCTGGAGGTGTCATCGGGCCGTACTACTTCGAAAATGAAGTCGGCCAAGAAGTTACCGTGAGTGATGTTCGCTATCGCGAGATGATAACGGACTTCTTGTGGCCAAAAATTGAGGATATGAAACAATTGCCGCGAGAAATTCAATGGCCGTGTTATTTCACGTCGTGTCGATGTTGATTGGCCGCCACGATCATATGATTTGACATCTTCTTTGGAGATATTTAAAAGAAAAAGTGTACGTCAATAAGCCAAGAATAATTCAAGAGCTGAAAGATGAGATAATTCGGCACATTAACGACATTGAACCTCAATTATGTCTCAGAGTAATTGAAAAGCCGTGGCGAATATTTGGCCAATATTTTGTTTCACACATAATTGTCATAGATCCTTCTATCATAATAAATAAAATGCACGACTGGGTCGCACGAACTTGCTCCTATGTAAACGACTAAAAATTTCAAAAATGAATGTTTTTAGAGAAAACTGTTCTTAAAAATAAAATTCATTTTTTAAATAACTAAAACAACTCCTTTAGCAGTTGGAGCTAAGCACAGGATCCCATGTGTTTTAACAAAAAATTAGCTTATGCAAGAACAAAATTATAATTCGTTGTAGTGGTTTCTTAAAAAAAAATAAGCTTTTATACAAAATTTTGAAAACATTTTTAAGAAAAAAATTTTAGAACGATATTTTAAAGTAAGATGTTATTGAGATGAGATATTATTAAGAAAATTAGAGAAAGCTGGTTTCAGGGGCTTTATATTGGATTGGTTTTCTTCTTATCTAAAAATTAGAAAAAAATGGTCAAAATAGGTCATAATTTCAGCGATATCAAAAATGTTAATTTAGGAGTCCCACAAGGATCAGTCTTAGGCCCAACTTTGTTCCTTATATATATCAATAGTATATTAAGTCTTAACCTTAAAGGCAAAATCTGCGGTTTTGCTGATGACATAGCTTGTGGGTATTCTAGTCCCACTGTTCTAGATAAATGATTTTGGATATTAATCATGACTTAGAATTATTCAGACATTGGTTCGGCATCCATAAGCTTGGCATTAGTGAGAAAACAAGAGTTATGTTCTTTAAACCATTTGATTCATTTTCTAATCCACCAATTCTTGTTCAGCATTGTTTTGACTGCAAAAATATTCCGCTAAGTAGTTTGTTTAACTATTGATAGCAAAATAAACTGGAAAATTCACACTGCAGCACTAAAAAAATATTTGTTATCAACCACTTATATTATGTTTCACTTGAGAAAACTTTGTTGTAGAAAACTTATGGAAATTATCTATTATGGACTGGTTCAATCTAAAATACAATACTGTATAATCTGTTGGGGTGGTACATTTAAAAACAATTTACAACCGCTGTTAGTTTCTCAAAAACATATTTTAAGAACCATCTGGATGAAAAAGAAAAATGAACATAGCTTTCCGTTATTCGTCAGCTCTGGTATCCTTCCGCTTAAACATCTTTATTTTTTTAAAGTTTTAAAAATATTTTTCTTGAGAAGTGCATATCTCTTAAATCACAATACGCCTAATTACTCACTACGCAGTAACTGTAGAAATCTTTCCGTCATTCCAGTGCACAATTCTCATCAGTTTTTAAACTTCTATACTTCAGTAGCACCTAGACTTTTTAACGCGTTACCTTTTGGCATTCGAAGCATTCGTTCTGCTCATTCATTCAATAAAAACGTTAAAAAATGGCTTTTTAACTTTGATTTTGAAGAAGTCAATAACATTATCAGAATTATAGTTTAAATTTGTTCTCACATTTAATTTGCCTTTAGCACAACAATAATCTTTAATTTTCTTACTCTTTCGTTACCCCACAACAATTCTTAATGTATATTTTGAATTTAAATTTATGAATAAGTTATACTTATTTGGTACTTTCGACTCTTGTCATAAGACAACAGATTGTAGCTTCTTTTTCTCGTTCTCTATAATGAAAAACACTTATAATTAGTAAAATTATTGTACTTATACTAAAGTTTTTTTTTTTATTAAGATGTAATTCACTAATTGTAATGTTTGTTTTTTTTTATATTGCTAATTTTTAATGTAAACGAAGAAATAAATAAACTTAACTAAAAAAAAAAGTGTTTATTAATGTACGAATAAAAATTAAATCTACAAAAAAAAATATTGATCCGTTTTTGAGATATCGAATTTTTCAAAAAAAAAAAACTAATTTTTTTTTTCAAAATACAAAAAAATATTTTTTTTAAGTTTTGAAATGCAATGTTTCATAAACTTTTTAGAAGCTTCTCTATACAAAATTTCATTAAAATCCGTTATGAGGATAATGAGAAATTCAAAATTCGAAAAAATCGTTCTATGGCAGATACAGTCTGTAATATCTAAATATTAATTTTTTTTATTTTATTATAGATCTTAAAAATTAATCGAAAGAAAAAAAATTTAAACAAAATTCTCGGAACCGTTTTCGAGAAAAATACGATTTTCGAAAACCATTTTTTAACTTTTGTATGAAGGGTACCGTTATTTTTAGGTAAAATTAATGTTCTTTCTCTTTTCTTGTAGATTATATTAAAAAACTTTTATTTATCAAGTTTTAAAAAAATCTAGCATGGGGTTTTCGAAATATTGTGTTTTCAAAAAAAAAAATTTGAAATATTTTTTAAAAATCCAAAAATTTATTTTTTGAAAATTTGAATTCACATTAATATTCAACCTATTGGGGACCTTTAGCAGAAAAAAAAATTATCAAAATCCGTTGTTCCGTTTTCGAGAAAATCAAAAATCAAAAAAATGGTTCCAAGGGGGGTACCAAAAATAACAATTTTTTGGAAAAAAAATTTTCAACCATTAAGTAGCTTTAACTAAATGAAGTTTTTTGAATTTTTTTTTTAAATCTGTGTGACAGTTTTTGAGAAAAAAAAATATTTATAAAATTTCGAAAAAAAATCGTATGGCAGGTACCGTTATTTTTGGTCTTAAAAAATCAAATAAAAAAACATCGGGGGGAAAAAATTGAAAACAGACAGACAGAATTGCGAGACCCACTTTTTTGGTCTTCGCTATTATCGTAATGTCAACTTTGATCAAAATCTCGAGTTCGATTTTTTTTTTCTTATGAATGCATAACTTGCCTTATAGTACCTAAAGTCGCAAGTAAAAATATTAAGACAATTCTCTAAACATTTTTTGTTTTATTTACAATTAACATCGTACGTTTTCGTTGGACCACCCTTTATTATAGAAAAAATTGTCTTATTATTTTTATTTTATTTTTATTGTTATAGATACGAGAAAGTCTTGGACGTAAATCCACGTATACGAGGCTGTATAGACTTGTGAGACCTTTTTTTAAATATTTGATGAAAAGGAAGAGCTTTGTAAATCCAAAACTCTTAATAACAACCTTTTTTCCCAAATCAATAGTTTCACTGGTATTTTTTTTTTTTTTAGCTCAATCGAATGTTTTGAATTACTGAACAAGATCATTTTCCATTTGCAAAAAAAATTAATCTTAGTCTTAATAAAGTGCTTACCAGCTTGCTTCAGTATAAGCAACGGGCACTTCGAACTTCATCACAATTAAAAAAAAATAACTGTAGAAAATAAAACTTCCATTTCCAATTTCTCTACATAAACAAAAGAGGAAACCTTTAGAAATTACTTTAGATATTATTTATCTAAAATGAGGTAGAACTTAATTCTGAACTCAGTTTATAACAATGGTTCAAAAACAAAAATAAATAGAAAAAAACGCATAAAACAACTTTTGGAAGTATAATGTATGTACCGGCTCGAACGAGGAACTGAAGAACCTCAATACCACCTAGAGAAACTTTATTTTTGAACACTTGGTGCCATTGTGTTTGCCACCTGTTTTTGTAAACATTTTGAATAAATTAATGTGTTTTCCCACCCAATGCCCATCATCATCATCAGCCACCTTAGCTAAAACCAAAAAAGCAGACTTTATGACCAAGCAAAGCTTAACGACAGCCATAAACATTTCGACGATGACATTTTTATCAAATAAAAAATAAATAATAGAAATCGAATATCCCAACTCTAGCCAGGCCAGCAAGCCCCAGGTTTATGCTGGGGCAGGGCAAAGGACTCTCAGAATATTCCTGCAAAATAAATCTCCTGATTTTCGTTGGATGGTTGTTTTACATTCAACTCACCCATCCAAAGAGAGATTCAGGATAGTGGTCTGGTCCTGGTGGAAATCGATTACAAGTTCGAAAAAAAAATTGTTTCGTTTCTTTTGTGACAAGGAAACTTTATTTATTAGGAGATTGGAAGTTGGAATAGGAAACTTTCTTGACGTTCCGGTACCACTGAGATGGTTCTGGTTTAGTTCATTACATTCAAGAGATTGTTATATTTAACACATTTTCTAAAATATGTTCTCTGTCTCTTTTCAGGCCTGACGTGTACATTGTTACCGTCACTCAAGCACTCACCTGGATCACTGACCCCAAGGAAATAAACCGACTGAGCACTATCGACTCGTGGGACTGCCAAAAACGTGTACCAAATGCACCAAAACCATGTTTAACCTCAAACTATTGCGGACTCAGTTTTAAGAATCCCGAGAAAAACATCTCAGATACTCGCTACATGGAAACGTGCCGAGAGTGTCCTAACACATATCCATGGCTGGGTGATGCCGAAGGAACTGGTATTGTCGGTCGGGATAACTACGTTTATACGGGAACTAGTCAAGGAGATTCCCAGCCCGAGGGTGCAAACTAGAGGAGTGCTTTATTTTTTAACACCTTGCCATCGATAAAGATGGTGGAGTCAGAAAAATGTTTTAATTCATTTTTATAAAATCGTTTTGACTATACTCGTATGATCCTAAATTTTTAATCCTATATCCTTATCCATTTCTTGGAGTCCTTTCCTCTGTTTTAGTTTTTTTGTTTTATACTTTGTGTTCGTTATAATTTTTTTGTCAAATGCTTAGTTGTTAAGAGGAAATAATTTGTCACTAGATTTGTAATGTTTTGTAGTCTTGTTTGTTTGTTTCTTTACTTTTATAATAAATAAATGAGATTATAGTTTTCAGGAATTGATTTATTGACTTTCTGACTTTCAAAACTTTTAAAACTTTGCAGGTATTCCAGGAAAACATGTAGGTACTCTTAGTACTGAAAAATCCAATTGAAAACTTCCTAATGAAATCTTATAATAAAACGGCAAACATTTTTTTTTTTTTTTTTTTTTTTTTTTTTTTTTTTTTTTTTTTGCGTAGGAAGGTGAGAAATCTTCAGGAAGACACTATAAGCCCGATGCTTATAGTAGTGTCAGATTTTTACTGACTAAAAAAACACCTCCCTTATCTTCTATAGAGATACTACAACTAAGTCGAGCTTAACAAGTAGTTTTGGCAGCAGTTTCGTTCGCATTTTGTCAGGAAGCTCCCCAACGGGAGGACCTGAAAGTTCCACAAGATTCGAGTGGAGAAATTAATTTTGTTGCGCTAGATCAAGAGGTCTTGTTCGGTGCAATCGCCGAAAAACGTTCGTCTCGCTAAGCGATTGTCGGATTTCGTTGTTTCTATGATCTCTAAGTCGTGATCTTAGTTCTGTGGCAAATTTTTTAATTTCGTTTTCTACACTTTCTATATTTAAGTCTCTATGTAAGTTGCTATTTCTTACATACCATGGAGCATTAACTATTGTCTTAAGTACTTTGTTTTGGTATGTTTGTAAAATTTGTATATTTCTTTCGTTGGTACAACCCCAAAGTTGTATACCGTACGTCCAAACTGGTTTCAGTACTTGCTTATAAATAAGCAGCTTGTTATACACGCTTAGATTGGAATATCTTCCAATAAGCCATGTCAATTCTCGGAGTTTATTTTCGAGTTCATCGCGTTTCTTTTTAACATGAGCCTTCCATTTAAGTTTCGCGTCTAGAGTCATACCTAGATACTTTGCTTCATTTGTATATGGAATTTGCATGGAATTAATATAGATGGGTAAGGTGTTTATGTTTTTATACGTAAAATTTATGTGCGTGGATTTCGCTTCGTTAAGTTCAATTCGCCATTTCCTTGTCCAATCTGAAATGCTATTTAATGCCATTTGAAGCTTAGAGGTCGCCGTTTCTATTGAATCTGATATTGCGAGTACGGCTGTATCATCTGCAAAAGTGGCTAAAGTTGTACCTTCTGTTTGGGGTATATCGCGAGTATAGAGAACAAATAGAATCGGTCCAAGGACGCTACCCTGGGGCACGCCAGCGTTAATTTCCTTAAACTCAGAATACTCCGTTCCTTGCTTAACTCGAAAGATTCTATTTTCTAGGTACGATTCAAGAAGGTTATATATTTGCTCTGGAAAGACTTTTAATTTATATCTAAGCCCGTCATGCCAGACTTTGTCGAAAGCTTGGGAAACATCAAGAAATGCAGTTGAGCAAATCTTCTTTTCTTCAAATGCTTTTTCAATTTCACAAGTTATACGAAAAACCTGATCGATTGTCGAGTGTTTTTTCCGGAAACCGAATTGGTGTTCGGGGATTAAACGTTTATCTGCAATGAATGGTAACAGTCGTTTAAGAAGCAATTTTTCAAATATTTTAGATGTTGTAGGCAAGAGAGAAATTGGTCTGTACGATTTTTTCTCATTCGGTGGCTTACCCGGTTTGGGGATCATTAAAGCTTCGGCGACTTTCCACTGCGAAGGTACGTACGCAAGTCTTAAAGCAGCGTTAATGAGCTGTAAAAGCAAACATGAAATTTGTGGGAAATTTTGTCAAAATCGAATTCCCCAGATGGAATCAACGGTGGCGTCTACAGTTGCAGTGAGGCTGAACTACTTAGTTTAGTGAACACCTTACAGGGCTCAGACCTGTAAGGAGCGGTTTATCCGGCTCCCCGTTCTTGGAGTCATATACTAAGGACCTGGCCCTCCAAGTTGGGGGTTGTGGCGTTGGGATGACTTCCCGGCCACATAAAATATCACTTAGTTACGAAGCAAAAACAAGCCTCGGATACTTACGGATTCACTGTTGACGAACCATGCAAACGAAATAAGGATAACGAACTTCGGATCTGTACGTGAAATATTAGATCCCTTAATAGACCACGTGCAGCCGAACAATTAGCGGAAAACCTAAACTGCTACAAAGCAGATATTACCGCCATCCAAGAGATGCGATGGGACGGACCGGGGAGACGAAAATTAAAAGATTGCGATATTTACTACGGCGACTGCTACAGAGAACAAAAGCAGCGTTTATTTGGATGCGGATTTGTTGTTGGAACTAGGCTCAGGCAAAAAGTCTTAAGTTTCAACTGTGTGAACGAGCGCCTCACGACAATCCGCATCAAGGCCAAATTCGCCAACATTAGCCTGATTTGCGCGCATGCCCCAACAGAGGAGAAAGATGAAGACACCAAAGACATATTCTACGAGCTCCTGGACAAAACATACGAGCAGGGCTCTAGTTATGACATTAAAATTGTCCTTGGAGATTTTAATGCCAAGCTAGGAAGAGAAGACATCTTTGGTGACATAATTGGAAGATATAGCCTGCACGACACCACCTCCGATAACGGAGTGAGGCTGATCGACTTCGCTGTGGGGCGAGACGTTCTTGTAGCCAGTACGCAGTTCAAACACCTGGATATTCACAAAGGGACATGGCGATTTCCTGATCAATCAACCGTAAACCAGATTGACCACATTGCGATCGATTCAAGGCACTTCTCCAGTATAGAGGATGTCCGCACGTTCCGAGGGATTAACATCGACTTGGATCATTACCTTGTTGTAGCCAAGGTTCGGCTACGGATATCCCGAATCAAGCCAAAACAAGAAAGTTCTGCGAGGAAGTTCGACGTTGGACGTTTACAATCGCAAGAGATCGCAAGGTCGTTTTCCAATCGAGTTTCTAACAACCTCTTAAGAAGTCCTATGCCACCAGCATCAAGTATTGAGGACCAGTGGCAAAAGAAGAACTAGAGATGCTCCCGAGCTCTACGAGCAGAAGAGGAGAGAAGAACACCGGCTTCTAAGAAAGAAAAAGAAGGAGCATGAGAAGCGTTTGATCGAGGAAATAGAAGGATGGTTTGGCAGCAATGAGGTTCGGAAGTTCTACCGAAAGGTAAACAAATATCAAAAGGATACAATCCACGAGCCGAAGCCTGCATGGATAATCAAGGGAACATCGTAGTGGAACCGCAGTCCATACTGAGAATATGGAAAGAACATTTCTCCAATCTTTATAACGGCAATGAAGAACAAAATACCGCTGCAATAGAGATAGCACCATTCAACTTAGGCGACGCAGACCATCAATACCGCCCACCCGACCTGGACGAAGTGAATATAGCTATATCGAATCTCAAGTCCAACAAAGCCGCTGGAGCTGACGGCCTCGCTGCTGAACTGTTTAAAGTGGCAGGCGATGTCTTGGTTGGGAGTATGCACCAGCTCGTCTGCAACATATGGTCGGAAGAAAGCATGCCCGACGAATGGAACCTCACCTCAGCATTGTCTGTCCGATCCTCAAGAAAGGAGACCCTCTGAACTGGGCCAAATACAGAGGCGTAAGTCTCCTGAACATTGCGTACAAGGTCCTTTCTGCCGTATTATGTGAACGTCTGAAGCCTTCCGTCAACAACTTAATAGGTCCATATCAGTGCGGCTCTAGACCAGGAAATTGCACAATCGATCAAATATTCACATTACGGCAGATCTTGGAAAAAACCCAGGAGCTACAAATCGACACATACCACCTTTTCATCAATTTCAAATCTGCGTACGATAGCATCTATAGGAATAAGCTATATAGAGCAATGTCTATTTTTGGCATCCCTGACAAACTTGTCCGTTTGTGCAGGATGACGATGGAGAATGCACGCTGTTCTATCAAGGTCGGAAAAGATCTCACCGATGCATTTGATGTCGAAACAGGTTTTAGGCAAGGCTATGCTCTATAGTACAAAACTCACGCGTCAACACAAGAGGCACAATCTTTCAAAAGTCCGTTCAATTACTCGGATTCGCCGACGACATTGACATTATTGGAAGAACAAAGCGTGATGTCAATGGCGCTTTTGTGAACATTGCGACGGAAGCGAAGAAGATGGGATTAGCTGTAAATGAGGGCAAGACCAAGTAATGTTGTCATCAAGAAAGGACACACAACACCCATGTCTTGGACAGAACGTCATTGTAGACAGCTATAACTTTGAGGTAGTGAAGGACTTCATATACATACGTAGGCACCGTTATAAACTCAGAAACCAACACCAGCGCTGAAATCAAACGGAGAATAACTCTTGCCAATCGCTGTTTCTTTGGACTAAGAAGGCAATTGAGTAGCAAAATCCTCTCTCGAGTAACTAAAGTGTCCCTTTATAAGACCCTCATCACCCCGGTCCTTGTCTATGGTACAGAGACATGGACTTTGTCGAAAGTGGATGAGAGCGCTTTAGGTTGTTTCGAGAGGAAAATTCTTCGTGTGATCTTTGGTTCCGCTGCATAGACGGGAAGTGAGGAGAAGATTTAACCACGGGCTGTACAGGGAAACTGACCTTGTCAAACGTATAAAAGTCCAGCGACTGAGATGGCTGGGTCATGTAGAGCGAATGGACCAGAATGCTCCGGCCCGGGAAGTCTTCGAATCAATCCCCGAGTGACGGCGAAGTAGAGGAAGACCGCGTCTCAGGTGGCACACACAACTGGGCGAGGACCTCAACCAACTTGGCGTGCGAAACTGGAGACAGCTAGCTAGGGACCGAGCTAGCTGGAGAAGCTTGTTGGTTGAGGCCCTGGTCCAGCCCAGACTATAGCGCCATTTTAAGTAAGTAAGTAAGTAAGAAGGGGCATATATTGCAAAGGGTGTTTTTTTAGAGGCGGAGAACTTTAAATGGAAATAAAACACAAAGAATTGGAAGCGCCAGCTACGGTCGCCATATGCCCAAAAATATACTGCCTTACACACTTATGGTCGCGCTACAGTCCGGGGTCCCTAGCTACAGCCAGATTGGCCACAAGCCAGCTGTCTCCATATTAGTTGGTACATTAGCTGGCTCCACTTATGTATGTACACCAAGCTGGGTGATGACCTCTCTTAATTGAGTGCACTGCCTGAGTCGCGGTCTTCCTGCACTGAACTGGCCCTTGGGATTGGATTCGAGGGCTTTCCGGGACATTTTTCTCTCGGAACATCCTGAAGCGTTCTTATCCACTTTCAAAAAGGTCCAAAAGGTCTGCACCGAATCTTATCAAGATACACTTTAGTTGCTAAAGAGATGGCTTTGCTATTCAATGACATTCTTATTCCAAAGAAGCATTCAACATTCTCAGAATTTATAGCGGTGCTTGGTGAGACAAAAGTTCTTGGCTACTTCAAAGCCGCTGTCTATGGTGGCGTTCTGTTCAAGTCGTCTTTGGTGTTTGGCTGAAAATTGAACAGCGTTTCCATGACCTTGGAAAGAAGGGACTCAAGTGCAATTGGACAATAGTTTCACTTCCACTCGGGAAGAGATCTGTAGAGTATAGGAGAGATGAAAAAACATACCCAGAGGTTTTTCCAGCGGGTTTGTGAATGTCAAGACCTTTTAGTACTCTAGCAACTGGACGAGCGTGAAAGAAAAGGAAGAATGAAGGAGACAATTTTAGATTATATTGTTGAAATGTCAAATTTTTATATTGAATGTATACTAAATGGTTTTGAGTACCCTTAAAATGATTAAACACATGGTTTTTGTGAATAAATTCGCATTCGTGTAGTGCGGCTTAAGACTATGAAAATTTTTACTAATTTGTTAAGATTCCTTAACAGATGTAAAAAAGTAAAGCGAATATGAAAATTGTTTTCTTATTAATTACATATGGTGCATAATGCCACTATTTATTTTCGAAAATATTTAAGCAAATGTCAGTTTCATCAAAGTGATCTGACGTTTATAAAGAAGCGAGAGAAACATTGCATAATGGATGCGTTCTTGATGGTTTCGAAAATACTTGAAGGGTCTCTGCCTAAGACACCACAGTTTTTCATCTTCTTTGATCCCGAGCTTGGTTTTCATATCATATTTTTAAGAACGTAGGTTCAGTCTTCCTTTACCATTTGAACTTATGGGCTTTGGATATCCACTTTTACTCTACTTAGAAGTTATTGATATCAATAATGACGCTTTGTTCAAGCCAGTGGACAGACTTTTGTTTGTTTGTTAACATCATCTAACTGGTCTTGTCCTCATTTATTTCAAGACCAACTAATTTCGCCTTGTCTTCAAATGTCGTGAAGAACTCAATTACAGACTGTTGGGAATGGGCAGAGCAAAGATTAAAATCACGTGAGGATCGGAGAATTATTTGCACCTTCATCGATTCACAAAACAAAGTGCTAAGTGCTGAGTTTGGTTTAAAAATAGTCTCGTCAATAAGTGTGAGAAATTTGAGCTCTCTAGCAAATAAAGTAACAATGTCGGGAACCAACTTAGTGGTGTATAAAACTTGATAGTGGAGAAGGTAGAGACGGGAAGGATATTGGATCCATTTTCGTGAAAATGTGATTGATTTGTATTTGACAATATTTTTCACGCACCAGTTAGAAAAACTGTCGATATTAAGAAGAGTATAATTATGTGTCGAAGAAATGGTCTATAAAAACTTGATATCGTCAGCATGGAGGGAGATGTGGGAATATTTGATGACCATTTCAATATTGTTAGAGGTAACGATAAAAAGTAGAGGACCTAAGTGGCTGCCTTGTAGCTAATCGGAGATACTCGTAGCTATGAAATCATTGTAGTTACGGTCTTTCAGGTAAGAAGCAATCCATCTGAAGAAAGTAGGTTCAAACCCAAGGGTGGAAAGTCTTTTCACACTGTCTTGAATAAGTCTATGGGAAATTTTTCAAGTTCATTCAACGGCTTAATCGTTGTGGAGAAACCTTAGAAAAAGCCAAGTTAAGTTGGAGAAATGAGAGACTTGCAACGAAAATTTAAAACTTCGTACAAAATGTTTTCGAAGATTTTGGGAAAATGAAAAAGTTTAACAATTGGACGATAGTTTTTACCTTCACACTTTTTAACTTCACCAATACATAAAGTATTGGTGTTATGAAAGATGTCTTCCATATCTGAGGGAATTTTCCTTGAAATCATTACTTTGTTGAGTAAGAGAAAATTTCTGAACTGACTTACACTGATTAGCGTTCATTGAGCTGAACTAGTGTACTCTAGTGCAGAATATTTTGCACTACCTTTTGAGCTAGTGCAGGTTGGTGAAAACTGTCAAAATCAGTTGATGTCATTATTCGATTGCATTTTGTTTTTTTTTTGCTTTGTATTTTTGATTAAAATTTTTAAATAATGCATACATTGATTAGAGCTAACTTCGAGTGAAGGGCAATCTCTGGTGATTCAGTGTTCTCCAATTAATCCAATAATATCTTAATAAAATCTATATATTTATATTTAGACGAATAATTCCGAACGCAAGTATTTGAAAGTTCGATGAAAAAAGGTGAATTTACGAATTTATGAGAGAACAAAATTATAAGTCCTTGTAGTGGTTTCTTAAAAAAATAAGCTTTTTTATAAAACATTTTAAAAACATTTTTAATAATAAATTTTGCTACGCCAACCTTAAGTTTTTATTATGGTTCGAATAAAAATTAAATTTCCAAAAAAAAATATTGAGCCTTTATTTTAAATATCGAATTTTCCAAAAAAAAAATATTTTTTTTCAGAAATTTATAAAATACTTTTTTTTAATTTTTAAAATGCAATGTTTTTTAAACTTTTTAGAAGCATCTCTTTTAAAAATTTGATTAAAATCCGTTATGTCGATAATGAGTAATTAAACATTTGAAAAAATGGTTCTATGGTAAGTACAAACTATAATATCTTAATTTCAAACCCTAGGTTTTAGATAAAATAATTTTTTTCTCACATCTTGTAGAATATTTAGAAACTATTTGTTATGAAGTTTAAAAAAATCTAGCATGAGGTTTTCGAAATAATCACCCTTATTACAATAGGCGTTTCACTTGAACGACACCCGTCACTAACTTCTTCTGTCAAGTCACTTTTAAGGCGTTTAAGAGTCGGTATTACGATATTTAAACGCCAGGCGTTTTGAATCAACATGCGTTCCACATAAAAATCTGTCATTGACAAATAGATATTTCAAAACAATTTGTGTTCTTGGTCATATTCTAAGAAAAAAATTGTTCTACAGTAAAATCTGATTTTCAACTTCGACATCACTTTTTGACGATGAAAAAAAGGCTTACTTTGTGTACCATGACCCATGTTAAGGTCAATTTCTCTGTTAGTACTAATAGTAGGGACCTCATTTTAAATTGTATTTTGAGTAGAAATACTAGCCTTTAAAACTACGTTTAAATTGAGCTGATATGTTTTAGGGTTGCCAGATATTCAATTTTAAATGGTGTTCAATTTTTCTTGCCCGAGCAAAATTTTGACTTTGAGGTAAAAACAAAGTTTTCTTATTTTTACCTGATGAAGAAAACAATAATACATCAAAAATCATTAATAAATGCAGCCAAAAACCCAAACATTTTATGATACTTGGGAAGATCTAAGACAGGTAAAAAATCGAATTTTGTATTTTGTACCTACTTTTATTGCTAATCTTTGAAATTGGTGTGGTTTTCCAAGAATTGATAGTCTTTAGGTAAAGGGTAACAAGTGTACTTATGCCTATTTGACTTGATGTCAAAACCCTAATCACCTTAACCCTTCACAGGGAAAGTTAGATTTTGGGGATGACTGTTTAATGTGTAAATTAACTAAATAAGTAGTATAAAAGAATAAAAAAACTCAAAACTCATTCATCAGATTATCAAGTTTGATAAGAGCGCTTTTTGAAATACCTTACGAGAGAAGAATAAGCAGACATTTTATTCGTTTATGGGGTGTGCAATGGAAATTCAAGAAGAGCACAACGAAGATACCAGAAACTTTACCCTAACAGACGACTTCCTTCTCGAAATGTTTTTGGAAATATCTTTTGAAGACTTTGAGAAACTGGATCAGTTTCAATTGCAAGACCTAACGTGGGAGCTGCAAGCACAAGAAAAGTGTCAGTGATACACTTCATCTGGTTCTGGGTTAGTTATTTTCACCCTTAAATAAAACAAATATAATAAAAATTACAAATTGCACAATACTAACATGTAAAACTTACATTTTTATCTAATTTCGATAATGAGTCGTTTGAAAATCTGTATTCGACAAAAAATAGCGTTCTAAGAGTCGTAGAAGGCGAGTAAAACGACAGTTATAATACAGATGAGTGACATTTCTCATACGAAAACTTACGTTCCACTCAGAGTATGGCGTTACGACTCGAAAAATAACGATACACGACTCTAAAACTCCATTCATAACACAAATTTTTAAAAATGACATTTGTCGAAAAAAAAAATTTTGATTTTTTTTTTTTAAATCCAGGAAATATTTTTTTGAAAATTTGAATACACAATTCTATTCAAGTTTTTGGGGAGTTTTAGCAAAAAAAAATTATCAAAATCGGTTGTACCGTTTTTGAGAAAATCGAAAACAAAAAAATTGGTTCCATGGGGTGTACCCTCATTAACCATTTTTCGGAAAAACATTTTTCAACCATTACCTAGTTTTAGCTAAATAATATTTTTTTTTGTATTTTTATTTTTTAAATCTGTCGAACAGTTTTTGAAAAAAAAAAATATTTATAAAATTTCGAAAAAAAATCGTATGGTAGGTACCGTTATTTTTGGTCTTAAAAAAAAAGAAAGGAACCTGTGGGGGGGGAAAATTAAAAACTTTAAAGAAAATCGGCCGAGTCGTTTAGGCTGTAGTCGAACCCACAGACAGCCATACAGAACTCCGAGACCCACTTTTTTAGTCCTCGCTATCATCGTAATGTCAACTTTGATCAAAATCTAGAGTTCGATTTTTTTACGAATGCAAAACTTGCCTTATAGTACCTATAAGTTGCAAGTAAAAAGGATTAAGGTAGTTACACAGCACGTTGTATATGATTTTATATGCAACGCTTAGAAAGGATAGGCCTTTACAGTTTTTGGAGGAAAAAGAATCGTTTTTTCTTTGTTATAGTGATGTATATAGAGCTGATATCCCGGCCACCGCGCATGTTTCGTCTATTTGATACATGTTTTAATACATACACTACTAAAACATCACCTCTGTATTTTAAGATCTCTTCAGATAAGCCATTAGATCTTGCGACCTTGTTGTTTATAAACATTTGTATTGCTAAGTGAAACTAGTTCTTTCATTGAATGGATGTTGCTTGTCTTATTCGCTCTACATAATGCCCATTTTGCAGTTGCTGGAAATTCTGGAAAAGCTGAAAAATCAGAACCAAGTTGCAAGACTATTTTTATAAAATTACGGGGGTTGGCTCTCTTTTGTCTAGACTCCATCCTTTTCTGCTCTTTCCTCCTTGCTTGATACTCTTGTTTTGCAATTCAATATACATATTTGCCTGTGTAAATTCTGTCACTTGTTTTAGTGGTAAGTATTCATCATCATGCTACGGGTTCTTTTTCTGGGGTGGTTGGCAGCCTAATGTGGTTCCGTCAGCTATCAGCTACCTCATTGATGATACCTCGATACTGAGACCACATAAATCCATTGCAGAACCGTATTGTGTTTAACGTGGACACCTTTCAATTAAGACTTAATTCCACAGTGGGCTTCCCACGCAGGAGTCAGATTGAGCGCTGAACATGAGCTCTGATATAGCCGAAGCTATATCAGTAGCAATGCTGTGACATTTTGCAGCATAAGTACACCTCTTGTTATGGGGCGAGGTCTATCTAACACCTCTTGAATTCAAGCACGCTTGATAACCATGTGTCTCCGCACCCTTTATAAGTTTTTATTCGCCCTCAACGAACTAGGAACGATAGTCCTAACCAATCATTCTTAATCTTAACGATTATTTTTATCATCGTTTATCCAAAATTGCTGAAACCAAAACATCATAGCAAAAGAGAACACTATCTCAATTACTTTTCCTGATCACTTTTTGGGTTATCTTAGTTGCCTAAATCCCCAGCTGGATTGCCTGAGAAATAGACTTAAGCCTCCGCACCACGACAAGGTAAAACCAATCGGGGAGGAATCCATTGCAGAGAGTTTCTCACTCAAGTGCAAGTGGCAAACTTCAGTTAGTGTAAGGGGTCCAACGTCGACCCTGCGTGCAGTTTGCCATTTCTTTTCCGTCGAGCTCTGCCTTACGTCTATTAGCAAATGGTCGATTTTGTTAGTGTTTTGACTGTCTGAAAAGCGTGAGGTTGTATTTAGAATCATTAGTCTAGGCTGGTACTACTAATCACATTATTACAAAACTATGACATCGTGCTCAAAGTTATTATTATTAAATATTTTGACCACGTTCATTAACCTTTTGCCTAGACTTCATCTTTTGATGTTTCCTTTAACCGTCAATATTGAGCAAAATAGAATATTTTTGGGCAAATGATTTCACTAAATCATTGGCTCAGATCCTTCAACACAATTTTGCTTACACAATCTTACATGTCAACTACAATATAAAAATTGTACCTATAATGTCAGTATTTTGTTGGGCTCTGTGTTTCCAGGTAAACTAAAGGACTAGGACTCAAGTGAAATTTATTTTCATTCTATTAATTTATAAGTTTTTTCGTTTGTGCCCTATTAGACTCTATCGTGCCATTACAGGCCCGGTCTCCGTGCTAATTAATTGAATGACAATTTAAAATACCCCCTATACATAGTTCTTCTAACATCAGAACTTTCAGCACTCTTTCCAATAGTTTTCGATATCTTGCCTTTCATCTGTTGTAACAGGAACAGGAACAACACAAAAATGTTGATCGATAATAGCAAAAGCCAATGTAGAAACACTTTTCAACACATCATCCGTGGCCAAAGTTGAAATTGCATGTTACGACAACTTCATTGACTTGAACTGTTGTTAAGGATGTTCTCCTACGTTGTTCCACGTCCTAGAAAGTGGATTTCGGAATTTCATGAACCAGATAAGGATTGAAGTTGAATTAAAGGAAACAAGGATACCATGATAATAGTTCGACAAGTCGAAACGACAAATGTGGATGTTGGAAGATGATGATGCCGACGATGATGATGATGACAATGACGGCCATGATAATGTACTCAACAACCTATTCCTGCTCCTGTTCATATCATCATAAAGGACGAACGGGGATGAGAGAGAGATATACATAGGTAGATTTGATACAAACAAAACACAGGATGTGCAATGAATAAACATGGATCCATCCATCTTGCGTTGCTGAACATGGAATAGGTTTGGCATTTGTTCCACCTTAAGATTGGTGGCAATCGGAAACGAGGAGGAACATCATCATATACTCGTATAGCCGTCGTTGTCCTCGTCGTCGTAGTCGTCGTCGTTGTTATTCGAATAGAACACAGAATATTCCCTGAGCTGCCAGATGAATCACATGACACACAATGAACCAACTCAGCGACACAAATTAGGTCACGTATTTATGCACCGCTTCTCTTATATATCATCGAGAGCAAAATGTACATTGGACTCCTTCTAGCTCCCTGTACCGCACATATCATCATTGTGTCATTTGTGTACCTATCTATCTTCCTCTCTTTGATTTTCATCATGGAATGGCGAATTGATTGTGTGACTAGCGATGCATAAGGTTTTGAGATGATGAGCAATGACGAGGAGAAGGTTTTGATGGCCAAATTGTATCTATGCACAAATCAATTAACAATTTGTATTGGTGATTAGTTTATTGTTGCATGCGATACAAGTGATAGCTTCTCAAAAGGGTCACTCACTTCGTCACAGTGAATGGCAATAGACAATCTACATGAGCATGATTGTAGGATGTTTAACGAGATGCATGAATACCTGGAATTTTCAATTTTACCATTTAATTGAGGTTTTAAGGCTTAAATATGACTCACAAGCATAACAGGTTTCCTAAACGTCAAATATGAATCTGTGTGTGAGAAGTTAACCATTTTTTAGCTTGCAAAGTTTGGTCGGTCCATAATTAAGCTCATAGTTTTAGTTACTAAGACAAAAAATGATACCGAAGGATAGGTTGGAGTAATAAATCTGCCTTGTGATCTCTGGTCAAACTAGTTTAAATTAGTTTGTGCAAGCCAAGCGTTCAATTTAAAAAATAAATTATGTAAGTAAAAGACCATTATACGGCTCGTAAAGAGCCTAAACATATATGCGTGGTAGGAAGAAAAGAGGGGACCTACAATTTTATGTCGATTCCAAACGGGAAATGAGCAGTACATACTTTTCATGACAAAAATACTCTTGAAGAATATGTCACTTTCTCATAAGAGGCAGTACACCCATACAATTCTTGCAGCGGCTGAGAATCAAAACAAAACCATCTGCATGAAAGTTCAACGCACTAACCATTAGGTTAAGGGGTACTACAAGCGCCCATTTTACTTCTTATAATAATTCTATTACCTTTAAAAATCAGATTCAATGCAACGCGTTTGCGGTGCTTGTCATGGCATAATGCCCGCACTTCTAGGGGCCCGCGTAACATAGAAATACTGACACTTTTGAAATCATAAAATCCAGCAAACTACTTCTAGGTATGTGATTTTTTAAGAGCTATCGGAAATTAAAAAAAAAAACATAAAATTCAGCAAAATGCATGAAATCTTTATTTGAATCGAGAGTACGGTCGATTTAATTTAATATTTGAAGATTATTTAATGCAAATGTTGGCCGCGGCTGCGCTTCAAATGGTCCATCCGCTTAGTCCAATTTTAGTATACTCTTTCTAACATTTTCGCCGGTATCTCACGAATAAATGCTTCAACGTTGGCTTCCAGTGCGTCAATCGAAGCGGGCTTGTCACTTTATTAATGAGCCTTAACATAGCCCCACAAGAAAAAAATAGTCTAGAGGCGTTAAATCGCAAGATCGAGGCGGCCAATTGACCGGCCTTAAACGTGAAATAAACTGTTCACCGAAATCGCCTCTCAATTGGTCCATTGTTACGCATTCTGTGTGGCATGTGGCATCGTTTTGTTGAAATTACATGTCATGCAAGTTAAGCTCTTCCATTTTGCGCAAAAAAAAGTTTGTTATCATCGCACGGTAGCACTCACCATTCACAGTAATGTTGCGATTCCCATCATCTTTGAAGAAATACGGCCCAATGATTCCGCCAGGCCATAATCCGCATCAAACAGTGACTTTTTCTGGATGCATTGCTTCTGGCTGCTCTTCACTGCAAATACGGAAGTTTTGCTTTTTCACGTATCCATTCAACCAGAAATGAGCTTCGTCGCTGAACAAAATTTTTCGATAAAAAAGTGGATCTTCGGCCAACTTTTCAAGAGCCCATTCACCAAAAATTCGGCGTTATGGTAGGTAGTTCGGCTTCAATTCTCACACCAGCTGTATTTTGAAAGGCTTTACACCTAAATCCTTCCGCAAAATTTAACACGTAGTTTAGTAACAGAGGCCCAATTGCTGCGAACGGCGCCGAATCGATAATTTATGGTCATCACTAACACTGTCACACATAAAATGGAAGAAGCGCGCGATGAACTTTGTTAACAGAGCACGCATTTTGATAACAAAATTCAATAATTTGCAGGCGTTGTTCGTTTGTAAGACGATTCATGGTTAAATTATAGACCAAACTGAAGATGTTTGACAGTGACACAAAACACGAAACGTGCGTCAGCTGTCAAAACCAGTGTTGCCAAAAAGAACATAGCAAAAATATCGCCCATATTTTCTTAAAGAATTATTAAAATATTTATTTTCGGTACTCATTTTGTAAGTTCATACATTTCTAGAGCTGAAGAGGGTTTGAATTAAGACTTCATCCGTTTTACTTTTATACTTGTAGCGAGTTAAAATGGGCTTGAATCAATTCAATTATGTTGACCTCCGTAGTTGAGTCGAAATTAGGTTATGCCTTTCTTTAAATTTAAGCTCAGTCTTTTAATTTTACAAAAGTTGACATAGTAATGACTTTGTTATCCTGTCTTATAGACATATTATATACTTGTTATGTTCCATAGGGATGGATGATTTGATGATGGTTAAATTTAGCTCTAAGATATTCGATTTGATTTATTGAGCCTATAAACATTTTATAAGCTAAGTTACCAGATCTGACAATACTCTGACAAAGAACTCTAGATTACAATGTTTAATTGTGAGACAATTTCATTAGTATGCCCGACAATGGAGTTGCGTGGACTTTTCTGTCAACGTTGCCAGTTCACATGACTAGAAGAATTTTAAAATTTGATCGATCTTTCCAGGCATAGGCCAAGCGGGGTTACCATCACTCCACTACTTGAGCAAAACCATAATATCTAACAGAAAGTTATTGTCTCTTTCTTTCGATTATTATGTACTTGGATTTTAAAAAATCTAAAAAAAAAATGGACTTTTCTCAGTTTCCTATTAATTTAAACATTCGATCTCATAATAAATAAGAATTATTTTTCAGTTTAAATATTGTTTTATGTAAAATAAAAAGTGGTGGCGTGATTAACAACCCCAGTTGCTGTTCACGTAGCAAAAAAAGCCTTGCCTTCGGGTTAAGACTTTCGTCATTTTCACTACAGAAAAGTTGTATCATATAAATACTATTCCACAAACGGTGTCGTTGGGTCTCGAATTAAATTTAAAAATAATATTCGTTGCATCATTTACTTTCCATTCAGAACCATTTTTAATTTTTTTTTTAATCACGACACATACAACACAACCGGTTTTATTTAAATTTTAGATAGTATTTTTTAAAATTTCCCCCCACACGTTTTTTTTTTTAAGACCAAACATTACGGTACCACCCATTAGAATTTTGTTCTAATATTTTATAAAAAACAATTACTCTCAAGAACTGTTCCACAAATTAAAAAAAAAAATTAAAATTCCATTTAATTATAAGTAGGTAATGCTATAAAAAAGAATTTCCGAAAAATGGTTATTGTTGTTATTTATGTTTTCGATTTTCTCAAAAACGGTAAAGCTGATTTTGATCAATTTTCTTGTGATTAAGCTATTTAAAAGTTTCAATAATAGGTTTTGTGTATTACAATTTTCAAAAACTTTTTTTTCGAAAACTCTATATTTCGAAAACAACAGGCTTGATTTTTTTTCGTCTTGACAATAAACAGTTTCTTAATAATGTTTTCAAGATGTATGAAAACAAAATATTTTATCTTAAAATAACGCTACCAAGCAATGGTTTTCGAAAACCGTATTTTTCTGGAAAGCGGCACCTTGCCTTTTGATAAAACAATTTGAAATTAAGACATTATTGACAGTACCAAATTTTGATAAGCTTTAAAAAAGTTTAAAAAAACATTGCATATACAAATGTATCTATAAACAAAAATATTTTTTGTATTCTTGAAAAAAATTATTTTTTTTTTTCATTTTTAATGTTGCTCTTAAGTTAGCTAGCTCAAACATGAACTGAACTAGCTCAAAGCTGAACTGATGAGCTCAGCTGAGCTGAAATTTGAGCTAAATATCATTTTGAGATTCAGAGGAGGAGAATAAAAACATTATGATTTCAACAACAATAGAGAAAAAACCTTAACCTTATTTTAAACAGTTCGGATCGATTTAAAATATTTTTTTTTAGAATACAACGTAGCACTTTAAAGCAATGCCGCATTTGAAACTAACTTACGCTCTACGTAAAAAAATCTCTACTTTGTATATTCAGTTAACCTCAAATCAACCAACATCCAAGCTCAACTAACAGCTCAGCACAAGAAAGAGCTCAGCTCAATCAACAGCTCAGCTCAAGCAATAGCTCAGCTCAACCAACAGTTTTGCTAATTCAATAGTTCTCAACTCACTCAGCTCAGCTCATTTGAGCTTAGCTAAAATTCGAGCCTTTGGCATCCCTGCTACCGACCATTAATTTTTCTGAGGGCATGGAATCGCTGATCAATCATCAACTCAAGAAATATCTCTAAGATCAAAAGCTTCTGAATTACCGGCAAAACGGTTTTCGCACCTGGTGATCTCATCGAAGTGTAGAATAGATACATTGATTTGGAGGAAGTATAGTTTATG
The DNA here is from genome assembly GCA_911387755.1 of Chrysotoxum bicinctum. Classification (NCBI taxonomy): domain Eukaryota; kingdom Metazoa; phylum Arthropoda; class Insecta; order Diptera; family Syrphidae; genus Chrysotoxum; species Chrysotoxum bicinctum. Next base: position 27,855,136 of record OU426989.1, read on the forward strand.
TGCTTAGTTATTCTAAGGCATTTGATATCGTATCCGTGTATAGGTAGCCGGTTCGCTAGGAATGTTCATCAGTTCACTTTCGAGCTAATTTTGGAAGCACCGTTTAATACGGAGATTCGTCTTTAGTCGCACAACACGGTTATATGAATTTATCCGGAACTGTTTCCCTTTCCACTTTAATTTGTAAGCTTTCAAAACTAATGTTCAAAAAAAACTTTTTGTTCTCCCTCCCTAATTTTCACCATCGCTGCTGCTGTCCTTAACACTAATATAAGGGTCTTGATAAACCCTTTTTATTTGCGATATAGGTACTATAGGGCTATTTCTACATTTGGAAAAAAAAATCGAATTCGAGATTTTGATCAAAGTTGACATTACGGTGATAGCGAAGACGAATAAAGTGGGTCCGACAGTTCCGCCTGGCTATCTGTATGTCTGTACCTCGATCCTCGATCTACAGCTTAAGCCACTGGAGGTATTTTCTTCAAACTCGGTACTTAAGTGTCTTCAATGATTCCCTAGAAGGGAAACTGAAATTCTTTTTTAGCTCCAAAGCTAACGGTACCCCCATACACCCGTATTGCATAATCCTATATATCTCGAAAACGGCTCTAACGATTTTGATTAAAAAATTAGGTGTGATATTATGGACATGGACTACATTCTGGTAAAAAAAAATTTCTGGGCAAAATGTTATTAACGGTACCTATCATAGAACCGTTTTTTTATTTTCGAATTTCTCATCAATAACTCTAACGATCTTTACCAAAAATTTGTATGCAAGAGCTCCTTTAATTTTAAAAAATATGATAGAAACATTTTTTCCAAAAAATAGTTTTTGGATTTTTAAAAAAATAATACAATTTTTATTTTGAAAATTCAATATCCTAAAAACCGATACACGATTAAATTTTTTAATTATGTTTTAAAATGTATTGAATGTATATTGAATACTAACAATTTGCAGTTCAATTTTTTTTTATAAAAATTTTAAGGAAAATTTTGTTGCGAAAAAAAATTCTAATTTATTTTTTGAAAAATCAATATCTTGAAAACGATTATTTTTTGAAATTATTTCCTAAAATCTATATATTGATAAACACTTAAAATTTGCATCTCACATTTTGCTCTAAGAAAATTTGAGAGAAATTTGTTATGTAGGTACAAAATAACTTTAATAATAAAACGGCAATTCCATGCATTTGAACATTTTTATCTCATTAAATTCATGTTTTATATTTATAAAATGTATTTTAAATTCCAAAGTATAGTTGTACATAATTAGCAAGTACGTGCGATCCAGTGGTAGGTATATTTAATTTTCATTGCATACGTATGAATAATTTCTACATTACATACTCGTATGTATGTATGTAGGTAGGTATACATCAAATTGTCTAATTCTTAGGATTAAAATTCAATTACAGCGAAACCACAAAAAGCAATTAGGCCTTAGGTGGTGTATTTGCTTCTGTTTCTTAAATGACCGCAAAATTTACAAACAAATCCGGTGAAGAAATCAAAACCTTTAAAAAAAACCTCCCAAAAATTTGTCAGAATTCAAAACGCCATTCTTAAAACCTCATTTCCATCTAAGACCATAATACATCAAAAACGAATAAATCTATTTTAGTCCCAGAGAAACACTGTCAGCGACTGACAGAATTAAACATAAGGCCCGGCCAGTCATATTCGTTGAATTGTAAAGAAATTCTGTCTAATAAAGCAATCACCCCCATTTACGGTTGTATTTATTTTTTTTTTATATTTTTATGTTTGTCATTTTTGACAACTTCATTATTTGAAAGAGAAATATTCAATGAAATTCACACGTTCTGTTCCGTTAGTTTTGGCACTGTGGAAGCACAGTATGCAAATATCAAAGATTTACAAATAAACAAGTCGGGTCGCATATACTTGCTTTTGGTTTCTGATAAAAATTAAGTTATTGTTAAATAATTGCAATTACTCGTATATAACTAAAACAGAAAGTGAATTACAAAATGTACATAAATGATATAGGAACTTACCTTATAATACACTTAGGTATATAAAGGGTGGGCCATCTAGTGGTTTCCTCTTAAATCATGGGTTATTTTGATACTGACAGCTGTTTTCCGCTCGAAATCTTGACATAAAGCTTATCATACCTCCGCGGAAAAATGTGTCGCTTCACGTTTGTGTAGTGCTGTGTAGCCCAACCAATGCGTTTTTTGAAATGAAATTTTGGCTTAAATGGAGCAAAACTTCTGCGTGACGCAAGTTTGTGCAAAAACTTCGTAAGATTGGTATGTTAGTGAGAAACACTCATGGTTCCCGTCATCGTACGGTGCAAACAGACGAAAATGTGGCTGCTGGAAGAATACATGGATTTGTACGACCTCATGGTTCATGCAGGATGGGCCGCCCGCTATGCCACACACTACATTGAAAATGACTAGCGTCTTGGCGATCTCGTTTGACAATTGAATCTTTGCTTTACTTTAGTCAATAATCATCAAAACGCTATCGGCTATCGATACCCAAGTAACATCGTTGGAGCTAAATGTTATTTATATGTTCTTAAATAGCTCTGAGAGAGTTAAATGCACGGCCCTAGCTCTATTTCAAAACATATTTCAGCTCTTGGTAAACGAATTTAAAAATCTTGCTCTATAATGGAGTTTCTTAACAATCTTTAGATATATTACATTTAAGAGCTTTCTGCTCGATAAATTTGCTCCATAGTAATGTTTTTATCAGCTGTTAGAAAGCATGTTAGCATTTTGATACTGCACCCTTTAAAATAGCTCTTTAACAGCAAAAGAATTTTTTAAAGATTTACTTTAGAGCTACAAGCTATATCTTCATGTGTGTTTAACAAAATGGCGAATATTTAAGAATTTTTATAAAACAGGAAAGGAAAACTATTAACAGTGCTGTGATGACTCCATTTTGAAAAGAATCATGATAAAAACAGACGCCTTATCCAAAAAAGTGCACGAGCAAAATAAATATTTTTTTCTCAAGTTAAAAATTGAAATAAAAAAAATTTACCATCCACTTAAAACAAATTATTTAAGAAGGGCGTTGTAATATTTCGAAGTATAATATCAACATTTCTGATAAAAATGAAATCGCACTTAGAAATCTCTCCCATGTTGAACGTATTATGGCTTTTAATTATTACCTTTACTCATTGTTCTATGAAAATAAATTATGATGCTAAGATGATTAACCAATACAAATATGTAATAATTTCTCTTCATGTTCAATAGTATGATTTGTATTTACTAATACTAATAGAAAATATAGTTTATAACTCCTCGTAAAAGCACGCGGCTCTATGGCAGTTTTAGAGTGTATATTAAAGCTTTCAGCTGACAAAACATACTTACAAGCACTATTAACGAGCTAAAAAGTGCTCTCAAACTCAATGAATTAGCTGCAAGTGGGCTCCATGCTTGCTCTAAAGGCGCATCTAGAGCGTGTTTTTGAATTAACTAGCTCTAAGATTAGCTCCGAAAGCGCTTTTCAAGCATTAATACAGCTAAAAATGTTTCTTGGGTAATAGAGTTTAGTCGATAGTTAAATAAGTATCGTCTTTTAATTATTTGGATGTTTTAAGAGCGATAAATGCTTTTTCGTTGATTTTTAACCATTGATTTTAAACAATTCGAAAATGAAATATTAATCGAATAATTACGGTACTCATATCCGTTCATAGTTTGAGTTTTTAAAATATACTAGCAACAAATCATACCTAACCATAGCCGTGTTTTATTATTGTTTGGGGAAAAACTGAAACTTTTCGACCACTTTGGGGGAACCTTGAAGGGAAAAATAAAATGTCTTGTAGTCAGGTGTAAGCTAAGAGTAAAATCTCTGGGACGAAGTTTTTATATTTACTTATACTACTGACATAAAAAAAAGTTTTATTTTTGACCACTTTTGGAGGAAGGCTGACAAATGATCATCTAGAACCTAATTATTTAAAATCTGAAATTAATTTCAACTGAAGCGAATAAATGGAAAAAAGATTTTTTCAAATATTAAATCATTATATTGCTCTTTAAATCTGTATACATAATATGATTCTAGAAATAGGTACAAATTTCAGTAATTTTTTTATCACTTGTTCCCCGTTTTGCAGCTAACTAAACCTGGCCGAGAGCTTAGGTAATTTCTGTTTTAGCATTTTCGGGTCCACAGTGGAAAAAAAAACAGTTGAAAGTACTGGTACAAAATACTGGACAAGTACCTGAAGTCACTTGTCAAGTACTTGGAAGTACTTAAGTATCCGACAGTTGGTACTTGCGATGAAGAACTTAAAAAGCGGGCAATTGGCATTTTGAAGTACCAGGAACAGAGTACTAAAGTACGAGTACAAGTACCGGTACTGGTAATGGAACTAGTACTTAGCATGAAATAAGATTATAGCAATATTTTCTGATAATAATAAATTACAAATATGAGAAATAAATAAGAACATTTCTTTGTCTCGTTACGAATACCGTTGTTATGTAAGGCTACGCAAACTTTATAAAATTCCAAAAATATTGACATATTTATTTTCACTCTTTAAAAAACAATTTAGTTCTTACCGGGTTCTTGTATCAAAATATCTACCTGTACCTATCTGTTGCAAACTTTGTATATTTAAAAAAAAATATCATTAATATTTCAAAATAAATAAATAAAATAAGTTTTTTACCAAAAATGTTTTTTTCTTTTAAACTAATCAAAAAAATAAGATTCATTAAACTTTATAAGAAAATATAATCCGAAAGTAAAAGTGAACTCTTATAAATAGCCAGTAGCTTCTCGAATAGTAATTTTTTTAGGTACACCTGCCATTTTCTTGCTTAATCGACCATTCACACGTATTTACGAGTTAATAAGAGAGTTTCTTCTGACTCACCTTAAATATACTTAACGGGAGTTTCAGATTTACTTTTTAACTTATTGATGTCAAAACACGAAAAACTGACTTATGACACTCTATCGTGATCACAAAATTGGACTTGAGACAAGCAATTTTTCTCCCCTTCTGATCTGGTTATTAAGTATAAAACTTTCATAAATATTCGTTGGATTATAACTCCCATATTTGGGCTGGTGCTCCTTCAACTTACTTGAGTCTTTTGAATACTTTCAAAATGATTGAAGAGATTAAACAATAGGCTAACGTGGGACACCCATATTGATACTGTTATCTCCAAAATTTATGCCTCACTTCGAGGACTATCTGTTAGTAGAACAATTCTGCCTACTCATGTTAAGTTGAAGCTGGTTAAGTCACTTATCATACCAATAGTATTATATGGGTGTGAGATATTTGCAGATCCTGATTCCAACTCGCTTCGTAGGTTAAAGGTAGCATTCAATGCCATTGCCAGGTTTGTTTTCAACCTCCGAAGGTATGATCACGTTTCGTCTCAGGCTCGTCAACTATTAAATTGTAATTTGGAAGCTTTTTTTAAATATAGGTGTTGTTCTTTTCTTTTCAAACTAATCGTTAACAAGACTCCAAACTATCTGTTTAATAAGCTAAATTTTTGTTCCTCAAATCGTTTTACCTTGTTGCGCTCCTCCAGGTTTACCTGTTTGACATCACGTAGGCAAGTTTTCGTTTATGCTGTCGGACTGTGGAATAATCTTCCCAGTCACATGAGGTCTGGAATCGAACATAGAAAGTTTCATCAACTTTGTTTTGAATATTTCTCCAATTTCAACTGAAATAACTTTTTTTTTTGTATTTATCTTTCTTCTTGCGACTTTGTTTTTTAATTGTATTAAATTATTTGTTTTTGCTTTTTAATTGTATTAAATTATTTTTTTATATAATTTGCTATTAATATTTTGCCACCATTGTATTAAATTTAATAACATTCTTGCGTTATCCTAAATAATAAAATGTATTATATCCTGTACTATTCATAAGTCAATCTTGATGTACAGCTGTTTTTTAAAATTAATAAATAAATAAATAAAAATAAAAAAATTAACATCATTGAAAAGTTTACGTCTCTTGACCAACACCTCCCTTAAACATCTCAACCATAATACTCGCGCTTTAAGGAATGCTCATCAATTTACTTTCGAACCCAATTTCGGGCGTACTTTAAGGTATAGAGTTGCTTTCTTTAGCCGGATAACACGAATGTTGGATGCTCTACCCTACACTCATTATGAAATGCACAAATTCAAATCCAATGTGCAATGGTACCTCCTTTTTAATATTTTTCTCTTTCTCAAATACTCGCACTGTGTACTGTGTTGTATAACATACAAAGGGTATTCAGATCCCCTTGAGTCCACGTTAATTATTAAATAATTTTAAATAATTACCAAGCTATATGAAGTACCTAGACACCACTGCAAGTGATGTAGGTATCCGTTATTTGTAATTTGCTTGCTAACTACTTTTAATCAGTTTATTCATCATATTCTGTTATAAGCCAAGACATTCCACCTGCTAGTGAATGTATGGATCTTGGGTCGCTTGTTCTATGTAAGTCTGAGGTTAAAGAAACTTTATTATGCTAAGATCTGAACAATAGCAAGAGTCCAGACAACCCAGACAACACTCCACCTATACTCCTAAAAATATGTGGAATTGCTTTAGCCCAACCGCTAACGCAAATCTTAAGTTTATCTCTATCTGAAAGTTTCTTCTTAAATGCACGGAAGATTTCGTTTTATAACCAATTTTCAAATCTGGTTCCAAACAGGATATAATAAATTAAAGACCATCTGTAAGTTTTTTACAATCCCTAAACTATTTGAAAAAATAGTGTGTAAGAGGATTACAACTATAATACAACGCCAAATGTCAGTGTTTTAACAGTAGTTTAATTCATTTTAAGAATAATTGTATAATTCAAAAGATAATTTAAACTTAATAGAAACTTATACTATTTAGAAAATATTAAGTTAGAATTATCTGAGCAGAGATGTAAATCGGTTGGCGGCTCAGTAAAAAAGAAAGAATATCCGCTCAATCACTTCAGTTGTCAGATTTTGCGTTCTTTCCAAGTTGGTTGATGAGACATATTCAGAATGTCAGTTTATAGGATTGTTCAAGTGTTCATATCAGTTTTGTTGCGGGCAAATCGACAGCAACGAATTTAGCGATAAAAACGAATACGATTATATTCAATTATGGAAAAAGGCCATCAAATTGATATGGTGTTTACTGATTTTCCAAAAGTTTTCAATAGTGTAAATCATTCAATATTTCTTCGCTTTTAATGTCATGCCCCTTTAATCATATTTGACTGGAAGAGTGCAAGTTGTGAAAATAAAAAACCATAAAGTGATGTAAGACCACTGCCTTTTCTCCTCTTTGTCAACGAAATTCCGACTTGGTGCAGCAGTTTGTGCTTCTTGATCTGAATGTAGATAAATGTCAAGTGTTGTCATGTAGCAGACACCATAATCAAATAATGTTTGATCATCAAAAATATCAAATTAGCCAGAGTAAGGCAAACAACAGATTTGGGTGTTAGTCTTGGCGTTAATATGTCATTTCACCCGCATTACGACTATATGATAAACAAAGCTTATCAGATGTTGGGGTTCCTTAAAGGAAATACTAGAGAGTTTAACAATTCATATACATACATTCCATACTATTCCAAGGATTTCTTATATTACGAATTAGTGTTGAAAAAGATGGAATTGTAGAGAGCTGTTTAGTATGTAGTCAACAAACCCTGAAAGTAGACGATGAATGTAGAGAATGTCGCTTATTTCTCTTCGTTCTTGCAGCGTATTCAAGTTTGTTAACAGAAGTCGATCTCGAGACGGAGGTAAAACAAAAGGATTATTCCAAAACAGACCACGAAGTGCGAAACGTAGGAAACGATGTCGAATGCTCTCGATTCTGGATATACATATAAATTTGTTGATAAGGGGACCATACTTGACAGGCGTATTCGAGAAGGGGCCGAACAAAGGTTATGTATCAAGATCGGGTCACGTAGGGCTCAAACAATTCCTTGGACCAACGTTTCACAAGGCCTAGTGTAGATTTTGCTTTGAGTATAATCTCGTCAATATGTGTTAGAAAGTTGAGCTCTCTATCACATAAAACACCAAGGTCGCAAATTAACTCAGCGATGGATATGGGTTGATAATGGAGAAGGTATCGACGGAGAGCAGATTGGATACGTTTTCGTAACAAAGTGATTGAATGACATTTGAAAATATTTAGCTCTAAGCAATTTTTCATGCACCAGTCCGTGAAACTGTTGAGATCAACTTACAGAAGAGTGGTATCATGTGTGGAAGAAATGGTCTTGAAAAACTTTGTATCGTCGTCTTAGTGTAAAATGTGGGAATGTTTAATGACCATTTCAATATCTTTAACAGAATGAATAAAAAGGAGAGGTCCTAAGTGGCTGACTTGTAGGACCCCGGAGGTAAGCTATGAAATCATCATCATGTCCCCCACTTATTACAGTGCACGTTGCAGAGTTGCACGTGAAAGATTTGTAATTTATGAACATTTTCATCAAAGAAGTTATGAGTGAAATGACCCTATCTCGCGTTGCATAAGAGAAGCTCATACAGTATGCTTTAGAATTGATTTAAACATAAATTGTACAAGAGATACTTTAAAATCTATTATTCTTAACCAAATTTAAATTATGTCTAAAATACGAATCTACGTCATGGTTTAAATGATATTCAAAAGATATACTAACCGAAACACTTTCGAAAATACTAAGTCAATACTATCTGATAATAGTCAGATGCTCTGATTGGGCCTATGAAAAAGCTAAACTCTAACTTATATTTTTGTTGTTTTATTCAAAAATTTAAAACAATGCTTGAATTTGAGGAGTCATAATTTTCTCTAAATCGCTTTAAGTCGAATTTTGATTTAAATTTAAAACTCGATTTTTTTTTCACCAATACAAAAACAACCCCTTAAGTTCCGTAATGTCTGTAGTAAAAATGCATATCGTGCAGAGCAATCCAGCCACCACCTAACCCTGTATTGAAATGTCAAAATGTATACAAAACGCCATGTTGGTAATGTGAACTGACTTGATGCATATCTTTACATGCCATAGGTTCAGATGAGCGAACGAGGACAAAATGCGGAAGGTGGATATGACGCGATGAGTGCAAATGGAAAAGGTTGGCGTACCATGAAATGCAAAATTCAACATTATGCATCCGTGAGTGCGTGTGATATTTATATGAGCATCAGTGTGAATAGGATTTATTCTATTCAAAATAATAAAAAGAAATAAATAATAGGAATAGGGAATATATCAAATATTTGCAAGGATTTCATTGAAGATGTTAAGGGAAATGCGAAAAACTTGTATCCAAGTTGAAAAGATTATACCTAGATAATGAAGGTTTAGGTATTTGAGGAAATCTTGTACTAATTCTTTGAGCAAGCTCGTAGAAACCCCGAACTTAGTGATTTACAACTCTCAACTATTCATGTGCACATTTGATCGGCAATGTTGTTAACCGATTCCGAACGGCTAAGAAGAGAAAAAAATTTTATGACAACGTATATACTTGAGGATTGTCAATTCCTTATAAGATGCAGCACCCCTAAAAAAAAAAAAACATTTTTTTTTTGTTAGTTTCCGATGGCCATCGTACCCAATAACTCTGGCATGATACTAAAACGCACTAACCATTATGTCAAAGGGTATATTTTAATTTTTATGTGACAAAATCCCCCTTTATTCGCTTGTATATAAACTGATTCTCAATCTAATTTAAAAACTAAAGGTAAGATTTGGAATTACTGAGGATGATTCAGAAGACGGAATGGTTCGTTGGACCTATAAAATTTAATATTAGGGTAGATAGAAAAGATGAGGAAGTTCATATTGTTGTGAACAGAGCTTTATACTACTACAGCGCCATCTGTTGGAAAACTGCATATCTAATTTATGGAAGAAACAAAAAGCTCTTTTCCAATGTCAAATGTATTTCCCCTTATTCCAATCATCTAGAACATTCCAAGACGAGAAGCTGCGCGAATTTTCGAGAACAACTAACATGAGTATATAAGGGAGTGCTCGCGGTGAGCACGACACAGTTGATTTTTGATTACGGAAGTGTGCAAAACTCTGCTTATTGGATTGTGTAAAACAAGTGTGATTTTAATTTGAATAAAGTATTTGAGTTGGTTATAAATAAAGATTTACTGTTTTGAATTGGAAAGTGTGAATAAAGAAGAGATACTAAAAAGAGTAATCAGTTTTATTTAACGAACCTTGGAAAAATATTACAATATTATAATGAATCTTAATGAGAAATCCAACTAATTCAAGTTAATTAGTTTAAGGCGGTCTAGATTATAATACCGTAGATTTGTTTCTAGGTTAGGTTAGGTTAGGTTAAAGTGGCTGCTGACCAGAAAAAGGTCAACACACTTAGACCAATATTTGGTCCGTTGTGATACCACAAGGATTTCAAAAATCACCCTTACTCGCTAAACCATTTTGTTTCAAGGTAGATATCGAAGAAAAAAACAAATCATAGGAAACGACATTCAATGAAAATGTCAAAATGTTAGTTAGGATCCCCTTTTTGTATTCAATGAAAAGCCAACTAATGTCTTGGGGATCGATTCACATAGGAGTAGGATAATTCATTAAGGTATCGTTTCACGAATCAAGAGTATGAATAAGGTTAAAGAAAAATGTCATCAAAATCCCAAATCGTCTAAACGTACATATTGGTAGATTATGGAGTAGGCTAACACGGCGATGCGATTTGATTTGCCCTACAAGACCGGAAATTTTTTGAGAATTTTGGTATCGTCAGCCTACAGTAAAATATAGAAATGTTTGATGACAATTTCAATATTGGATGCCTTGGTTGACACCGGAGGTAGCTAAATATCAACACGAAGTCTTCCTCTAAGTCTCTAAGTGCACAAATTCCACGGGGTTGTCTTAGACATAAATTCGAAGAAGCATTGTTATCTAAGGGAAATAAGAGACTTAAAATTTAATACAAAATACTTTTGAAGAATTTGTGTATAAATTCATGTGATAAGGCCATAATTCTTGATGTCATATTTTGGACGAATTCTGTATATAAGTTTAAGGATTATAAAAGAAGTTTTCAATTTCCTGAGGAAATTTTTACTATAGTAGGGATAAGGTAGAGGAGTAGTTTTTTAAGGATTATGTCAAAATGAGTGTAAGAACCAAGAATCAATTAATCGAGATTATACGAACATGTGAAAAAAGTAAGTTTGAAAATGTTATTTGTCTTTCAGTATTATCTATAAGTTTGTAGCTCGTCCTGAAAGCATCGGCCACTGAACCGATTCTTTTCAAACTTAATGCTTTACCTTGAGGGCAAACACAAATATTTGTAAGCTCTAAAAATAAGAGTAGATGCAGCTTAGAACATCTAAAGATTTTAATACAATCAAAATCCAGGACTGGGTTACTGGGTTAGTTCTAATGTTCAAGAGATTTTGAATAATGGCAACAAGCTACAGTGGGTTGCCAAATTAATAGGGACAGTCATGGATTTTAAGAAAATTGTATGTTTCCGTATCAAATTATTGAAAATCATTTGTTTATTTTGATAAATAGATATTTTTTATAAAGATAAGTTGCAGTTGCAACAACATGTACCATCTCAACTGCAAGCACAAACGCACCGGTACAATCTACGAGCAAGAACAAGAGAAGAATAAAACAACAACTACCTACAAGCCATCAGTCAAACCCGTGAGCACGACAAGTGAAACCCTGTCGAAACGTCGGGTAAAATCAAATACAAATTTGATTAAAATATAATTAATAATCGCGGTAAGTCCGAAAATTGTTCTTTCATTAAAATGTCTCGGAACCACGATAAAAATAGCCTTAAATCTACAATTACAAAAAAGTAGTTAAATAGTTTTTTTTTTAATTAATAATCTTTAAAAATAGTTCGAAATCAAAAGGAACTAAGAAAATTCCAAAAACTCAATATTTTGTAACGTTGCCTTTTGCCTCAATAACTGCAGCTTGAATACGTTTCGGTATGCTATCAATGCACTTTTTAGCGCATTCTTTAATTGCATGGCAGTGGTGCCAGATCTCTATTAGTTTTTCTCTAAGTGTTATTTTCGTTGTAATATTTTCTTTGCCAATTTCCATTTTAGTGATCTGCCACGGGTTTTCTATGGGGTTCATGTCAGGGGAATTGGTCTGGTCACGATAAAACTGGTATGTTTTGGCCATTCAGATATTTCGTTGCACTCTTAGCTTAATGGCACGGGGCTGAGTCATGCATAAAAAGATATGGTTCGTTGTTAGAGAACCATTCTCTTAGCTGGGGTATGAGACGAGTTCGCAGAATGTCCTTATATTGGTCCTATTTCATGGTATCCTGGACAATTTGGAGACGTCTAACACCTCTTGTGCTGATGACTGACCACTCCATAACTTTAACAGGATGTTTTACCCTTTCTATACGATGCAATCAAAGTAGCACTTCTCTTGGGGACGCGCGCCGCCGAACGAAACTGCACTTATCAGCCAACATTTCGAGCCCAAGACAAACGTTTTTTTACCATTGCCTCTATGAGCCGTGGTTCCTTAACAGAACTACTACCAAAAAGTTGTATTCTGTTAACAACAGACTTAGAAACACCCGTAATAGTAGCTATTTCTCTTTTGAAATGACTCGAATGAGGTAATAATGTTCTTATTTCGTTTTTTTTTTCTTGAAGTGATATCCAATCCTCGACCCATTCTGTTTTGCAAAAATGCCCAAAATCATTAAAAAATTATTATTCTGTTTTTAAGAAAATCTTTGTTTTAAACAAAATAAATTACATTACTAACGTTTCAATTAAAACAAAGTTCAAACAATATCCACTAACAACAATCAGAAAAAACACCTTTCAGTATAATACTGGTTTTTCCTCGAATAAAACCGGGTATTCCCCGAATAAGACTATATTGAATATCTGCCGTCAACTTAAAATAACCGTTAAACACGGAGCCTGTGAAATAAAAATCACCACGTACACTTAAACACCAAAACAAATGCTCAAAAGAAAGCTAAAACATGAAAATTAATAAAAATTTAAGATGTCCCTATTAATTTGGCAACCCACTGTATATCCGCTTAAGTCGACTTAAGGCAAAGTCAGTTTTTGAATCTGCCTAGAAAAGGTGTGTTTGGTAGAAGTGAGGAAAATATATTTGAAAAACGGCAACGGCATATAACAAACGCGACTTTTGAAAGAGAAAGTTATTTAGGAACATTTTATAACGGGTGATTTTTTTGAGGTTAGGATTTTCATGCATTAGTATTTGACAGATCACGCGGGATTTCAGACATGGTGTCAAAGAGAAAGATGCTCAGTATGCTTTGACATTTCATCATGAATAGACTTACTAACGAGCAACGCTTGCAAATCATTGAATTTTATTACCAAAATCAGTGTTCGGTTCGAAATGTGTTTCGCGCCTTACGTCCGATTTATGGTCTACATAATCGACCAAGTGAGCAAACAATTAATGCGATTGTGACCAAGTTTCGCACTCAGTTTACTTTATTGGACATTAAACCAACCACACGAATGCGTACAGTGCGTACAGAAGAGAATATTGCGTCTGTTTCTGAGAGTGTTGCTGAAGACCGTGAAATGTCGATTCGTCGCCGTTCGCAGCAATTGGGTTTGTGTTATTCGACCACATGGAAGATTTTACGCAAAGATCTTGGTGTAAAACCGTATAAAATACAGCTCGTGCAAGAACTGAAGCCGAACGATCTGCCACAACGTCGAATTTTCAGTGAATGGGCCCTAGAAAAGTTGGCAGAAAATGCGCTTTTTTATCGACAAATTTTGTTCAGCGATGAGGCTCATTTCTGGTTGAATGGCTACGTAAATAAGCAAAATTGCCGCATTTGGAGTGAAGAGCAACCAGAAGCCGTTCAAGAACTGCCCATGCATCCCGAAAAATGCACTGTTTGGTGTGGTTTGTACGCTGGTGGAATCATTGGACCGTATTTTTTCAAAGATGCTGTTGGACGCAACGTTACGGTGAATGGCGATCGCTATCGTTCAATGCTAACAAACTTTTTGTTGCCAAAAATGGAAGAACTGAACTTGGTTGACATGTGGTTTCAACAAGATGGCGCTACATGCCACACAGCTCGCGATTCTATGGCCATTTTGAGGGAAAACTTCGGAGAACAATTCATCTCAAGGAATGGACCGGTAAGTTGGCCACCAAGATCATGCGATTTGACGCCTTTAGACTATTTTTTGTGGGGCTACGTCAAGTCTAAAGTCTACACAAATAAGCCAGCAACTATTTCAGCTTTGGAAGACAACATTTCCGAAGAAATTCGGGCTATTCCGGCCGAAATGCTCGAAAAAGTTACCCAAAATTGGACTTTCCGAATGCACCACCTAAGACGCAGCCGTGGTCAACATTTAAATGAAATTATCTTCAAAAAGTAAATGTCATGGACCAATCTAACGTTTCAAATAAAGAATCGATGAGATTTTGCAAATTTTATGCGTTTTTTTTTTTTAAAAAGTTCTCAAGCTCTTAAAAAATCACCCGTTATATTAAGTTCTATGAAAAAGACTAGTTGACTATAGCTGGACCTATACGGATTCAATGTTATCACAATTGGTTTAATTTTGTCCGAACTCTAGGCTCGCAAAACCCGCTCAGTGTAATTCAAAATAAAAAGCAATGATTTCTTTGACTTTGGTTCTGTTTAAAAAAAAAAAAAAAACTTTTGCGGAGGAGCTAGGATGAAGATTGTAACAAGTTTGTATAGAATAAAATGGGATGGTTGAGATACATACAAGCAAACAAACCAATTTTGGTAAAAATCAAAACTTACTCAAATTGTGTGAAATTACAAACTCACCAGCCGAATTGTTATTCCGTTGCATAAAAAAGATAAAGCAACATATCGTAGTAATTACAGACCTATTTCGCTGTTATAGGTATTCTCCAAAGTTTTCGAAAAAGGAATGAAATCTAGAATGATTTCATTTTCAGAAAAATACAATTATTTTGGTTTGGTCTTAGGAAAGGTAGATCAACTAAAGAAGCAGTATTAAAACTTTGTGGCGAAATTTATTCAAGTTTAAATGAATCTGAAATTCCGGCTTTCTTATTCATTGATTTAACTAAGGCTTTTGACATGAGAGATCATAGTTTGCTACTGCATAAGCTTTATAAGGCGGGTTTTCATGTTTTGTGTTTGATTTGTTTGCTTCTCAATAATAGTAAACAAAAAGTTAAGATTGGGGATACTTTGAGCACGGTTAGATATTTAAATGTAGGTGTCCCACAGGGTTCTGTTTTGGAGTCTTTACTATTTTTAATTCTTGTGAATTCGCTTTTTTGTGCAACGTTTTAATGGCAAAATTACATCGTTTGCAAATGACACTGCTTTATCTTACTCCAAGAAAAACTATCTTATATGTTTGCATAAACAATGACCTTGAGATTCTCCGACAATGGTTCTTTCACAATAAATTGGTAATAAGTGATAAAAGTTCTGACAAAAAATGATGACAAAGTTCATGATATTCAACCTTTCAGGTAATATCTGTGAAGATATTGTGCTGAGATATCATTCACCAAGTTGCTCCAAGATTCATTTCAAACATTTCTGTAATCATAATCTTGAGTCAAAAACGTATATTGCTGATGATGACTGCCTTATTGGATGCTTTCACATTGAACGTGTTGACTCTTTTAAGTATTTAGGAATAATACTGGATAATAGGTTAAATTGAAAAGACATAAATATACCACATCAGTCTTTATTGCAGGCGGCACACAGTGGTTCCCAGGTGGCATGTCCTTAAATTAGTTTAGTTTATAATGGTCTATACAAATCAAGGATACAATATGGGCTTGGGCTGACCTGCTGGTGTGGTACTCACTCTAATAAAATTAAGCCAATTCTAACTAAAAAAAAAGCATGTAATCCGAACTATGTGTAGAGTTAACCGCAGAACTCAGAGCTTCAAATACCTCTTAAGCATTTTTATGTATTATTATAAAGATTTGAGAACATTTTTTGATAGTTTTGGGTATTCAGCTTCGAGCCATTATGATTCTCATAATTTGCGTGTAAATTATCTAAATATGGTCACTATGAAGTAACCGCACTTCATTTGTTTAATAATTTACCTGCAAATCTAAAATGCGAGAGGATTTAATCGGTGTTCTTACAAATTGTAAAATCTTTACTATTCGACATAAATTCACAATGAAATTTACCTTTATAAATATTATAATTTAAATAGCTAACTTTTCTTTTAATCATTTTTTCTTTTTCAATGATCTTCTTTTATTGTACAGGATTTTTACCTAGTTAATGTTGAAATTTTAACTGACTTTTTTATAATTGTTTTTTTTTTTAAGCATTATGTTTGTGTTTTTATATTGATCTTCATAAATATTATTTAAATATGATTTCAACTTTAATGGTGTATTCACCTCGTATCTTTGGTAAATGAATACTCCTAAGCTATTTCATATAAACATATTAAGCCTTATAATATTTTGTATCATTTAACTCTCGGAAATTAAGAATATTGTTAGATTAAAATCTTGAATGCCGTTTTTTCCAATAAAATTAAAAATTAATATTAAAAAAATACGATTGAAGTCCTCTATCAGAATCAGTATCGTTTTTGTTTCTTAAAGGCGTCAGTTTTTTCCAGACTTAAAAAGAAGTTTCAAAGTGCTTTTCTCGATAATTAAATTTGCTTGTGGCGACAGTTATAAGAATTTTCTATATTCATGAAGTCTAATTTATACACTGTTTAAACCACATTCTTTGTTAAAGTAAATTTTACCACAACAAGTTTCGTCTAACTATAGCTATTCGTTTTTTTGTATCTTTCCATTTTAAACCTTTCTTTTCCGTTGCAGCACAAAATGCCTGTAAATTTCATTAGAAACCTGGTAACTATCAACCAAAGTCCTACTCTTAAAGTTTTTGGGAAAAGCAGTAGTAATTATATATAAATTTTTCAGCGATATTAGAAACCGGGTTTAACAGGTGCTCCCAGAAGTACCAGCAGATGAGTTGAAGAAGTAATCGAGTCAGGCGGAATCTTACTTGTATCTTAACATTCTAAATTGTTATTTAACTCAATACTTTTTTAGTCAAAATAAGTTATTAACGTTTTTGTAATAATTTAACTATATATCTTCCTCTCGCGTCACGATGGATTTGTTATTTAAAAGATTACTTTATGGTTCGAACCGCTCGCGAATGATTCATAGAAATTGAAATAATGCCTAGAAGAAACTTTTTCTCGGGCTTGTTTGTTTAGTTAAATGAATTCGTAAGTGAATAAAAAGGCCGAGTCAGTTCACTATTTGGAGAACATTTCAAGCGATAATAGTTTTTTTTTTTGAGGATTAATCGAAACAAATTTCGAAGAGATTGAAAAAATTCGTTGAGTCAAAACTGAGGAAGATTTAAGATTCTAGGTGAAGAGGAAATTTGGGGGAGATTAAGGAAAATTTGTACTGATAGAGAAGATTCGCAAATAAGAAAAAATAAAATGCACGACTGGGTCGCACGAACTTGCTCCTATGTAATAGACTAGGAATTTAAAAAACGAATTTTATTAGAAAAAACTGTTCATAAGGATAAAATTATTTTTTTAAATTCTTTCAGTATTAAGACAAAAACAGAATGCTATGCAAATATGAATTTATACAAGAACAAAAATTATAAGTCCTTGTAGTGGTTTCTTAAAAAAACCTTTTATGTACAAACTTTTTAAAAGGTTTTTAAGAAAAAATTTTGGTACGCCAATTTAAATTTTTTATTATTGCTCTAATAAAAATTAAATTTACAAAAAAAAAATATTGAGCAGTTTCGGAGGTATCGAATTTTCAAAAAAAGGAAAGATAGATTTTTATTTCAAAAATTCAAAAAATATTTATTTTAAAGTTTTTAAATGCAATGTGTTTAAGACTTTTTAGAAGCTTCTCTATAAAAAATTTCATTAAGATCTGTTATGTGGATAATGAGAAATTCAAAATTCTAAAAAATGGTTCTATGGTAGGTACAAGATGTAATATCTTAATTTCAAAATTTTTTTTCTTAAATTAAAGATAGCAAAAATTAATTAAAAGAAAAAAAAATTCGTATGGCAGGTACCATTATTTTTAGTCTTAAAAAAAAAAAGAAAAAAACGTGTGGGGGGAAAATTTAAAGTGATGTCTACCAAGTTTGATGAAAATCGGCCGAGCCGTTTAGGCTGTAGTCGAACAGACAGGATTGTGAGACCCACTTTTTTAGTCTTCGCTATCATCGTTATGTCAACTTTGATCAAAATCTCGAGTTCGATTTTTTTTACGAATGCATAACTTGCCTTAAAGTATCTATAAGTCGCAAGTAAAAATGGTTATTTTTGGTACCCGTCTGGCACCATTATTTTTTGTTTTTGATTTTCTCAAAAATGGTACCACCGATTTTGATCCTTTTGTTTTACTAAAGCTCCCAAAAAAATTGAATTGTGTATTCAAATTTTCAAAAAAAAATTTTTTTAATTTTGGATTAAAAAAAAAAATTCAAAATTTTGTTTTAAAAACTCAATATTTCGAAAACCCTAAGCAAAATTTTTTTAAACTTGATAAATAAAAATTTCTCAAAAGATGTGACAAAACAAATTTTATTTTACCTAAACATAAATGTACCCACCATACAGATGTTTTCAAAATCGTATTTTTTTCGAAAACGGGTGCCTAGAATTTTGATAAATTTTTTTTTCTTTCTATTAATTACAGCTTGTACCTACCATAGAACCATTTTTATAATTTTGAATTTCTCATTAGAGACATTACGGATTTTAATGAAATTTTTTATAGAGATGCTTCTGAAAAGTTAAAAAAACATTGCGTTTCAAAACTTAAAAAAAAAAAATATTTTTTGAATTTTTGGAAAAAAAGTTATTTTTTTTTTTGTAAAATTCGATATCTCGCAAACGGCTCGATATTTTTTTTGGAAATTTAATTTTCTTTTGTACAATATTAAAAACTTAAAGGTGCTCTACTAAATTTTTTTCTTAAAAATGTTTTAAAAATTTTGTATACAAAAGCTTATTTTCTTAAAGAAACCACTACAACGACTTATAATTTTTGTTTTTGCTTAAATTCATACATAATTGCATAGTTTTCTGTTTTTATCTCTTTCTACTAAAAGAATTTAAAAAATTAATTTTATCCTTATCAACAGTTTTCTCTAATAACATTCGTTTTTAAAATTCATAGTATATTACATAGGGGCAAGTTGCTCGTGCGACCCAGTCGTGCATTTTATTTTTCATGTTATACGCGCACTCAAGGGGTTATGAGTACTCTTATAATGTTAAACCATATGGACGTAGACGACATGTGGTTTCAGCAAGACAGCACTACGCCCCACAAACTAGACGCCGATAATGACATTCTGCATCAACGATTTGAAGGTAAGATTATTTTTGGCAGAACTAACGTGAATTGGCCACCAAGCTTATGCGATTTGACCCCGCTAAACTTTTTCTTGCGTTTTTTGTTTTTTTTTTGTTTTAATTCTAAGGTCTAGTTAAGCATAACACAGATAATCGCTCATATTCAGCCAGATCAATACGGAAGGGTGATTGAAAATTGGACCACTTGGATCCGTGCCACCGAGCGATGTCATTCAAGTGCTCAATAGAAGCTAAGCTTGAAAATATACTCGTAACGTATTAAAAATATGATTTACTTATTAGTTAAATTCTTATTGTTATTTTCAAATTTATAAATAAATTTATCTTCAAAATTATATAAGCTAGACATACCTCTTAAAAGTTGGCTGCTGTATTTAGACGTAAGATTAAATAAATGTGCTGTTTTCAAAATGTCTTAGTAAAGTTAAATTGAATTGAATCGAGCGATGTCATATTCCAAAAAAGAAAAGTAAAAAATATAATTGCAAATGTATGTACATAAAGCGTCTTTCCTTTTGTTGCTCTGATCAGAACCTGAGTGAACCTATCAATTTGAGCAGAGAATAAAAATGAACAGAGAATTTCATGCATGAAGAATATTACATACATATGAAGTTCGCAGAGTTCAGTTTTTTAATCCGCCTTCTCGTAAATTTTTTTAGATCTCCAAGATTGCACGCAAATTGAGAACAGATACACACAAGTTTTGGGTTCTGATATTTCTGAAAAGAAACAGATTTGTGTTTGACAACTCAGTGTTTGATATGATTTGCTCAAGGGGCAATAGGTATGTGAAATATTTCCATGCTGCGTTCTAAAAACAAGATATTTTAATTCCAACGACCTTTAAAAAACACTCATAAGTCAAGAGCACTTGAAGGTCCTTCATAAAAACTCATTTTCAAATTGCTCTTGTACTAATCTCCTACTCAATTCATGTCAAATTCCTATTCATCATTTCTCGAAACTGTTTTTTGTTTTTTTTTTTAAGGAAATGTCATTGTTTCCCTAGAATTGACAATTTGCAAAAGTAACTAGTTTACTTTCGTTCATCGGAAAACCACCCCCTCCTCCCCTATTCTCCATACATAATGCAAATTCAAAAACACTGAATTTCAATTCAAAGTGAAAAATTGTGTCATTGAGTTAGTGAGAATTTACAAATCAAGCTCCAATGTTGGAATCCTTCGCCATACAGATCCAGACAGTAGAGAAAACGATTGATGATAGGGTATACATTTATACATCAGCCATTGACATTTCATGTACCCATTTTGAGCAAATTCGATTTCTCATCTCTCACACGGCTTACCCCTTTGTGAATGGCAGTCCCGGAGAGCCCTGCCACCCATCACACTATACCACCAAACTCGAACTCCCATCTGAACATAGCCATGGCAAAATAGCGCATTACAAGTGATTACACGGATTTCGAGAAATCATCACATCAACTGGGTCAATCACGTCATCTCTATACAATGCTAACCGGGTTTGGGTTTAGTTCAGGGTGTTCGATTCTGAACACCATCGATATTCATAGATACCAAACGAAGGGAAGAGGAAGGAGGAATGGCATCAGAAACAAAATTCCATCATTTTTATTTTACATTCGAGCTTTAGAGCCATTTTGAGGGTTGTTAAGAGTTGCAAATATTTGTATCCGTAAGTGTGTTGTAAGAGGGTTAAAATTTTACGTGACTAGAATTCAGCGAGACCCAGAACCATAAACGGGAACAATTCGCCAAAAACGCCGGAATTTTAACATTGATGATCATAACAACTCTTAGGTACGCCCGCTCATAATATTTGTACTCTTGAATGTATCCATTGATTTTTCATTATGGAAACCCACCAACCTCCTTTGGCGACCTCTGGGATGGGATGACATTGAAGTCTTAGCAAGGGATTTTGTGTATAGTGTTTTAGTATTATGGCTGTTCATTTCTGCAGCTTATTTCCAACAGTAATTTGCAAAGCTCTTTGTTTTCAGGATGGCACTGAATAATTTTGGTAAATGTGCGAACTGCGAAAAATACATAACTACGAGTACATCTGGTGGAGGAATTTTGAAACAATTGAACGAACCTCGATGCAAGTTTGCTTATTCATTTTTAATACAATGTCAATGTTCTAGCTAATATCTCCTTTTTCGTATTTTGAAGCAGCTTGGGATATATGTAAGCAAAAATAGTTCTAAAACATGGATGCAATTAGAGATAAGTGTGCAAAAGCACGTGTTCATTATTTAAATGGTTAAAAACATCCTTCCGTTAGTTTGAACTAAAAAAAGAACTATCGAAAGCATTTTGCGATCTCCAGTGATTTAATTTTTTAAAAACGTTTTTTTTTTTTAAATCTTATTCTTTTTTATAAACCACACGAGCTGAAGGGTTTATTGAGAGACCATTATAATGATACAGCACAAGCAATGGTGAAATTTGAGAGAACTTGTCTGAGTTTAACGTGGATCCCTAGCTATTAAGCCTTTACCCCACGGGTGGCCTACCACCATCGGAGTCAGATTGAGTCCTGACCATTAACCCCAAGACAGCCGAAGCCATCTTAGTAGCAAAGCTGAACATGTTGTAGGCATGAACACCTCTTGCTTAGAGTCGAGGTCTATCTACACCTCTTGAATCCAGGCACGCCTGGAAACCATATGTCTCCGCTATGGAATAAACCACAGCCACCACGATACTCCCACTAGGGGGGCCTACCTCATAGATAGCCTGAAGAGAGCAAACACGCACGCGACAGCTGCACCTCACCATCCGAAGACAGAATAGGAGAGCCCTAAGACGATACGCTATTGTTCACAAAACTTCATGGATTGCTCGCTTTGTATGCGACGACTGCACTTCTCTATCGGAGATAGAATAAGAGAGTCCGAAGACATACTGCTCACTTTCCTTGGGCAACTATCTCCCGTGGCACCAGAATATAGCATCTGGTAAGCTTCGCAACCTCGTGGGTCACACTTGTAGATAGGTACTTCCTACAAAAGCCCCAAGACCTACCAATCTTATTAGATATACGTTTTTCCAGACCTGATCGAAGTAGAAATCACGTCCAGATATGCGTACTCCTCAGGTGAGTTGTAACACACTCCTTAGCGGATTCCTACTTTTAATGGATACCGTCCCGTTTTTGTTCCCATCTAGTCGGTTCAGTTACTTTCGTAACCTATCCACGGACACCACGAGGAGGTCGACAGGAACGTGGAAAGACAAGCTAAAGGTAAGGTGCTATTCCGACTCGCTGGTAATTCAGCTGAGCAGGCCCCAAAGAACATCAACTGGGAGGAAAACAATAGAGAGTTCAGTGAAGCCCTGGACATGCCATACCACTCAAACCCGCCGTACAATCCCGCCCGCGTGAAATTTGAGAGGGGGGATTCAATATCGAAGAGAAAGGAACTGTTGATGAACATTCGAAAACCGTGCCGGGTAAATTATTTTATTATTGTGCTTCGCAATTAAGAAAAACGAATCTCTGTATTTGACGGTACGATCAGAATAAATTAGGCTGGAGGATGAACTGATGGTCAGGTGAACTGATTGAGGGGCGGAATGCAACTTGCATTCGTTAAAGTGGTTTCTTAAAAAAATAAAGCTTTTTTATAAAAAAATTTTTACATTTTTAAGAAAAAAATTTGGTACGTCAACTTAAAGATTTTATTATTGTTCGAATAAAAATTAAATTTCTTAAAAAATATTAACCTGTTTTTGAGATATAAGAGGAAAATACGAATTTTAATAAAAAAAAATATTGATATTTTTGTTTTTTTTTTTTTTTCAAAATTAAAAAAAAGTTGTTAAGTTTTGAAATGCAATATTTTTTCAAACTCTTTTTAGAAACTGTTTTATGAAAAATGTCATTAAATTCTTTTATGCCGATAGTGAGAAATTTATTATTGGAAAAAATGGTTCTATGGTAGGTAAAGTCAGTAATATCTTACTTTAAACTTTTTTTTATTGAATTATAGATCTTAAGAATTAATCGAAAGAAAAATAAAATGCTCGACTGGGTCGCACGAGCAACTTGCCCCTATGTAATAGACTAGGAATTTTAAAAACAAATGTTATTAGAGAAAACTGTTGATATTATTTGAAAAAAAAAAATATTAGCAAGATTCTCAGAACAGAATGTTTTGTAGATTGTATTAAAAAACTTTTATTTATCAAATCTTGAAAAAATCGAGCATGGGGTTTTCGAAATATTGAGTTTTCAGAAAAATATTTTGAAATTTTTTTTAAAAATGTAAGCAAAAATTTTTTGAAAAGTTGAATACACAATAATATTGAAACTGGAGCCTTAACATAAAAAATAATCAAAATTGGTGGTACCGTTTTTGAAAAAATTAAAAACAAAAAAAAATTGTTCCAAGGGGGGTACCAAAAATAATAATTTTTTGAAAATTTTTTTTAAACCATTACCTAGGCTTAGCTAAATTAAATTTTATGAATTTTTTTTAGAATTTGTGGGACAGGTACCGTTATTTTTTGTCTTAAAAAAAAATAAAAAAACATCAAAACTTTCAAACAAAATTGAAACCCATATCTACCAAGTTTGAAGAAAATCGGCCGAGCCGTTTAGCTGTAGTTGAACTTTGAGCTCGTGAGTTATTTGGTTCTTTTACGGATGTAGATGTAGAGCCAAGTCTTCACCAAAAATTCTGCAAGTTGAAGTCTGCGAAAAGCCGAGTTCCTGTACACGGCGAGCAAATGATTGCCTCGGGCTCTACCGATCTTACATTCCTTTGACGTATGAACGTTGACTGGTTGATAACTGGTTGTCTCAAATTTTGGTCAGTAAATGTGAAGAGTTGACTGTTAAGGGCCACTACATCCACCGTAAAATGGGCGTAACGTATGCACTGAGGAAAACTCCATATATACAATGGAACCACAAAATTATCTTAGTCGAAAGAACCCGCTTTTTACAAAATGTTCTTTATACCTTTTCTTCGACGTTTAATTTCCATTTTAATTCGGGCTCGAGAATAACACATAGATATACCTACTGCACTGAAGGAGAGCTCGAGTATTTACCCGTTAAGTAGGGCGAAGTGGAGGGGCTTATCTTTTGTTGTCAAAATATATTAGTTCAGTTTTGCTTTGGTTAACTCGCTAGTTCACAACTCGTATGCCAGTTTCTAACCTTTCTCAAAGGCATTGGTCAACCATAAAACACTTCGCATTTATTTAAAAGTCCTTAAAGATTGTACGCACTTTATTGAGTGGAATTGCAAAAAAAAAAAAAACAGTTATCCCACAACCGAAGGAAAATTCAATGGTTTTAAAAGTTCAACAAGTTTCATTGAAAATTTTTTTTCATTAAAATTGCTTTCAATAACTTAAATGCATGAACACCCTACAATCCAGGGGTTTTTCCCATGTAGTACAAGGTGGCACAAAATTAATCACCCTACCGGAAGATGTTTCAATTTTTGGCAATGGCGTCGCACGTCAATCAAATTTGAGAATTGTGAACTATACTGCTGGACTGCCGATATCACTGAGAACGAAAGAACATCAACCAGATGACGGGCAAAGCAATTGGACATCACCAGACGCACCCTACAGCGAATTTTAGTAAAAGACCTACACATGTTCCTGTGCAAAATGCAAACAGTTTATCATCAGTTAATGACTGCTTACAGTTCGTCACGTGTGAATTATTGTCAAGACATACTCAATTTCAACAATCAAGAGCACTATTTTGTTTCGAAAATCATCATTAGCAACGAGGCGCATTTCCACTTAAGCGGTTACGTCCATAAGCAAAATCTTCGTTTTTGGGGCACTGAAAACCCCCGTGTGATGCACTGTTACTGGAAAATAGTACAGGGCTATGCATGATAAACCATTCCATGCTAGCGGAATTGGAAAAGCGAGGCTTGCTGAACAAGTAGTTTTAACAAGACGGTGAAATCGCACACACAGCACGAGCCACAATAGATATTGTGAAGGAAGCGCCTCCTGGTCACGTAAGCTCTCGTTTTGGTAATTTGGCATATACAGCAAGATCGCTTAATTTAGCCATCCCCAACTTCTTTCTGTGGAGCTAATTGAAGTTGCTGGCTTATGCCAATAAGCCTCAGACAATCGCAGCCTTTAAGGAGAATATTCGACATTAATGCGAACAGCTTCCACCAGAAATGTTGCGGAAAGAAATGGAAAATGCCATAAAACGGGCATAAATGTGTATCAATACTGACGGCAGCCACTTGACGGATATCATCTTTTCCACTTTACAGGAAAAATTGTAAGGGTCCAAATAAAGATTTGCATCACACAAAATATTTTTTTTTATTTAGTAGAAAAGTGATTCAAAAATAAATTTTTATGACTAAATTTGCGTCACCTTGTTTAGGGCATACATTATGTATGCTCAATTTTGGATGCAGATTTGTCCAGGATAATTGACTTAGAAGCGAAGTTAAAGACTTTAAGCCGATAAATGATCGCCTGGGAGAGACCGTTTTCTAACATACCTTAGAAAACATAAAATCAATATGTGCATCATAGGACCCTACTGATCAATTTGATAACGAAAAACGGTTTTCGACTGATTGGTTTTACAGAAACTTGAGATATGCTTAAAGCAAGACTTTCCAAAACTAAGGACCCACACAGTAACCTGGCGTTCTCCAGACCTCCAAAAAAGAGGGCTTTGTACTCCTGTGAGGTAAATCATCTAAAAGATCAAAATTGGACTGTGTCACACGAACTTGGTTTTATATTCAAGGGACTAATAAATGGTCTTATATTATGTTATTATAAGGAAATTTTTCAAAAATATGAAATTTATTATTGAAATGGCTAACAAAGAATCTTTAATAGTTTGAGCTAAAAATATAATACTATGTGATTTCTTTAGCAAAAATCAATGTATAAATGAAACATTTTTGTGACCTTTCCAATTTATATACAAATAAAAGTTTTTTGTTTTCAAAGCAGGCTCTTTTTTTTTCTTAAGGGAAAGCGAGAAGAAATGCTTGATGCACCGTAAGGAAGTCTTGGCGTTGACCCTTTGATCATCCCCGTATGTCGGACTCCCTACATACCGACTAAAACTCCTCTAAAACCCTTTTGGAGTCTGACCTACCGACCTACCCACCCGGGACCGCTCTTTACATTACTTCAGGGGGGTTGTCAAGTTTCCCTTGCGGGATCAACTAGCGGGATTGTTTCCCGATCATTTTCATTTTCTCTTTTGTTTTTCTTCTGAGAATATTATCTGTGAACCTACAAACGTTTTGACAGTTTTCATAACTATGTAGCATCTTCTGGACTATGTTCTCTAGACTGATGGCGCCAGTACTTCTTTGTAAATGTTGACGGAGGTACTTTCATCTTTTGCACGCTAAGAAAGTATGGTTTACATCGTCTTCTTGTGAATCCCCGTATTGGTAGGCTGGATTGTTTGTTTTTCCGATCTTGAGGAGTAAGGCTATGAAATAACCGTGTCCGGTCAGTAACTGGGTAACGTAGTAATTGACCTTACCGTGTTTACGGTTGTTCCTCACCGCCACGTTCTTGATCAGCCTCGCTGTCCATCTTTCTCTGCTTTCTGAACTCCAACGCTCTTGCCACTTCTGAATTGTAAGCCGCTCGGCCGTTTCGGGATGCCGCTTTCAATCTAATGTCCGCCTTTTTGTCGTAAACGTACTTCCTTTCTGCGGCTAAGAGATCGATGAGAGTCACTCCTGCGACTACAAGGACGGCTGGTTCTGACACCGTTCGATAGAAGCTGGCTATGCGTAGAGCTCCTCGTCTTTGTACTGTCGCCATAAGTTTGCGGTACTTCTGTTGTTTAAGTACGTCAGCCCAGATTTCGCTTCCGTATAGAAGGATAGCATGCGTTTTCGACATCAGTAGTATTCAAAGCAGGCTTAAGGTCAATTTTATGTTGTTCATGCAGCAAAGTTCAATAGACTTGTAACTAACATTTGTAATATTCAAAAATTCATAAATATATGAAGCTTCGCAGGTACACTGCATGTATGTAACCATACAAAAACCCCTTCAATAGATTTAAAACTTGACCAGAGTCAAATCTTTCATTAAAATCTCCCTCCTTATAATATACAACGAATTGTTGGCTTATAAACAGAGTTCGGAGAAATAGAAAGAAACCGAATTTACAACAACAAAACTTGAATGACTAATAAAAACGCTAGTCCTCAAGTGATAATTGATAAACGATAAAACCTAAATTGGGATGGACCTGATCATGTGGTCTCGGTAGCGTGATACGTAGGGCATTGGCTTCTGACGACGCTAGGTCTGGGTTCAAATCTCAGTCAAGGCAAAAAGTTTTTCGATTAAACTTGATAGTATAAAGGCTATGCACCACTAATAAAGGAGTCTGATGACTTGGCAACCGTGAAATAGCTATAACTCCAGCCAAATAAGAACCCACTTGGTGGTAGTTCATTCAAGTTGTTGTTGTAATATTCAAAAATTCAAAAAATCTTAAAATTGTCTTTTGAAATAAAAACCATATTCTACTTTTTCCCAACAAACATCAACCATCTGGACGTTTTTTGATGTACATAAAATCAAACAGCCTGAACCCCAATGTTTTTTAAAAGTATACCCTTCTTCTGTTCACTGTATCAAACTTTCCAACTATTTGCTTATATTGATTTTTTTAAGTTTTTTGTTTTATTAAGTGTTACTACAAATATGTATACAATTTTTTAAATTTAATTTTCTTCAAATACCATGACAATACAAACAAACAAAAATATAAGTATCATAACAGAATAAATAGCATTATATCACAATTGCTGACTTCTCGCTTCGACACAATATTTACACTTTTCAACAAACTGCAAACATTATTGTTCGAATGTAGACTATTCATTCTCATGAATAGCAAAATGCACGTATTTATTGAACAAGCCATGCAGAAAAACAAAAAAGTCCTGCTGTGCGCCCTGTAAATAATATGAAGAGAGCCAGAGACTACAACATCCGGTTAGTGTAACACAAGTTGCCAATGGCCACCTTCGACATCCTGCGAAACAAGAAAATAACAAATCAAAATAAAAAATATTCGAAACAGAAAATAAACTCAATGGAATGATTCCTTTTTTTTATATTACAAACTTGAAATTGAACTTTACTGAATAAATAACTGTAATAAATCTATTTATAAAAATTCATACACTTTGCATCAATTGAATAGGGAAAGTCATTTTTTTGAAATTTTTTTTTTTTCGATGCAAAAGCAAGTGCCTGTGATTGTTAAGATTAATAATATCTTAACATTTTGAATGTCAGTCAATTTTTGAGCTTCAGCAATAAATACAAAACATAAAGATACTAAAATATTTTAAAATAAAATGCACGACTGGGTCGCACGAACTTGCTCCTATGTAATCTACTAGGAATTTTAAAAACGAATGCTATTAAAATAAACTGTCCATAAGGATAAAATTAATTTTTTAAATTCATTTAGCAGTAAGAGATAAAAACAGAATGCTATGCAAATCGCGACCCTAGAACAACAAGGTTCTAAGTACACCAAAGTGTGTTTTGAGAAAAACGCATCTGAATATTTGAAGTCTTTTATTGGGATACTGTTTAAAAAAATAAAAAAAAAATTTTTATAACCCGATGAATATGCATACAATCTATAAAATTTTTACTTTAAAACCTAATAAAACCAGATTTTTAACCCTTAAATTTGACTTTAAAAATCATTATAGGACTTTGCTGCTCAACGATGCGACACTATATTCTAGAACAATAAGGTTCTATGTAGCACTTAGAACCTTGTTAACTTATATTTTCATATTTCTTTTCACATAGAACCTTGTGAACTTGGTTTCTTTTTTTTGAATTTAGTGAAACAAAGTTCTAAGTGGAAGTTAAAACCTTTTTAAATAAATCTCAAATCGAAAATATACAGATAGAACTCTGTAGCTCTGGATATTTTGTGAAACAAGGTTCTAAGTGGCAGTTAGAACCTTATTGATTAAATCTCAAATGGAAAATATGCAGATAGAACTCTGTAGCCCTGTCTATCATGGAAATGGAAAGAGATAGAGCAAAATGGATTGCGGGAATCGAAAGAGCACCCTAAATTTACCCAGATTTGATATAAAACTCATTTTTTTCAAAATTGTCGGTTAGAACCTTGTTGTTCTAAGGTCGCGAAATATGAATTTATGCAAGAACAAAAATTATAAGTCGTTGTAGTGGTTCCTTAAAAAAATAAGGTCTTATATACAAAATTTTTAAAATATTTTTAAGAAACGCCAACTTTAATTTTTTATTAATGTACGAAACAGAATTAAATTTCCAAGAAAAATACTAAGCCGGTTTTGAGATATCGAATTTTCCAAAAAAAAATGACTTTTTTTTTAAATTTTTTAGGAGCTTATTTATAAAAAATGTCATTAAAATCCGTTATGCCGATAATGAGAAATTCAAAATTCGAAAAAATCGTTCTATGGTAGGTACAGTTTGTAATATCTTGTTTTCAATTTTTTTATTAAATTATAGATCGTAAGAATTAATTGAAAAAAAAAAAAATTTTTGCGAAATTCTCGGAACCGTTTACGAGAAAAATATGATTTTCGAAAACCATTTTTTTGTATGGAGGGTTCCATTATTTTTAGGTAAAATAATTCCTTTTTTCTCATATCTTGTAGATTGTAGTAAGAAACTTTTATTTATCAAGTCTTAAAAAAATCGAGCATGCAGTTTTTGAAATATTAAGTTTTCAAAAAAAAATTTTAAACAATTTTTTAAAAGTCCAACAAAATTTTTTTTGAAAATTTTAATGCACAATAATATTGAAACTGCTGGGAAGCCTTAACATGAGAAAATGATGAAAATCGGTCGTACCGTTTTTGAGAAAATCAAAAACAAAAAAAAAATGGTTCCAAGGGGTACCAAAAATATTATTTTTTTGGAATTTTGTTTCAACCATTACCTAGCTTTAAGTAAATGAAATTTTTTGAATTTTTTTTTAAATCTATGGAACAGTTTTTGAAAAAAAAAAATATTTATAAAATTTCGAAAAAAAATTTTATGGCAGGTACCGTTATTTTTGGTCTTAAAAAAATATGCGGGGGAAAAAATTAAAACCCAATATCTACCAAGTTTGAAGAAAATCAGGCGAGCCGTTTAGCTGTAGTCGAACAGACAGACAGACAGAATTGAATTGAGAGACCCACTTTTTTGGTCTTCGCTATCATCGCTAATGTCAACTTTGATCAAAATCTCGAGATCGATTTTTTTTAAGAATGCATAACTTTCCAATAGTACTTATAAGGAAACAAATCCGGCGACGTAAGAGTCAGGTTAGTGATTTTATTGAGGAGATATCGATCTTCCAGTGGATTAACCTTAGCTAGGGCCAGGTGGGTCAGAAAACCCAAGATTTATTCCAATACTGTTTGGGTATAGATAAATGCGTTGTCTTCGTTTTGATTTTCGGGAGTGTTTTAAAAAAGTAATTTTCGCTTCATATAGCCACACATACTTAACGTTCGCTTCAAAAACACTCACCCATATTCTGAAACTCGTATTCGACTACAGTCGTATGCGATCTTTTTCGTTTCCCAATATTAATAAAATTGAAGTCGGTTTTCGACTCCTGGAATAACAACATACGACTTTAGTCGAATACGAGTCGTAAATGCGAGTTTCAGAATATGGGCGACTGTTTTCTTTTCATTCCAAACTTAAATAATTTTGTAAAACTTGTCTAAAAAATTATGAAACTTTCACCTTTTATCATAAAGGTTTCTCTTTTAAATTATTTATTGAAAACTCTTTTCTTTGTTCGGTAATTTAACTTCACATTTGCACCCATTGAAATAGATGCCAAATAAAAAAATTAAGTGTCTCCCAAAAATATTAAAGTCATAAAAAATACATGGCTTCAATCCGGTGATTATAAGTGTTTCTATTTGAATAAAGGGTGCACTAAATAACAAACATTTTTGCTTGTTTCGCAATTGGTCAGGCTGAGTATTTTTTTTTCAGTTCACCCATTTCAGCCCTTCGAAGGATTTATTGTGTTTGTTTAGCTGAGAAGAGTTCGAACGCACTATTCCTCTACCTTTCTCTCTCTCTTTGTCTGTCTTCATTGCCTTAACTCCGAACTGGACGGCAGAGTTTGGAAAACGGAATTAAGTTGTGAATTTTGAAAACGAGCTTCCTGCAAAGTGTATAGAAAACATGTTGGGAGACTACAATGGCATGTCCTATAATACCTTCCCTGGCTATATGGATGCGACGTACGTCAGCAAGGGACTATGCCATTATTGCAAGTACTATGCCGAGCCATACTGCCCCAATGCATTTGAATGCAATTCGTGATTTGCATTTTATATAGATTTAGTGGGGATTTTATTATCCTGTCGTAGGATATCAATTGGAATGCATTTGCAACAAAAATATACACACACACACAATGCTAAACGAAAAGGATTTGCATATAAAGTTTTGCCGAAGGAGAAGCACCAGAACAACAAAAAAAAAACAGTTTACCCAAACAAACCATGATATAGAGAGTATTGAATGTCCTGTGAGGGCTACCAACTATGTGTATCACCGTATTGATACTATGATCACTGTTTGGAAAACATTCGTAAATCCTTGCTCCTTGGATACTCTGTTACCATACAGTTTATAAATTACATTCGTCCTGTGTATAATGTATACAGACATACATAATTTTTCTTCCAAAGGACCCCAAATGGAAAATAATAGCTTAATAGATGCAGGATCTTTGTGTTCACCTAGAATAAGATATATGTATTATAGTTGAATGTAATAACTTTTTGAGATGACTTTGTGGTTTGTTAAAGTTGTAAATGCAATCCAAATCGAAACTTTTAGCCAAATTGTTGTGTTTTATTGGCAAACATAGCTAACGATGGGTTAAAAGTAACTTTTATCCTACAAATTGCATAACAATCAAAGGAGCTATTAAAATAAAAACTTTTATTGGAGTCGTAAAAATACTATTAATCTTGCTAGTTTGGCTTTTTAAGCACTTTTATTTACTTGGATTGAAGTTGCAATTACACAAATAATTCCCTAGTTTTATTAGATTTTAAAAAGTTGTATTCAAAAACATGTTCGTATATACTAAATTTTGCTATTCAATTTTACATACATATGTACGTCAAATTTATCGAAATAATGGAAAATATTTTTTCTCTTAAACTCGGTTTTTTAAATATTGCGAACTTATATAGGCACTTCTTCACTTCCAAGCAGAACTATGTATTTATTTAATTTAATGGCTTTAGTTATCGGTGAAAGGAAATGTGTGTTTTGCTATTTATGTAGAATCTGGTAGGTTATTTCGTCATTCTCTTTACATCAGAGAGCTGTGCCACAAACCAAAAATCCAACTTTCTAAAAAGGAATTTCTTTACTTACCTAGACAGTTAACAAGAAAATTTGTGTCCTTATGACCAAACTTTACGCATTTGAATAGTTAAAACGATAAACTTCCCTTTGCACGTGGTAAATGAGTTTAAGATAGCATTTCGCCTGAGTTTGACAATCGAAAATCTATAGCAAGTGGTGAAAGAAATACTTGCTGCTGGTTTTGTGAACAAACTATAACGGACACAGACAAAATTAAATTTGTAAATTTGGTAATTGTTATTTGAATATTGTTCAATTGAACAGTTAAAATAGTTTTTTTGCCTCAGTAAACTCTGACATCATAGTTTTTCTATTTCATTAAGAATGTGGGTGCTTTCATAAACGCAAGGTTGCGAAAGTCTTACGCATACGTCAAAATATGCATGCAAATGAAAAAATGTAAGATTTTCATAAAAGCAAAATGCAAATATTTGCAGCGCAAATGTGCAACTACAAAAACTCAAATGCAATCTGAATTTCTTTCTTAATGAAAGAGACAGATATTTAGTATAAACGATTTCCTTTCCGTTATTGTTCCATCTGTCAAATTCTTTCCCTTGAAATTTCAAAGTTCAATTGAAAGTAATAACAAACGGCACCACAAAATTGTTCAGGCTCAAAAAACTGTTCATAAATGCAGCCTTAACCACATGCGCAAATATTTTGAATGACTTTAATATGATTGCAATAATTGATCGCATGTAAACAAAGCAACCATGCATTTATGAAAACACCCTGTTGTTTTAACAATACTATTCAAATCTAGCTGTACCTACATAAAAATGAGCAAATGGGCCATCAAAATGAAGAGCGAATAAAAGTTTTAAGAGAATATTAAACCGGCTTAAATGTTTACTTCTCTGGGTTTACATCATTCAAAGATCTGTTCAGTACCGGGAGCTATGTTGGATTGGGTTTTTGCTCGACAACTAAATTTTTAAATATAATTTTTGATAATAAATTGTAGAAAAAGCGTTATATGCATTATAAAAATCCTTCGTATTTTGGCAGAAATTTCGTCAGTTAAATGAAACTGCCCAAATTCAATATTTTGATCAAAGTTCACATTACGATGATAGCAAAGACGAAAATATTTGGTCCGTCTGTCTATATGTCTGTATGTCTGTATGCCTATACCTCTCCCTACAGCCTAAGCTGCTGGAGGTATTTTCTTCAAACCCGGTACTTAAAGGTCTTCGGTGATTCCCTAGAGGAGAAATTGATTGTTTTTTTTTTTTTGAAAATTCAATACCTTGAAAACGGGTACAGGATTAAATTTTGAAAGTACGTTCAAAAATGTATATCATTAAATACTCCTATCACGAATTCACGAAACTTTTACGAGTACCGAAAAAAGCTATCACCAAATCCGTTCGTAATGACAATTTGTATGAGATTTTCCACTACGATGAATTTTTTGAAAGATTTTTTTCGGGATTCGTAACAAGTTTTCGATTACTATGGAATTCGTGATAGGGCGACTAAAAATTTGTATATCAAATTTTTTATAAAAATTTTAAGGAAAACTTAGTATGAAAAAAAAACATGTTTCAGAATGTTCGTATGTCTATGAAATGAAAAATCTTATTTACGAGTATCTTAAAAACGCCTCTAACGATTTTGATAAAAAATAAAATGGACGAATGGGTCAAAAATGAATGTTATTAGAGAAACTGTTCATAAGAATAAAATTCATTTTTTAAATGACTAAAAAAACTTCTTTAGTAGTTAAAGGTAAGAATAGGATGCCATGTGATTCAAGCAAATATAGATTTATGCAAGAACAAAAATTATAAGTCTTTGTGGCGGTTTCTTAAAAAATAAGGTTTTATATAAGAAAATTTCAAAACATTTTTAAGAAAAAAAGTTGGTATGCCAATTTGAACTTTTTACAATTGTATGAATAAAAATTAAATTTACAAAAAAAAATATTGAGCCGTTTTCCAGATATTGAATTTTCAAAGAACAAAAAATTGATTTTTTTTTTCAAAATTCAAAAAAATATTTTTCTTAAAGTTTTGAAATGCAATGTTTCTTAAACTTTTTAGAAGAAATTTAATTAAAATCCGTTGTGCTGATATTGAGAAATTCAAAATTTGAAAAAATGGTTCTATGGCAGGTACAAGCTGTAATATCTTAATTTCAAATTTTTTTTATCAAATTAAAGATCGTAAAAATTAATTAAAAGAAAAAAATTTGTTTCAAAATTCTAGGTGCCGTTTTCGAAAAAAATACGATTTTTGAAAACCATTTTTTAACATTTGTATGAAGGGTACCGTTATTTTTAGGTAAAATGAATTTATTTTTCTCATATCTTGTAGATTATTTTTCCAAACTTTTATTTATCAAGTTTTGAAAAAATCGAGCATGGGGTTTTCAAAATATTGTGTTTTCAAAAAAAAATAAAAAAAAAAATTTTCGGAAAATTAAAAATTAAAAAAAATGATCAAAATCGGTGGTACCGTTTTTGAGAAAATCAAAAACAAAAAAATGGTCCCAAGGGGGTACCAAAACTACTAATTTTTTGGAAAAATTTTTTCAACCATTACCTAGGTTTAACTTAACTAAATTTTTGGAATTTTTTTTTTTTTTATATCGTTGGGACAGTTTTTGAGAAAAAAAAATATTTATAAAATTTCGAAAAAAAATCGTATGTTAGGTGCCGTTATTTTTGGTCTTAAAAAATCAAATCAAAAAACATCCGGGGGTAAAAAATTAAAACCCATATCTACCAAGTTTGAAGAAAATCGGCCGAGCCGTTTGGCTGTAATCGAACAGACAGACAGACAGACAGACAGAATTTCCAGACCCACGTTTTTCGTCTTCGCTATCATCGTAATGTCAATTTTGATCAAAATCTCGAGTTCGATTTTTTTTTACGAATGCATAACTTGCCTTATAGTACCTATAAGTCGCAAGTAAAAAATTATGTTATTACCTAATAAGGTTTCCGAGAAAAAAATTCCCAAAAATCGTGCGTTTTTTTTTGGCATTCTAGACCGTACTTGTACCTTAATTGTCCAGCATAAGGGACAGATATCTTTTTAAAGTTAAGAAAATGCAGCACTTAGATTTTTTAGATTTTTGCAGCAACCTCCGAAGATAAATAAAACGTTAAAATAAATTAACATTTTCCTTCTGTTTTAAGGAAAAAGCAGAAGATCGTCTTTTTCTGCTGGAGATCCCCAATTTCACCGATTTTGTTGAAGTTTAGTTGTTGGTACCTTAAACAACTGCAAGGACGTTCATCCGAATGTATATTACAGCGTGAAGACAATGCTCATAAATAAAAAAAAATAAATTTTTGTTAATTTTATTCTTTAAACCAACAAATAAATACATCCCGGAAAATACATACACACGTTCGGGAATCCTCTTAAACAAAGTCCAAAGAATATCTTGTGTTTAAGATGCCAGGAGTAGCGTGAAAATACTCAGATGCATACTGTCGGTCTATTGTTTTATGAATCGATAATTTATTTCACTCCATTCCCACCTAGTCAATTAATATACTCGTATACAATATTGCAAAAAAAAAAAAACAGTGACATTAAAGTAACATTTCTAGGATTTCACCACACACACAACACAATCTTATGCATGTTTTTATTACGAGCGTGTCTTGTAGCACTTTCCCAAACCACTAATCGAACATGCAATGTCCGACTGTAATTATTCCTGCAAGACAAGAATTGCATGCAATGTAAGCAGATGCCATTAATATCCTGCCAACAGAAGCCAAAGGTCACATTTATGATAATATAAACTGCCGAAACTTTGGGAATGCATCTATCTGGGCCGTCAGATGCACATCTAGAAATAATAACAATCGTTAACACCATCATGCACTGACACATGAACACACACAAACAGAATATTCACATAATTTAGATTCGGTACACTCGGGCGTATGTGGAACAATATACGACCAGTAGTAGCAATCGTACGTATCGCAGAGGTTGATGTTCATGGTGACACGTTAATGAAGATGCAGATGCTGCGTGTTGTGGATACTGATGATGTTGATAATGTTAACATTATTATTGCACCTGCACGTGGGCATTTGCCACCCAGAAGTTGTGAGTACTCGTAGCGCTAATTGAGGATAATTCTATGAACACAATGAATGCTGCCCTCTACCATAACCCATCTTGAAGACGATAATTTGTGTGCGTCGTCGAAAGACAGTGTAGGTAGGCCAGTACTTGAGGCGGAAGATCATTGGACCGATAGCTGATTCACTGCAGGGACAATGACATGAATACGACATCTTCTCTCAGGGTGACAGGTGGCAAGGTGCAACTAGAATATCAACCTTAATGCTCATGGGCTCTAACGATACGAAAACGACGTACGACGCAAACGAAAATCACAACATGAAAATTAAAGGATGAAAACGAGAAGTACATGAATGCTTGAACTATTTTCGAGAGCCATTATCCCAAGTCCTAAGGTTTCTTTTGGAATTCACATCGTTTTAAATAAGTTTCTTCGGTGAAATGTGAAGGAACCGAAAGAGCGAATAAAAAAACTTTTATTTAACTGAATTGTGGTAACGATTTTCATTTTTGTGATTCTGCTTCTGCTGCAACTGCACTTTGGAATCTTTTGCCACTCCGCGTGGCTAATTAATGCAGTCGTTTTGGAAAGTCCAATTTAAGTGGTATCTAAGTGGTCTCCTGCTGTTATGTGCTTGCATTAGTCACGCCAGGGTTATAAGTTAGCCGATAAGTTTTGCTACTCCTACGAGAAGCAGTAGACTAGGTGAAGGTGCAATGAGGGATAAGCGATTCGTTGTGTTAAGCACTTAGAAATTTGGAAGGATTTGAAATTGTCAGTGTGGTGGTGATTTTATGATAGAAAATTCGAAAAGTTCCTTAATGTCGAGTAGGAGAAGTGTGTCAAGGAATAATTGTGTCTATAGGGCGTAATTATTCGTTTAAAATTACTATTGTGGAGATGTTAAGAAAAGTGGGTTTTGCTCATACCAACCATCGGTAAGAGTACCTGTGCATTGAGCTAGGGGCTTAACCGAGAGTTAGGTATTTTGTATGTGATTACCAATGGGAGAAACTCGAAATTTTGTCTTTTGTAGCTAATCTTAAATGGATAGCTGTCATGGAACAATTTTGTTTTTTTTTTTTTTTAAATTACTTATAAAATAGCTTCAACGATTTTGATTAAACTTTATATTTTTGAGATGTATTTAGTGATAGAGACGAGACTTTTAACTTTTCTTTGCTTTCCCGATAGAACTAATAAACTAATAAACTAAATTCTCTACTCTAAAGAATAATAATACTTAACTGACTCTCAAGGCATTATAAATATTTTTATGAAAGCTATACATACATAGATATAAAAACATAAATGAATTTAGATCAAATATTGCCTGAATACGATATGTGCTTAAAACAGAGTAATATGTCCGTCTTTTGTGGTGAGATACAACGTAACAAACAGTTTTATATTTAGCCAGTCTTTCAAAAAATACGTAAAAGAATCCATAATTTGGTTGTTTTCAGTATTTTAATTGAATGAAATTGTATTCAATTGAAATGAAATGAGTTAAAATACATTGAAATAAATTCAAATGAATTAAAATAAATTGTAAAGAATTAAAATTAAATGAATCTAATTTAATTGAAAGCGAAGTTGAATCGCATTTAATTTTGAGGTTAATATAAAAAATTGTTTCTGCAAATTGTATATTGGAGAGAATTAACTGTATTTAGCAGATTATACCATTTAAACTAGAATACATATTTAGATCAAAAAATTGACTTACTTTACTTTAGTTGGCCCTACAGCGCGAGGTGCGCCCGGGCCTCAAATAGTAGACCCCGCCAGCAGTCGCGATCTCTGGCTTGCTGCCTCCAGTTTCGCGTCCCAAGTTGCCTTAAATCTCCCTTAACTTGATCACGCCACCGGAGATGAGGTCTGCTTCTTTTTCTCGTACCCTCTAGCATAGCGTTGAATACCTTAAGGGATGGAGTGTCGATGTTCATTCGCTCTACATGCCCTAGCCATCTTAACCGCTGAATACGTATTTT
This sequence comes from Chrysotoxum bicinctum, assembly GCA_911387755.1. Taxonomy (NCBI): domain Eukaryota; kingdom Metazoa; phylum Arthropoda; class Insecta; order Diptera; family Syrphidae; genus Chrysotoxum; species Chrysotoxum bicinctum. The sequence continues at coordinate 27,894,051 of OU426989.1, forward strand.
CTTGACTAGAGATACGTCGCTGTACATCTCGTACAATTAATGATTGTATTGTCTTCGCCAGATGTTATTTTGCCTATCGACACAAACCGGACCATAAATCGTGCGTAGAACCCTTCTCTCGAAAACACCAAGGGAGCATTCATCCGCCTGGGAAAGGGTCCATGCTTCTGCACCATATAGCAAGACCGGGATGATCAAGGTTTTGTACAGCGTCTCCTTGGTATTTCTCCATAGGGCTTTATTCCTCAATTGCTTACTTTGCGCAAAGAAACAGCTAAAAGCAAGAGTTAATCTACGTTTAATTTCAGCACTACGTCATTTGCAGAGTTCACAGCGGTACCCAGGTAGACAAATTCTCTGACCACCTCGAAGTAATATCTATCAATAATCATGTTCTGACCAAGTCTACGGTGGGAATCGGCTTTATTTGATGACAGCATATACTTCGTCTTCTCTTCATTGATCACAAGACCCATTTTGTACCCTTCTGACTCCATACTAGAAAAGATATCCGTAACTACTCGATTGGATCTTCCCATTATGTCGAAGTCACTTGCGTATCCAAGATATTGAGTGGACTTTTGAAAGATAATGCCATTGGTGTTGGCCCGAGTATTGCGCACTACTCTTTCAAGCACAATATTAAAACAGCTACATGAAAGCGCGTCACCTTGTCGAAGTCCTCTGGTGGTTTCGAAGGTTTCGGTTAAATCTCTCCCAATTTTGACGGAGCAACGGTCATTTTCCAACATCATCCTGATAAGGCGTATCGGTTTGGCAGGGATACCAAAACTCGACATGGCACGATACAGCTCTCCTCTATTAACGATGTCATAAGCTGCTTTAAATTCGATGAATGAATTTCCTCCTCAGGATTGATGTTCACCCAATAGCCTCCATGGATATTCGCACGTGCAGTTTTGCACCAACCAGGTAGTGATCCGAGTCAATGTTGGCTGATCTGTACGTGCGTACGCCCATTATGCTAAAGGAGTGCCTTCCGTCGATAGCAACATGATTAATTTGGTTGCACGTTAGATCATCGGGGGACCGCCAAGTACCCTTGTGAATATCAAGGCGGGGAAATCTAGCACTACTAAACACCATGTTTTTTCCCGCTGCGAAGTCGATAAGCCTGAGTCCATTTCCGGAAGTGATGCCGTGCAGGCTTTGTTTTCCGACTGTCCTACCAAAGATGTTTTCTTTACCCATTTTGGCATTAAAATCTCCCAGGAGTATTTTGATGTCATTTTTGGAACATTGCTCATAAGCTTTGGCGAGGAGCTCGTAGAATTCTTCCTTAGTAGTGTCATCCTACTCTTCCGTAGGGGCATGTGCGTTATAATAATGCTCAGGTGGTGAAATTTGGCCTTTGATGCGGATTTTAGTCACTCTCTCGCTGACGTCACGAAAGTTTTAAACTCTTTGCCTAAGTTTTCTTCTGACTGCAAATCCAGACCTAAACAATCGCTGCCTTCTATTGAGTAAGCACTTCCTCTCACCTGGTCCGTTCCATCGCATCTCCATGGAGCGCTGTTATATCCAGCTTTGACTTTGGTGAGGGCATCGGCAAGCTGTTCTGCTTTGTGTGTCTGGTTAAGTGTACGCACATTCCATGTACATACAGGAATATCGTTCTCCGTTTTTCGTTTGCGTGACGCACATAAGTCTGATAACTGGAGGCAGCTTGCTGACTGGAATAAGCTTGTTGGTTGAGGCCCTGATTCAAACGGGTCTTCAATTACACGTTAAGAATGTAATTAATTCCAGTTGCCAACAATCCTTTCCAATTTTTTCTAGCAACTGCTAAACAATAGGTTGAATGGAAATATCCTTTAGTCTTATATAAACATGTATGCACCCGATTATATTTTGTAAGCTTTATGCAATTTTTTTTTAAATATCGTAATTACTATAAGTATACCCTTGTGCGATGCTACACTTCAATTGCGATACATATCAAATTGCCATAGTGAAGTAAAATAATATCTTTTTCATTTATTGATGGCGCTTTAATTATTGATATTAATACAAAAATATTACCAACAAACACACAAGTGAAATACACCTCCACAAAGGATCCTTTGTTTTACTCTGCCACTGAAACATTCGCTCTGATTAAAATTCCACGACTTATGGTGAGCCAACGACGAAACCATTTCCATTATTCAATTCATTTTGCAAACTTCAGGCATCGAAGAATCCTGCTTGTCCTGATATCCACCAAGTCAATCGCAGCGAATATCTCTTATTGAGATAATATTAAAATCATATTCAACAGTTAGTTATGCAAATATTATTTTCGAAGACTAGCTGTGGGAATTTTATTGAATTGATTGTGTGTGCTTGGGCCAGATATATGTACCTGTCTCTGGTGCAGGCCTTTGATGCAGATGAAAGATAAGAAAAAAATCGGAAAAGTTTGCTCGAATGGTTGCAACAACATCCAGCAGAGACGATTGGGTCAGTCACCAGCTTGAAAGTTTCTTCCCCGAAAACGCGATATTTCATTGGATTCGAACGTTCCAGGATAACAGTCATATTCAATGAAAATGCTTCACATACATACATTTATGTACATAGTTGGCTGTGATGATTCGATGCAAATCGATTTAATTCGATGTCAGTCGGGCGGAAATACTTACCGCAGTTGATAAATTCCGTGGCGGAAACGTAAATTAAATTCACTATGGGTGTGGATGTGGATAGGTTCTTTCTTAGAATTTAAAATAAAGTTTTTGGGGTTATTAAGGGACTGGAAAGAAATTTGATAACACTCAAGAAGTTTATTGTTCATTGATTAAATGGAGTGTTTTTTGCCTTTAAATCATTATAAAGGGTTTTTTAATAAAGTTGAGTAAATTTCATGTTATCTACCTTTCTTACCAATTTTTTCCTCAGAAATGTTTCTTCCAACTTACTGAGAGAGATAAGGGCAGCCATGGTCCATCAGCCATCAGTTTCAGTTAACTCACTCAATTAATTTGGAAACAAAAATATTATCAGAGTTGTCAATTTTGACATTTAAAGTGAAGGGTAGACAGACGAGCAGACTGTTCAAATCTAAAGTGCTAGTGACAGCTGGTCACCTCACTGGAAAGTCATAAAGCTGGGTGTATACGAGAAGGCTGATAGGTTTCAATAGCTTTGGAGCAAAACCGACATCACTGAAAAAAATGAAGAGGTCTTCCAGGCAAGGTGAAAGCCTGGGAGAACACTTATTTACGTGATTTCAACAAGAGACAGGTACGAATAATTGATTTGGAAAAAAGGGTTGTGTGTACTGACACACGCGCGGTAGAAGTAAAACCTCTTTTCCCTCAAGCAAAGCCTCTGCAAGATTCTAACCAATAAACGAACAAGCATTTTGTATTCTAAAAACATATCGCTGTCCTTGACGGATAACGTGTCGTTTTGACATGTCACTGACAGCTGAATAGAAAATTGTTTGCCCCCAACGCCCCTGTGGTAAGTGAAAATTAATTATTTTAATCATTTGATTATTTGTAATTAGTATTAGATGCGTTTTATTATCCACAAATCTATCTGGATCCGGATCGGGATCTTCCCTTGAAAATAAAACGATACGGATCTTATTGACAGCAGTGTTATAAGCCCGTCTCTTTTTATCCTTGGGTTTGGAAATTTTAAATTAGGTCTTGTCTTTTTTCTTTACACTATAGCTTACACTACCTTACCATAAAAAGCCATCTACTCGGCAGTGTAATAACTAATTTTTGGATCTTTGAAATAGAAAATAGGATCCCAAATTGTTTTTGTAATACATGTTAAAACTTAATCCAGATCCGGATCCAGATAGATTTGTGAATAATAAAACGCACCTATTATCATCATCAAAAAGAAAATAATCCGTGAAACCACCCCCTTACTGAGTCTAGACGTGGTGTTAGCATTTATTGTCGCTTCCAGTTGCAATTTTCTTTTAATTCGCTGAACTCATCTGACTGTAGTTTGACAGTCCATCATCTCTTTATTTTCATTCATAAGCCGATTCTCGCGTTGTATCAAGATCCTTAAGTTTTGAAGCTCTGTGATGCTTGTGGCAAGACTATTTAAGATGCTTTTTTAAACATCAAGTGCAATAATTTTGTTTTCTAAAAGACAATGTAAAGATTTGTTCTACTGTTCGGTGAGATAGATCTACTATCAGATCACCAGTGGAACTTTTACTAAGAAAACTGGACTGCCGGTCAATAAAAGGCTTTCTTTTCCGAGATAAATATTTCGAAGACGTTCGTTTTATTTACTTTTAGAAAACTAGTTTGTTATCAAACTGGTTGTAATTCAAGTTTGCATATCAAACATCATTGTTTTAGGAGCTTGCAACTTAAAAAGATTTAAATCAAAATTATGGCAAGACACCTTTGTTGAAATTTGCTTGCATCAAACAACGTATCCTTAAAGTACAACTACTAGGAAAACACATATGTTTTCCTCCTCCAGGTACATGTAGATACTTTGATTTAGTTTGTCCATCAAACTTGAAGTTCATCCATAATCGAGATGACCAATATTGAAAACTCAAGAGCACGATTGACTTTTGTGCTTAAAATGCCTATGAAGGCAAAGATTTGTCAAAATCGATATTAATTAATCGGAAACAATATATCTAGTAAGGATTTTGGTTTTACTGTAAGGCTACCATAATGTATGCAGATGCTTTTATTATTTGACAGTCACCTGCTTTTCAGTTGACATCATGAAGATAGAGGAGTGCTGTTTGATCAAGTGTGAGATTAAAATCTAACACCAACACATAATATAATTGATTGGAGTAATATCTTGCGGTGGTGGTGGTGGTGCAAATACCACTAGAACCGATATGGACAAAACCAGTACCAATCGGATGACGTTGCCCTAGCGCCTTTGTAAATATGTCAGTGTCAAATGTTAATCGCTCTAACAACGTCATTTTGTAAAGCATGAGGTTTAATTATCATCTGGCTAAGTCCATATTATACGTACTGTGTGCACTATGTCCGTTCAGCACATATTCATTGTTAAAGAGCCATCTTGTAGCAGAGTGCATTTATTGAACACCTGTCATTCTGTGTCGTTTTTTTTTTAAATGATGATTTATGCAAACTAATGCCGCTAGGGTGCATGCTTCATAACTAGTCCATGCAACTTTTCAAAATGGTAAATCAAGTGTACATCGAGAAGGAAACTCTGGTTGATGTGCCATCGGCCAAATTTATATTCAAATCGCGTTCAATTCGATTTCATTGATGGGAAAGAGTTCCGTTGTGTTCGGAGTTTGCCGCTTGCCTGCCATTTAACAATTCATTTAATATTCTGTTTAGAGGAATAGGGTCAATCTCAATAGGCATTCATCAGGCTACATAGTTTGCAATGTGAACGATATTGAGATAGGGTTTTTGACATTATATTTTTGGAAATTAAATCTGTTCACCCGGATTGAAAACATACATAGCTACTCGTATAATAGAGACCATATTTGGAATTATGTATTTTGAATTCTTAAACGATGTACAAATTATGGTAATGAATTTATTCTGCTAAGCAAGATTGAATATTATTCATGATTTTGTTTATTTAATGGCACAAGAATAAATTATCATTCAACTCCATTCTGAATGACTAAAATATAAAATAATGTGCATTAAGTTTGGAAGCAATACCGTTCTCATTTGAATTGCTTTTGTTTTATTATCACTAGCGATTGTAAAATATTAAGCAACTGGTTAACTTAAATTGTTTCAGTTGCTTATGTTTAATTAATAATATATATTGACATCAATATGAAGATGGCAGCACTCGTCAAATTTATGAGAACCGTTGTCTTATTAGATATAGACTGCTAGATCCAGCTGAATTTGATCAATGGCCTGTGTTATGTTCAACTTAAGGGCATCGGTTGAGTGTAATTTATTGGCATAGACCTACGACTTGAGAAAACCACACAAGAAAAAGCGAGGTCAAATCGCATGAGCTTGATAGACAGTTCACGAGATGACCTTATCCTCAAATCGTTTCGCCAAATATCAAACGTGGAGTCTGCTGTGTGACACGTAGTACCGTCTACATGTTGTCTAGGTACATATGATTCAATTTAGTCCACACAAAATTGGTTATCAACGTTATGTAGTACTCGCCATTGACGGTGACCGCCTCACTAGGGTAGTTTTAGAAAAAGTACGGAACAATGACGCCCCCGAATGTTGGCTGATATGAATGACGAATCGGTCGTCTCAAATTTGGTTACCATACATTGAAGAGTCGACTGTGAAGGGCCACCACCCACCAAATCTATCGTGAAATGGACGCGACGCACGCATTATTTTCACTTACTTACACCATTTGTTTTCTAATAAGGTTTTATCGTTTGCACGTGCTTTTCAATCGTGTTACTTGTCATGGTGATTTGGCATCAATAATTAAATAATAATCAATAGACAGATGTCACCAAAACAACATGGACGCCAAAATCTACCCTGCGCCAATTAAAAAACTCTATAGCATAAAATGTAATTTCGTTTGGAAAAAGATTATAACTGTCAAACTATTGTCAAATATCAACTACGCATTCAAAGTGGCTAAAAATCTTCCATTTGAAAGATCTGCTAGCACATACATACATTAGCTTTTGCTGATGAGTGTTGCCATCTTCGTCACCGGAAAATTTTTGGACTTCAGGCAGAAACCAACAGAACAAAAACTCAACAAATTTAATTTTTAAGCTGAAGCAAATTAAGATAATAAAACTTTGAATTTAATTAATTTGATAAAAATCAAGACAAAATTTTTAAAATGAAAACAAAAATCACTGGAAATCTTACTTGAAATTTTTAACCGATTTATTTTATTTTTTTCTATTTGACTAACAAGAAAAGGGCAGACAACCGACACCTCACAACACATCACATCCGGAAGCCTTCTGGACTCTTCTGAAAGTGTCTTTTAAAAAAATGAGAGTTCTGGTTCTGGAAAGAAGAGAAATTTGCTTCTGGATTTGACATCAGACTCAAAGCCAAAAGCACTCTCACATTCACTGATAACTTTTGGTTTCAACATAACGGTGCTAAACCGCACACAGCCCATGACACAATGGACATTTTGCACGAATTTTCCAAACAATACGATACCCTGCGGGCAACACATTTTGCTTTATTCAAATTTTAAGATGATGGAAAATTATTAAGAGTATTCATGTAAACGCGGCAAACCCTGATAAACCTCGGAAACCAGATAATTTTATCTCCGCAGAAACGAGCTGTCAAAATTTGTATGGGAAAAACTTTCTGCAGATCTGATAAAATTATCTCACGAATTTGATGCGGAAAGAGAAGAAACAAACCTGATTAACTAAAGAAATATCGATTGTGTCTTTTAATTTGACATTTCACAAAAGCGCTAAGTCATTTAAAGCAATTTCTTCATACAATTTAAAAAAAATTCTTATTTTGCTTGTTCTTGGCATCTTTCAATCAACAGAATCACTTTTTTTAAGTAAAAGTATCAAATTAAATACATTTTTGATAAAAAGTTTTTATGAGTTGACTTTGACGTTTTCTGTACAGATGAGTATTTCCCACATTTACGGAAGTATTTTTGCAAACATGTTGAGGAAAGTTATATCTTTCTGCAAAGCGAAAAAAGAAAATTTAGATCCATATAGAGCTGAACGCATTCACTGCACTTCTTTTCCTTCTTTTGTCATTTGTTAATCTTTCTGTCACACTTTCACTTCATTAGAAAAAATGAAACACAATTTATAATTTGAAGACAGTTTCAAAGTTAAATTTACTTCTTAATCTTTTTATGCGGTGAAATGCTTCCTAGATTTATTTATTGTAAATCTTAAATCCTTTAATGGAAACATATCATCATGAATCGACTTAAAATCGCTAATTAAAATTCATAATACTAGCTGCGTTTTACTATCGCCAATGATGTATGTATATAGATTAACTCTCGAAAACAAAACGATACGGATCATAGTGACAGTTGTGTTGTATGTTTATCTCCCTCTTGCTTATGATTGTTGATTTTAAAATGTGTCTTGTCTTTTTTCTTTACACTGTAGTTTACACTACCTTACCATAAAAAGCCATCTACTCGCCAGAAAAAGAACTAATTTCTGGATCTTTAAAATAGATCCAGATAGAGAACAGGATCCAAAATTGGTTTTGTGTAATACATGTTAAAAATTAATCCAGATCCGGATCCACATAGATCCGTAGATAATAAAATGCACCTATTAGGTGCGTTTTATTATCCACAAATCTATCTGGATCGGGATCTGGATCATCATTTGAAAATAGGTGTGTTTTTTTACATTTTCAATAGGCGAAGATAAAAAAACGATGCCTTGGGCAAGCAATTCACATGTTAAATGCAACAACAACTAAGCGACTATGGGCATCAGCGATGCCCCGAGAATTTTCGGGGCATAATTTTTATCGAGGCTTAAAACTGTGCTACCAAAGCGATGAATTGTATGCAAACGTCAAATAAAAGAAAACAGGAAGAAAATTGTTTTTTTTATTCAGTTGACGTTGACAGCTGCGCTCAAAATATCTAGTTTTCAATATCTCGTTTCAAATATCTAGTTTCCAATAGTGCCGATCAAAAATATCTCACAATCGGTGGAAGGAGAGTATACGTATCTGCGTATCAACTTTTTCCATCCCGGTGCAACAATGGGACGCAATGAAGGTGGAATTTACCCACAACACAAGAAGTATTTCTTATTCTATGGTGAAAGATAGCGACGAAGGATGGAAATGTCAAAAATGTTCGATAGAAGGTATGAGAAAGAGATGAAATTTGTTTTGTTTTAAAATGTCATTCACAGCACAGTGCTGCAAAGTTTTTTTTATGCCCGATACGTTTTATTTATCGTAGCCTATTAAAGCTGTAAAAAAAACACACCTAATAAAACGATACGGATCTTACTGACAGCAGTGTTATAAGTCTGTCTCTTTTTATCCCTGGGCTTGGAAATTTTAAATTATGTCTTGTCTTTTTTCTTTACACTATAGCTTACACTACCTAGAAAGCCATCTATGTACTTGCCAGTGTAATAACTAATTTTTGGATCTTTGAAAAAGATCCAGATAGAGAACAGGATCCCAAATTTTTTTTGTAATACATGTTAAAAATTAATCCACATCCACATAGATCCGTAGATAATATAACGCACCTATTATTATCATTGATGGTGTGTGGGTCTCTATGATTAATCCAGGTTTTATCAATGACATATTGGATTCCACATTAACTATTTGTTCTCCATACACAAATATAAATAACAAAACAAGCACCAAACTAAAGCATGAAAAGTTTAACCTTGTTTTCCACCTTCGCTCCAAATAGCGCTAGTGTCGAATAGTTAAAAATGAAACCAATGAAATACGTAATCTTAAAGCTTCATTGTGTACTCAGCTTAAGAAAGTTATAGTAGCATATACACGTACCACTTATTTTAAATTATGTTACTTCGAATTAGCTCAGTTCTGATAGTTGCTCAATGTGAAGGAATAGAGTACACGTCAGATATCAAAGTGACGTTTGTCTTTTGTTATCATTCATCATCACAATTTTCTTTAATTTTTGATTGAATTTATTTTGTCAGAATAAATTAATGTATGTATGTAAATAATATAGAAAGTCTGATAAACGATAACCATTAAACATGGTTTACATTGGAAGAGGTAAGGAAATGAACGCAACATGAATTCTAACAAATTTATTGATTTTCTTATCCAGATGGTCAGGTGCTGGAGCGTAGACCTTGGTCTTTGGAACGATTGTTTGGCATCTTCGTCAGCTTTTTCGGATTTGTTATGGCATTGTAAATTCATGAATTTTTCCTTGTGGTTACAACTCAGCTATAAATATTCTCTTTTTAGTTTCCGAACATTATTAGCTCCATTGCTCGATGCCCAAAACAATGCTCAGCGCAATTGGGGTAGTGGTGGTGGTGGTGGAGGTGGCGGCGGCGGAGGAGGAGGTGGCCCTGGACGTGGAAATGGACCCAGACCAAATCGAAGAATAGGACGGATTATGACTATTCCTGATTGTACTGTCCCCGGAGGTGGATGATCTCGGTAACGTGTCCAAGACGCCATAGTGTGCCACTGAAAGCACACTTCTTGGACACAGTTGACCAGCCTGCCTTGGGATAAATAAGCATTCATTGCTCGCATGACGAAGTGTTCTTAAATCCATCATTGGAAGGAGCACTTTTGAATTTTACATCCCATCCAGGAGGGTTTTAGCTTAAGGTTTAGGTAGTTTCTTTTTTTCTTTATTTTGCAATAGTTGGAAGCTTTCAAGGTTTAAGTGTTAAAAGTGTACCTAAAACTAGATAAAGCAAAAATATTCTTGTATATAAACCAATTCTTTGTTTCACTGTTTTTAATTTTAAGAAAATGCACTCGGTCAATTCTGGCATCGTTTTTCGGCCTCCAGCTCAGGATCTTGACTTTTTTGTTACATTTACATTCATTAGATTGAGACATTTCTTCAACAAAATTTTGCCTTGACTCCTGAATAAACAAATCTTCAAAATTCAATTTAAGTCTTTCAAATATGCACTTGTTCACTCTGAAAATTGGTCAGGAGCTCCTGACGATGAATTCTATCATATGTGTCTTTGAGGTCGATAAAAAGATGGTGAGTCTGACCTGAATTTCGTTGATGGTCTTTTCCAGAATTAGCTTCAATGTAAAAATTTGGTCTATGGTCGATCTGTTGCACCGGAAGCCACACTAGATCGCTAATGTTACATTACGCTTTATCTTCTTCATTGCTGTAGGTGATATAGTAAATCAGATGGGAAAGGCGTATGTCAGAATGGATCGGTTAAGTTATTTATTCACAGGCAGCTTGGTCTTTTTACTTAGTCTATTTCACTTCTTGATGATACGTGTTTAGCTAATTGTTCATAAAAAAGGTTATGAGTTAGGAAATTTTTCTTACCAAGTGATTAGGAAGTCCAAGTTCGAAGAGATTGAATAGTAACCAGGACCTAGTGACTTACAGCTCTCAAAAATTTCAGTGTGCGTGTTCGTAGGAATGGACGGAACCTACAACTTTCTGCCGATTCCGAACAGCTAATGAGCAGCACTTTTCATAACAAGATTTACTCTTGGAGAATTTGTCACTTCCTCGCAGGGGGCAGTACCTACACTCCTGAAAAACATTTTTGAGACTTTAGAGATGGAACCTAAGAGACCCTATGCATGCGAGTCCAACGCACTAACCACTATGCGAAGAGGTTCTGTCTTATTGTAAAAATTGCGAAGAACTTTTTGTATTCATTGTCTAAAGGGAATATCTCGGAAACCCCAGCTGATAGCGGTGATTCGAGTTCAGCACCAATATCTATGTTTAGAAACTCTTGTGTCCAAAATTTAGCAGATTTTTGTAAACTTGTGTTATCAAAATAGATTCATATAGAGGTCTATTCTATTTAGACCTCTGTTCCTTTGTCAATCATATTGTATCATCCAATTTAAGGAGTCTCAACATCCAGAGTGTTGAAATTAGTCTTGGTGTGGAATGATTGCAATATCAATTTAAACCTTTCTAGGTTGAATTATGTATCTATAATTTTGGATATTCGATAAGTAGGTGGAAACCATAAGACCTGATTATCAGCCCTATTCTGCTATTCATCGGGGGGAATTTTTCTTGAATTTTCACTAATCACTATCCTGCTATTCATTCGAAGTGAATCTGTATTTAGGTCGGTAATATTGTGCGGTATTCTGTTATTCACGTGAACGGATTCATTCTATACAAATCGGATCCGCATATGAAATATTGCGAATTTTTCATTTAATGGATCATCTGTCTGGTTGGTGTTCAGTAAAATGTAAGTAAAAACTAATTTATTGCACAATTTAGAATATTTGTTTGTAAACAATAGATTATTAAGCAATCGATTGCTTATGAATGATTGTTATCAGGCTGTGGTAGTCTTTTCTGATGTATGTAAAAGAAATTTGGGTTTTGATAGGGGGTCATTATATGGGTATGTGGATACCGTCAACGCACATAACAACTCCAGGCACACCACATTTTGGGTTAAACAGGTTTTACTTTAAGTTTTTCTTCTGTCGTCATTTGTATAGAAATTTAATTGGGACATATGTAAGTGCGTCCTGTAATGTGGACGGAGCGAAGCCTGCATCCAAATCTTGCCCAACGCAATGTTGCAAATTATCTACAGCAAAAAACCTCAAACAAGCGATTGACCCATTTCGCTTTAGAGGTGGAAGCTTAAAATTACTTCTGTTTAGGTAGAGCGGTTGAACTTGAATTTTTAATGAAATCAAAAACAATTATCCAAGATTCAGAAGATTATCACATGAACAGCTGTTTACGTTAATGTCGAACTTTTTCTTGATAATGTCGTTCACCCGATGGATAACAAAATGCAAAGGCGGTGTGAAAGGGAATCGAATGGGTGGATTGGTATGCTATTCACGTGAATAGCAGAATAGGGCTGTATTAAGTTTTACACTGTGTTAATTTTTTCAAGGTTCCCGATTTTCGCCTCGACTTCGGACGGGATACTGGAAGCACTAATTTCTTTATAACCAGATAAATCTACGCCCAAAAAAACTTATATTTAAGGCAAATGGGAAACTAAATTTCTCTTAATAATTTGCTAAGGTCAGCGGATTGACAATGTTTTTTTTTTTTTTTTATTTTGAATAAAAACTTATAAATTTTCCGTGTGCCAACTCGGCCGTTTGAAAACATGAATTTTTTAAAATTAAGGCAGCAAAGGCAACGATTAGCCTTGTGCTTTGTTGAAATAGCAAAGGCAAGGCGGAAAGGGAACTGGATCCGCTTGAATTCGAATGGTAAATCCTTCGAAATCATCGGCAGCTATGTGTTGAATCAGTATGTTTTCGCATTTGAAATTCCCAACGATAAATGTTGCATCGGTTTAATACTGTGACAATTTTTCGATGATCAATCTAGTTTCGTTGCACAACTTTGGTACGTACATATTCCGGTTGGCTCTGTCCTGTAAAATTCTATTGACGCTTGATTACTGAGTGGTTAGTTCATCCGCTGTCTAATAGCATTCACGCAGTTCTAGATGATGTTACTGCGAGAGCAATACGCCGTTTATAACACTGCATGAATTCGTCGAAATCATATTCTTTTTCTGTCCCATGTGGAAGTCGGTATTCTAAGGACAATGTCGTTAATGGATAGGCACATGTCCTAAATCATCATTATATAGTTGTATTTTTGCCTTTATATTCGAAGTAACTTAAACTTACATTAAGTTCAAAGGTGAACTTAAAAAAAATTGATGTCAATATTATTAATTATCTTTATTCAGGCCCTTAAGGTGATACCTTCTACTTCTATACAAGCGTATGGGAGACATCCTTCAAATATCCATGGAGAATTTTTCCTCTTTTTTTTTGAGTATATTATTAACTGTGTCTTTCTGTTGACAATCCAAGCAGAAATGACAGTTTTGTAGATCGTTCAATTCTCCTTACGCATTAGGAATTTTGTTTAGCAAACCCGAAGTACTCGTAGCAACAGTTCCCTAGCATACATTTTTCGTTGGATTTCCACTAAGGTGACGTTTATGGAAGTAATGTTTTATCCGAGATAGATAAACTCCATAACTACTTCGAAGTTGTTGTTGTCAATACTTCAAGGCCAACAAGCTATTATGAATAATTTGGAACGCCCAATGACGTTGATATTGTGCGCATGCCCCAAAAGTTGAAAGGATTTCTTCAAACTAGTACTTTTGGTGTTAACGTTTGCATTTCGCGACATCTTCTTTATAACGAGATTAAAAACAGCTCATGATAGCGAATCTGCCTCCCGAAACCCTGTCCATGATTGTAATAGTTCCCTATTAGCACATTGAAAAATTCAATGTTTTCAGCTTTACACAAACCGGTTTTCGCAGAATCCCAAAAATAGACATCGTAATATTGAGTTCTAACGATGTATCTTATTATATGGTGGCTTTGAAGTCGTTGAAAAGATAGTGGTTCTCGGCATTAAATTTGATCGGTGGTTCGAACAGCTCCTTTGTCTTGGAAACCTAGTGCTACTTATCACAGTATTAAGAACTGCTTTAAAGTCAAAGAGGCTGTGCTTGCTGTTATGACCTTGGGTCATACAAGAAAATAAAATAGTTTTGAATTTACAAAATACTTTATTATTAATTTTATTAAAAAGACTATGCGGTTAAGCCGCCAAAATACAAGAGGAGGAGTCGTCCCGACAACAACGCAATCAATGAGTAACTAAAAAGAGCAGATGGAAATTACCCAGGAATGATCACTTGGTATTCCAGTGCTGCCTAAGCAATATAATTATCCATGCTCTCAACACCTCCCTTACTTAAAAGAGGTCATAATCCTTCATCCAACTAGGGGTCTGAATATTTCTTCCTCTGGAAGACACCCTTTGAGCCTTTGAAGCTGAACTTGGTGAAGGAAATCCGTGTAACTCTGAAGTTTCTGAACTTGATTCCAACGCATCTTCGAAATTCTCTGATGAATCAAGGACTGATCCGTTAAAATTTTCGTTTTCAGTTTGTGGTTCGGAATCATGTTGAGTCGATATTGGTTTGTCTTGAAATAAATCCATCAAATCAAGGAATGTGTTGGTAGTTGGCTGTTCTTTGGCTTCAGAGAATCTAGACCTTATTTGGTTCGTATGTGAACGAATAAGTCTGTTCTTATTTTTATCGTTGACAAGAATATTGTAACCAACGGTTCCCATTTTTTCGATTATTGTGCCTGGAACCCAGTGATTCTTGTTTCTTCGATAAATTTTAGCGTATACCATTTCACCCACTAAGAAATTCCGTTTCTTAGCACCGTATTGTATGTTGAACTGACGATTCTGCTTTTCGTTTGTATAAATCGGCTTTTGTTGATTTGGTTTTAATAAATCCAGTGATGTACTTAACTTTCTGCCGATAAATGCTTCTGCTGGTGATTTGAACTCGGAAACATTGCGGTTTGGTGTGGATCGATATGTTTGCAAAAATGTTTGAAGGTTCTCTGAGCTGGTTCCCTCCTGCTTAAGTTTCTTAAGTGTTCTTTTAAGCGTATCTACAAACCGTTCTGCCTGTCCGTTGGACTGTGGGTGGTATGGGGCCGTTCGTAGATGCTGGATGCCTCGATTCTTCAAGAATCGTTGAAATTCAGAACTGGTGAATTGTGTACCATTATCTGAGACAAGCTGTTGACAATCACCGTAGCGAGAAAAGAAAGCAGTTAGTTTGTTGATTATGGTTGATGATGATAAGTTGGGTAGCTGCAAAACTTCCAACCATTTTGAGAAGGAGTCCACAATAAGAAAATAGTAGACACCCTCACAAGGTCCTGCGATGTCAATATGGACCCGTTCCATCGCAGAAGTTGTTATTGGCCATGACTGCAGGGTTGTTTTGACTGGAGACTTTGCTGCGAGAGCGCAAGCATGACATTGTTTAACAAAAAAAAGTTACGTCTTTATCGATGTTGGGCCAATAAACATGGCATCTGGCAATGGTTTTCATCCTGTCTATGCCCGGATGACCTCGATGGAGCTGTTGCAGAATTCGCTTTTGAAAACAATCTGGAACTACGATACGGTCGTTAAACATCAAAACACCATCGATTACTGCTAGGCTCTCCCTTCTGCTGTAGTATGAAAACAATTCTGGTGAAGGGGGATATTTCCATCCGGAGTTCATAGACTCGATAACTGATTGAAGAATTTTGTTGCTCTTTGTAGCGTGCTGAACCATTTTGAAGTTGACAGGAAGCACTTTGATTGTTTCGAGCAAATGCGATGAAAATTTTTTTTCAAATCTCAAGCAAGCTATGACTGTTTCGTCTTCCAATTTTGATTTTGTGTCAATCAGACGTGATAGAACATCAGCAAAACCAAAATCATTTGTTGAGATGTACTGGATTTCAAAATCATACATCATTAAAATCAGTGCCCATCGCTGAAGTCTGTTTGCTGTGTACATTGGAATTCCCTTTTTACTACCAAAGATTGATAGGAGCGGCTTATGGTCAGTGAGAAGAAGAAATTTTCGACCAAAAATCATTCTATGAAATTTCTTCACGGCGAAAATGATTGCTGCGGCTTCCTTCTCGATCTGACTATACCTTGTCTCGGTTGGTGTCAAAGATCTAGCTGCATGAGCGATGACTTTTTCTGTTCCATCAGGAAAAATGTGCATGATACAGGCACCTAGCCCTACGTTGGATGCATCAGCTGCAACTTTTATCGGTATATTTGGATTGAAATGTGTAAGCAAAAGGTCTGATGCGAGAATGCTTTTAAATTTCAGAAACGATTGTTGGCATTCCTCTGACCATTCGAATTTAGCATCTTTCCGGAGCAAATTGTCCAATGGTGCTCGGATTTCTCGTATTTGCATAACAAATTTGCCGTAATAGTTTACAGCCCCGAGGAAGGATCTGACCTCGGTTATGTTGGTTGGTGCTGGCATCGTGATTATCTTGTCAATTTTGGCTGGATCCGGACGTAAGCCATTTTTATCGACTATATGTCCAAGATATTTCACTTCTGGTACAAAAAATGAACACTTTTCGATTTTGATTCGAAAATTGTACTCCAAGAGACGTTGCATGACTGTGTTCAAGTTGTTCAAGTGGTCCTGCCAGTCCTTTCCACTTACGACGATGTCATCAATGTATGCTGCAACACCGTCGACACCTGCAAGCATTGAATCCATTAGCTGCTGGAAAGCTCCTGGTGCTGACTTAACACCAGGTGCAAGTCTGTTGAATGTGAACAATCCTTTGTGCGTGTTGATTGTGAGGAGCTTTCTTGATTCTGGTGTGACAGCAACCTGAAGATACGCGTCGGCCAAATCGATGTGCGTATAAAATGGGCTGTTTGCTATTTTTGCGAAGATATCTTCAGGTAGTGGAAGCGGATATTGATGAGGCTCTAATGATTGGTTTAGGCCTGAAGAGTAGTCTCCGCAAATGCGCACTCCACCTGATGCCTTACGAACGACTACAATGGGTGCGGCCCAATCAGAGTAGTCTACGGGGGTGATGATATTGCGATCTTGGAGACGTTGCAATTCTGCTTCGATGAGTGGGAGTACTGAATATGATACTGGACGCTTTGCTCTGAATATTGGCTTTGTATCAGGCTTGAGATGAAGTTCTATTTCTGTTTTGGTACAGACAGAGGAATCGGCTTTGAACACTTCGACGTATTTTTGTTTAATGCTGGCAATGGCTGCATTTCGCTCGTCGATAGTCGGTTGAGTGATCCGACGACATACGATGTTCATTGGTTGATTCCACAAACCGAAGATCTCGCACATGTCTGTACCTAAAACATTGAGAGAATTAATATTTGAAACATACAGTTTACAGGTTTTAACTTCCCCTTTAAGCTGAACGTCGCATTCAAATTCAGCAATCAAATTGATGTTGTTAAGACAGGCACTTTTTGCTCGAGTTTCTTGTAGAGATTTACCCGACTGACCAAGCTTCCGCCATGTGGTGATGTCTATCATACTGATGTCTGACCCAGTATCGATTTGAAGTTTGAGTGGGTATGTCTCGCGTTGATGATTGAAGCGAATTTTAACTGCTACAAACTTCCGTCTTTGGACATGGTTAATGGTGTTGACTTGGATTGACTTGTTGCGCGGTGTAAATTTCTTTTGGCCCGACTTATTTTTTTCGAAGTTATTGTCGTTTTGTTTTTCCTTCTTCGAGAAACAATTGCAGTAGCCTTCCTTGTGTCCAGTTCGTCCACATTGGTTGCATTTGTGATTTTTAAGATCGCAATCTTTTGCAAAATGCATATGACCGCAACCCCAACATGGTGTTCTTGGCTGACTGTTTTGTTGCTTACTTTGCTGCTGGTGCTTGGGCTTAGAGTGACTTTGGAATCGTTTTTCCTTTTTTACAACGTTGATTGTGGGAATAGGTGTTGACGAATTTTCAATGAGTGCTGTGTCCTTTTTAAGATTCTTGAATTTTTGTACATCCGACAACAGCTTACTCAAATCCAAATTTATATTGTCCTCCAATGCTGAAAGGAGCTTGGTTCTAATGTCTGCGTCTTCAGCTGAATGCAGTCCTGTGACGAAAATCAAGCACTTGAACTGATTAGCTTTCAAATCGCTTAGCTTGAAATCTTCGCATGATTTGTTCACTCTAGCTGCATATGTAGTAAAATCTTCTGATGGATTTTTGATTGTCTGCAAGCAGCGGAAACGAGCACTGAAAAGTGATTCTGGAGCACCAAACAAAGTCTTGAGGGTTTCGACTGTTTCTGAAAATGAAATGTCTCGGGAATTTTTCGGAAGAATGTATGACGCATATTTTTCGTGAGCGATTGGATTAAGTTTTCGCATCAACAATCTAACTTTAGAAGCGTCATCCAGGTGTTTGCCGTCAACTTTGAAAATGTCCTCGTGTCGACAGTACCATGATTCAAAAACAATTCCATTTGCTGGATCGTAGCAAAACTCTGAGATGCTGTTTGCCAACGTATCCATGAGGAACTCTGGTTTTTCATTCTGTAGAGTCGACGATTGTCCTCCTGCGATGAGTGATTGCAAGAGCTTGGATTGAATATCCAATAGTTCGAGAATTTTTCCTTCGTTTGAAATCGACATGTTCGAATAAAAAAAAACAAAATGGTGAATTCAGATAATTTTTTTTTTTTTTTTTCTTTTCGTCGATAATTCTTATTCGTATTCTTCGTAGCCAATTGAAATGAGATGACTTTGTCAATTTTTATCCTCGTCGCCAATTGTTATGACCTTGGGTCATACAAGAAAATAAAATAGTTTTGAATTTACAAAATACTTTATTATTAATTTTATTAAAAAGACTATGCGGTTAAGCCGCCAAAATACAAGAGGAGGAGTCGTCCCGACAACAACACAATCAATGAGTAACTAAAAAGAGCAGATGGCAATTACCCAGGGATGATCACTTGGTATTCCAGTGCTGCCTAAGCAATATAATTATCCTTGCTCTCAACAGTAATAAAGAGTTCTAACGATGTATCTTATTATATGGTGGCTTTGAAGTCGTTGAAAAGATAGTGGTTCTCGGCTTGAAATTTGTTCGGTGGTTCCAACAGCTCCTTTGCCTTTTGGAAACCTAGTGCTACTTATCACAGTATTAAGAACTGCTTTAAAGTCAAAGAGGCTGTGCTTGCAAACTTATCCTCTCCAGATGTCGTTCTTTTCAATTTTAGCACGTTAATCGCCGAACACAGTTTTGGTGTCGTACTTTGGACAGCCTCCGTAGATTCCCTCCAGGGGGTCATTAGACTCCGGCTACTCGCTACTTGATATCGGAAGGGTTGTGCCTTTGTGTTAATATTATTAGTCTTATGTTTTTGGATGTGGTTTGAAGAGGATCACAGCCAGATTATCAGCTTATAGTTAATAACTTTGGAGCAAAATTTTAAACAACCTATTATTAAGGTACATAATAAGTATGATACTACTTAACGCCTTGCTAACTTTAAAGTAGTTTACTAACTCTTCATTAATTTTAAACATTTTCTAAAGCAATTTTCTTAATAAATTGCTTCTGAACACCTAAGGTAATGGCAGTTCATTCAAAAAACTAAGTAAATAGACCTGTTTTGGAGTTTGTAAATGTCGAAGAGTCATATGAAATTAGCACGATACTAAAAAAATAAAATAGGTATTCGATGATTTTAACTTTAATAAAAGGGTGGAGAAAGTATTATGCTATATTTGATTAAGATTTGCGAAAACGTCGGTTTAACGTAGTTTCGTACTAAAACAGCTTTAACATCGTACTAATGCAACTAAAATGTTGGTCCTTTATTTTTATTTATTTTTTTTTATTTATTTTATTTATTTATTTATTAATATCCTTGGGATAACGATGTAAATAAATAAAATGGTCGTAGGGTTAAAGGGTTAAATTACATAACACCCTGTTAAAACTAAATAAAACCAACCAAATCGGGAGAAGAAATAGGTTTTGCATGATGTCATATCCGGCATAGGTCTTGACATGGATTTTTGTCCCTTCATCCTATTTAAATGTTAGCACTCATTTGTAGTGCATTCTTTCTTTGTCATTGCATTAAGTTGGCGTCTTGTGGATACAAATATGAGAATGTGCACTTTTTGACCTCATTAGTTTTGTCCACATATTTGTGTGGTGACTCCAACTATATGAACAGACATTTTAAAGAACACTCGTTTCAAAGATTACGCAATGTCCATGGCCTTTAACGTACCAATTCAAGAACATTAGGTAATTATTTTTATGGAGAAACATTCGAAACCATTAATTAAAGAAAAATATGGAAGGCAAGTATTTTATATCGTCTTGTTCACTTAGGACACAAAATACTCACATATTCCCAGGAACTGTTATGAAATAAAATGCATGACTGAATCGCATGTAGTTGTTTATAACTATGAAATTCGTTTTTAAATTATTAAATTATTCCTTTAATAGTTAAAGCTCAAATAAAGAATGTGATCTGATTTCTTGAACAAATATAAACTTGAACGGAAAATAAGTTTTTTTTTAAATAAAAAATAAAAAGACGTTTAATTTTAAGAAATGGTTGTTCGTAAAAGTTTTTTTAATATATTGAAATGTTTTTATTATAAAAATTAAACAGTCATTTATTGCTTTTTAGTTTAGCAATAATTAAAAAAAAAAACAAAAAAGATTCGAAAATAAAGTGAGCAAATTAACAGCAGTACTTCTCCATTTTTGCATAATTTAATTTAAAAATTGTTAAAAAAAAGTTTAATTTTATGGCGCAAAATTTTAAACAGTCTAGTATTAAGATATTAGTATGACACTACTTCACAATTTCCTAACTTTTAAATAGATTACTAACTCTTTGTTAATTTTAAACATTTTCTTACTAGTATCGTGCTAAGGCTATTTTTTAAGAAATTACTTCTGAACACACCTAAAGTAATGGCAGTTGATGCAAAAAACGAAGAAAACAGACCTGTTGAATGTTGATGTTTCAAAATGTCAAAGAGTCATATGAAGTTAGCACGATACTAAAAAATAAAATAGGAATTCGATGATTTTAACTTTAATTAAAGGGTATAGAGAAAGTATGATGCAATATTTGAATAAAATTTGCAAAATCGTCGTTTTAACCAAGTTTCATACTAAAACATCTTTAACATCGAACTAATTCAACTTAAATTTAGCGCCTATATTATTCTTGTCTATAGAAGCTTGTATTTAGTACATTATTATTTATTACAGCTTAGCAGCGACGCTTTATTGAGTCGACAAACCCCTCACATCTTTGCAGTGTTATTGATTTCCAAGCCTTTTGAACTGCGCCCCATAATTCATGTTGGCTTAATGCATAAAATTCATTTTTAAATTGGTAAAACAACTCCTAAAATAGTTTCTGGAAAAATTTTAATTTATGGAAAATCTAAAAAACCGTTACAGGTGTTTCATTAATAATTAATTTTAACTGCTAATTAATTTATTAAATAATACAGACTTAAGATCAAAATTTCCTTAAAAGCAATCATTAAACCATTTTAAAAATATTGGCGCAAAATTTAAAACTTAATACTTTGCTAACTTTAAAGTAGTTTACTAACTCATTCTTAATTTTTAACATTTTCTAACTAGTATCGTACTAAAGCAATTTTCTTAATAAATTGCTTCTGAACACTGCCAAAACAATGACAGTTTGTGCAAAAAAACTAAGTAAACAGACCTTTTGTGGCGTTTCTAAAAAATAGCACAAATAGTCGCAAAAATAGAACATTTAAATTTAAATGAGAATGAACGCGCACTTGTTACCAACAAATCATGACGATTAAAAAGTCGCAATTTGTTTCATTTTTCTTGCGATGCGATTGTCGTAATGAAACACATGTACTCAAATGGATATGCCCACACTTGCGATTTAAATTACTACGACTTAAAAATCGTAGTCGCAAAGAGAAATTGGCATACACCCACTTGCGATTTTTAATCCACGATTTTTTAGTCGCAAGAAGTAAGACACATGGCCTTAAATCTGAATGCACGCACATGCGACTTAAAAATCGTAGCGATTATAAAAATGAAACAAGTTCTATTTTTTCAAGCGATTTTTCTGTCGCTACTTATTTGTAGCAAATGCGTGCACTCACATAAAAAGTAGTGTGTTTTATTTTTCGCGATTAAATAATCGCGGCAAAAAAATCGCAAGTGCGTGCATGACAATAATTTGTAGCGACTACGACTTTTTAATCGCCTCGATGAAAAATCGCAAGTGCGGTCCTAGCCTTAGCATCGTACTAATTTAAAATTTTGCGCTATTGGGTCTTAATAATAATCAAATTTAGTGTTAAGGTTAAAAGGAAATCCCCAGAATTTATAAAATCCCCATACCAATAACGAATGTAATCTCCAGTTTAGAAGTTAGCAATGTGCAAAACTAAATATACGGAAATCCATGTTTAAAGTCGAACACTAAATAATAAGTGTTGCCTTAGTGTGTCTTATACTACCTAAATTTGTATTTAATACTTAAATCTAGTCCCATGTTATTAGGTCGATAGGTATAGGTATATTCATGGGTTGGTTTTAATCTTCAGACTTTTATTTTTAAAGTGAAAAAGAAGTACTTTAATTGGAAGTACTTTATTTATTGTTTGTATGTTTATGTACAACAGGAACATATTATTTAATTTTTAATTTAGTACGTCTGGATTTTATTCAAGTGTCTATATTAAAAAAAAATATATACATATATATTACTTGAACCACCAAAGCGGTCCCTAGACGCTCAATATTATTGTGCAATATTTGATATTGCACAATATTATTGTCCGTCTATGGATAATATTGCAAGATTGTGCAATATATCTATTGAAGAAAATCAAAACCCTTTTGATATTTATTGCACAATAAAAATATTTTATCGTATGTGGGTACAACTGCACAATATTTTTTTATTTATTTTCAAGTGTCGAAGAGTAAACACCTCCTCGAGTGATTTAAATAAGTGAAAATGTCAAAGTGAAAAGAGGATGAGAGAAAATTATTGGATAAAATATTAAATCGTCTGGGGCGCCTAGCCAATAAAATTGTACAATATTTTGTACAATAATATTGAGCATCTAGGGACCGCTAAGAAGAATACCCTATGTTGCCGCCACCAAGCATAGAAGAGGTTGAGAAGGCTATAGGCCGGCTTAAACAGAACAAATCCCCGGGAGCCGATGGCATACCAGCCGAATTATTTCATCACGGCGGGCCAGCCTTACGTCAAGCAATTCATGATATTATAGTGCACGTATGGGAGCAAGAAGAAATGCCAGAAGACTGGCGAAAAGGTTTAATATGCCCCATACATAAGAAGGGAGATGTCACAACGTGCAGCAATTATAGAGGTATCACGTTGTTGAGTACCGCCTATAAGATACTCTCCTCTATCCTACAAGACCGGATAACCCCATACGCTAAAACCGTCATCGGACAATATCAGTGTGGTTTCATTCCAGGCAAATCAACAACTGATCAGATCTTTACCCTTAGGCAGGCGATGGAAAAATGTCTAGAATTTAACATCCCAACTTACCATCTGTTTATAGACTTTAAGGCCGCCTATGATAGCATAGCCAGGGTAGAACTTTACAAAGCCATGAGAGAATTCGGCATCCCAAATAAATTGACACGATTATGTAGGTTGACCATGACCAACGTAACAAGCCAAGTAAAAATAGCCGGATTGCTATCCAGACCAATCAAAATCTTTAATGGACTCCGACAAGGGGACGGTTTGGCCTGCCTCCTCTTCAACCTGGCGTTGGAGAAAGCAATCCGTGACTCTGGCACGGCAACAAGAGGGACCATCGTCAACAGGTCCAGCCGCAGTTACTAGCTTACGCAGACGACATTGACGTCATCGGAAGATCCGAACAAGCTGTACACGATTCCTTCATCCAGATCGAGCAGGCGGCACAAAATCTGGGGCTGCACATTAGTGAAGGTAAAACAAAGTACATGGTGGCGTCGAATGCGAGAGGAACAGTTGGTCAAACAATCAAGGTAGCGGAGCACGAATTTGAAGTGGTGCAATCCTTTAAATACCTTGGGTCAATAGTAGCAGCCGATAACAATATAGAAGAAGAAATACGCGGGCGGCTTCTCAAATCCAACAGAGCCTACTATAGTCTGTCAAAGCTTTTCAAATCCAGAAATCTCACCATAACTTCAAAACTGCTGCTGTACAGGACCATGGTCCTGCCAGTACTCACATATGGATCCGAGACTTGGGTGCTTAGCAAAAGGCACTCCGACCTCTTAGCTGCGTTCGAGAGAAAAGTCTTAAGGAGAATTGTTGGCCCCATATGTGAGGAAGGACGATTCCGGAGACGGTACAATCATGAATTGTACGCAATCTACCTAGAAGCAGATATCGTGACAAAAATTAAGCTCGGTAGACTCCGGTGGGCAGGGCACCTAGCTCGCATGAGCGAAGAGGAACCTGCTCGGAAAGTTCTTTGTGGTACATTCTATGGTAGACGGCAGCGTGGTAGACCATGCTTGCGCTGGAGAGATGGCGTAGACCAGGACGCCCGAAGCCTTGGGGTGCGCAACTGGATGGCGTCGGCTAGAGACCGGGATAGGTGGAGAGACTTGTTGAAAGAGGCCAGGACCGGAACCCGGTTGTCGAGCCGATGATGATGATGATGATGAGGGACCGCTTTACATAGGTGTTTGATGAGCTTGAAAAACATACCTTGTAAATTTATATGGGCTTGATCTTTATTTATTATAAAGTATTAAAAAACACACATTATAATATTACAGAAATTTATCTACAGGTGAAATATTGGTTGCCGAAAATTTTATTTATATTTAAATTTCCAATATCGGTTTGAAAAAAAATTTAATTTTTGTTAACAAATACAATGCACTTTGTCAGAATCAGAATTTCAATAATACTCGTAATCTATAAACTGAACTCATACAAAGGCATAAACAGTCGTAAGCTTTGTAAAATTTTCCATGCAAATTTTGAAAGATTTACGCAGTTTGCTCACAGTAGGATAAGTTTTTGATATAACTTTGAGAGGTTCTTGTTAAATGTTGTTAATAAATCGAAATCGGCTGATTAGCTAAATCCATGATTAAAAATTCTAACTTTGGATTTTTTGTTACGAGTTTAAATAATCATGGATTAAAGATGACACATTGTGAAAAAACTGGCCCCTACTGTTTACCAATAGAAAAACTACAAAAAAAAAACAATTAAATTCTCACATGAAATATGCCAGTTCAGTTATTTTTATTTTAAAAATATTTTAAGGTTAAGATTTTAAAAATTAGGTTCCTATCTATATGTACGTTACGATTGAAAAATATTGAAATAATATAAAATGAATAATAATACAGAAATATGGTTCAATGTTAAAAGGCATGGTGTTAAAAAAATAAAAAAAAAAACAATTGAAAAGTCACTCGGACATTTCAAACAATTGACATACTATAAGTACTCTAAGGCTAGGACCGCACTTGCGATTTCAATCGCACGATTTTTTAGTCGCAAAAATAGAACACATGAATTTAAATGAGAATGAACGCACTTGCTACCAACAAATCATGACGATTTAAAAGTCGCAATTTGTTTAATTTTTCTTGCGATGCGATTGTCGTAAACTTTTTAATTTACTACGACTTAAAAATCGTGGTCGCAAAGAGAAATTGGCATGCACGCACTTGCGATTTTTAATCCACGATTTTTTAGTCGCAAAAAGTAAGACACATGGCCTAAAATGTGAATGCGCGTGTTATAAATGTAAACGATGGCAATATTATTCTACAAAATAAAGATGACATCGTAAAAAGTAAAACCAAAACATCAAGGTTTTAAGAAATCATAATCATGGGAACGGAAATGATAGAATCAAATATCACTTCATGTCGTTCACCATAATTCGCTGATTATCAGTTTTGTAATTAAAAAGAACAAGGTATGTAAATAAAGAATAAAATAGTCAGTCATTGACGGACAGCAAAACGATCCGGTTGTTTCACTTTACTTTAGATACAATACAACTTAACTCGCGCACATGCGACTTAAAAATCGTAGCGATTATAAAAATGAAACAAGTTCTATTTTTTCAAGCTAATTGCGATTTTTCGTCGAGGCGATTAAAAAGTCGTAGTCGCTACAAATTATTGTCATGCACGCACTTGCGATTTTTTTCCGCGCGATTATTTAATCGCGAAAAATAAAACACACTACTTTTTATGTGAGTGCACGCATTTGCTACAAATAAGTAGCGACAGAAAAATCGCTTGAAAAAATAGAACTTGTTTCATTTTTATAATCGCTACGATTTTTAAGTCGCATGTGCGTGCATTCAGATTTAAGGCCATGTGTCTTACTTTTTGCGAATAAATAATCGTGGATTAAAAATCGCAAGTGGGTGTATGCCAATTTCTCTTTGCGACTACGATTTTTAAGTCGTAGTAATTTAAATCGCAAGTGTGGGCATATCCATTTGAGTACATGTGTTTCATTTAAGTTTACGACAATCGCATCGCAAGAAAAATGAAACAAATTGGGACTTTTAAATCGTCATGATTTGTTGGTAGCAAGTGCGTTCATTCTCATTTAAATTCATGTGTTCGTTTGTGTTCGCCTTTCGTTTGTGCCGCTATCAAATAATTTGTTTTTAATGAAGAAAAAAATAATAATGGATTCACATAAAAAAAGAAAAAGAGCCAGCAACTGGACATCCGAAATGATCCAGTTAATAAATTCATTAATAAAACCTCTCGGTCATATAATTTACAGCAAGCTTAAAAGCGTGCCTACGAATAAAAAAAAAAGTGAGGCTTGGGAAAAATTTAAAGTAGCCTTCGTGGCAAATGGGCATCAGACTTCCACTAAACAATTAAGGAATCAGTCGAAAAAAATTATTCCGCAATAAAATATCATTAATTTTCAAAATTTAAATATTTTTGCTTGCAAGAAAACAAAAAATTGAACTTTGACAGACGTTGGTGGAAAGTTTGAAAGTTTATTAAATTTTTACTTGCGGCTTTAAGGAATTAAGGCAAGTTAGGCATTAGTTAAAAAAATTGAACTCGTGATTTTGATCAAAGTTGACATTACGATGATAGAAAATACGAAAAAAGGTGTCTCGCAATTCTGTCTATCTGTCTGTCTGTCTGTTCGACTACAGCCTAAATATCTCGGCCGATTTTCCTTAAACTTGATAGAAATCATTTTTTTAAGACAAAAAATAACAGTAACCTGCCATACGAATTTTTTCCGAAATTTAATAATATATTTTTTTTTCTCAAAAACTGTTCGACAAAAATTAAAAAATTTCATTTAGTTTTAACTAAGTAATGGTTGACATTTTTTTTTCGAATAATGGTTATTAAGGGTACCCTCATTAGAACTATTTGATTTTTTTCAAAAACGGTTCAACAGATTTTGATCAATGTTTTTATGCTAAAGATTCCCATAAGTGTGGATAGTTTTGTGTATTCGAATTTTCAAAATACAGTCAAAATCGGTTATATCGATATCGGTTATAACGAAATATCGGTTATTGCGAACCGACCAAGGTTCATGCTAATAGGCTAACCA